>PVIU01000409.1:0-329731 GCA_004026605.1 Ondatra zibethicus
GGTGATGCGTCCCAGAGTTGGGCCATGCAGACCCTGGGCCTCCTGGGCGGCAGGGGCCTGGGGGGCACTGACGCACATGTTTACCTGAGGTCCTGGGCCGCAATCTGGTTCGCATTGGGAAATCAGACTGTTTACAGGAGGCTGCAGCTGTCTCTCTGTCTCTTTGCCTTTCATTTTTCTGTGACGTTTTGCAGGTCTCGCTGGGCCCCCTTAGGCAGGTCAGCAGCATCCTTCGAATCTGCCCACCCCATATGGCCATCATGGGGATTCAAAGCTCCAGACAAGACCTCAGAGTGGGCAGTGTGGATCTGAGTGGACTGTGGAGATGTGAAAAACCCAGGACATAAGACAGAGGGGCACCATGGGCACAGGACACAGGCACTGTGGGCACAGGCCCCAGTGGACAGCAAGGTTTGTTCCATTTCTAAATTCCCATCTGGACCAGTGGACACAGTGGGAGTCTGAGCTCTCCGGAATGTTCTGGGAGCAGAGGCTGAGCAGCATTGACACAAGGTCTTTGACTTGCTTGGATGCTGACCATAGGGGCTGAGGGCCAGACACGCACAAAGCTTCCCATTCTGGGCGAGTCTATTGCCTGCAGTGTCCCGATGGCCCCAGCCTTCCTCCCGCTGGAGGACATCCCTGTTTCCCTCCTGATGCCTCAGTGGCTCAGGTTCTTCATTCTATTGGTGAGGCTGTCTTGAGGGCTCCTGCCTCCTCCACCCTCATCCCGAAGAGGAACCCTCAGTCCTCACTTGTATTCATGTCCTTTAGTAGGGACCCTGACCAAAGAGAGCCAACTATGTCTCTCCTCTTCACCCTCACCCTCCAGAACAGGACCAGGAGCAGAGAATGGCCTTTCCTCCTGAAGGCTGGCCTTCCCAGCTGCCCTCTCCTCTCTTCTGCTTTGCAGGCCCACAGTTCCCACTCTGCCATGGGCATGGCACTAATACCTGACCCATCTGGAAAAAATGGAGAAGAAACAGACAGCACAGAAGACCCAACCAAAGCTGTGAAAGTGGTTGGTGTTCAACCTGGACACAAGGACCTGTCATTGACAGAGGGGGAGGCTCCAGGAGCAGGATGCTGCAGGAGGGACAGGTTGGGCAGAGTCACGTCCCTGTGCGTTTGAGAGGTATGTAGAGAGGCAGGACAGGGTTCAGCAGGGCCCAGAACAGTCAGGGACACTGCAAGAAGAAGCTGTTGTCTTCCCAGAGATCAGAGGCCCATACCCTTACCATGGCCTCTCCCGTTTCCTTGTCAGCCTCTTCCTGCTGGGCCTGAATCAACTCAGGGATTCTTTAGGAGGTGGGTCATGGGGTGGAGGAGTAGGAGATCACAGCACTTAACAGTCTAGCCCACAAATGGGTCAGTGGGCACCTCCATGCACCAGCCTAAACTCCACCCTTTAGGTACCCACTGCAGGGTTCTGAGCTTTTACTACCTGGAACCCTGAGGCCCCTGCCTCAGTGCCTGTCTTGCCAGGACCACAGTCTCAGAGCATGCAGCCACCAGGGGGCGCCCACGCACTACTCAACTTGTCTAAATAGGTTCCTTGCCTGGTTTGGTGGACTCTTCCAGAACTGTGCCTAGGAAAGAGGAAGCAGCAGCAGAAGGATGCTTAGGTTCAGAGGACAAACTAGCCTCTCATAGAGAGCTGGCAATTTGCTCTTCGTGATCTCTGATTTCCAAAGCCCACCCCATCAAATTGGCTTTTTATGATAGATGAGATGGAGGCCTGGAGGCTTTCTATGATTGCTTGATGCTGTGTAGCTGGGGGAAGAGGGCTGAGTCTATGGAAGACTAGACTTTGGCCCAGCCAACCAGCTTCTAGACTCCATTCTTGAAGGAGGTGGGCGGGATGGTCACTGCGGCCTTATCCATGGAGGCAGAGCAATGTGCGTCTTCCATCTGAGGAACTGAGGTGCTCCCTGGAGCAGAACACTGCTTGTCAAGGGTACACAGACGCCCTGGGTGAAGCACCAGCTTTCCATCTGAGTATCTGAGTCCCTCCCAGATGAACATCAATAATACCACTAGGTTTTTAGCACATGTCTATACATGCCTGTGCTCAGGCTACTGCAGGACCCTAAGGACACACTTAAAGGGTTCCCTTGACCCTGGTTTCTGATGGGACTGGGACTCTACCTATGTAGGCACCCACATTCTTTGGCTCTTTCCAGTGTTCACCTGGATTGACCATATGGTGCTTCTCTTCCAGGGGCCACTGTCCTGTGTATGGGGTGGGGACAGGCCTTCCACAGCTGTGGCTCTCAGAGCTCTGGTCACTGTGATGGCCTACCAGGCAGGCTGGACGCAGTGCCTCCCTGCTAGCTGTTGTGTGCTGTGCCTGCTTCCGTTTGTGCCCATATCTGCCATTCAACCAGCCAGTGCCATCAGTGACCACAAGGTGTGGAATGACATACCATCTCGGTGCCCTAGATAAGCCAGAGTCGGCCAGTCCTAGAGCATTGATTCCGCAGGACCCAAGTTCTTAAGTGGTACATGTCCTCCACAATCCAGCCAGGATCCCACAGTGTCTGAGAAATTCTGATTCCTGCTCTGGTCCTGATCCCTACTCTGAACCCCAGTGATGCATTGATCCTGAGTCCTGAAGGGGCCTGCTCCTGAGTCCTGCTGGTGCCCTGACCCTGAGTCCTGCTCTGACCCACCCTGGAGCCCTGATCCTGAGTCCTGTTCTGACTCCCCACTATGCACCCCCAATGCCCTGATCCTGAGTCTTGTCCTATTTCTGAGACCTGAGCTGATCCCGAGTCCCGCCCTGTGGGAGACAACAGAGGCCTAAACACGGAGGACAGGCCTATGCCAGGATGGTCACAGAGACTGGGAACGCAGGAACATAACAATATACCTAGCAATCACCAGAAGCCAGAATAGGCAGGCAGGATCCTCTTTTAGAGAACCATGACCTTGTTGCCCTTGATCCTGGCCTTCCAGCCTCCGGAACTGTATTACAGTAGTAGCAGATACCTGGTCATCTCTGTGTGTCTATGTTTGTGTGCACACATGTGTGGGGGGGCACGTGTGTGCTTGCACATGTGTGAAGTCCAGAGGTCAGTGTTTTTCTCAATCTCATCTGGCTTATTTTTCTGAGACAGTGTCTCTCACTGCATCTGGAGCTTTCTAGTTCCAGCAGTCTGGACTGTCTGTCACTCTAGGGTTGGGATTGCAGGTACACACTGCCACATTTAGAGTTTACCTGAGTGATAGGGGTCTTATGCTTGCTGGGCAGCACCAGGGGCCTGATCTTGAAGCCACCCAACTGATCATTTGCTGCCACAGCCCCGCAAATGTGTGAAAGTGACAGAGCTGGTCTCATCATAGCACCTCACCCCACGGGGACTCCACTACTGTTTCAAGAGCATGTGAGGAAAATCATAAGCTAATAAGAAGAATTTATGAGACTAGCGTGGTTATCTCAACAGAAAACAAATAGATTGTCTCTGGGGAAACAGCACAACCAGGAACCAGGAAGTGACTGTGTACCAGCCTCCAACCTGATGCTGGGCAGGAAGAAAAAGGGGGCTCCACATCTGCACACCCCTCTCCCTCCTTGCTCCTCCGATCTACTCCATCATCAACTGACTACCAGAACCATGAGCTGCTGTGGCTTGTTCTGGAGGTCGAGGCTCCAGCTGTGGGGCCTATGGCAGATGTTCCATGTAAACTGGCCAGATGCATTCTGGGACTCACACTGTGATTTCTGGCAGACACAGTTTCCTGGGTGCCTCTGTGGCCACTACATCATTAATACCAGGGAGCAAAGGCCCTACCTTCATCTTTGCTTTGGAATCAAATGGCCAGGAGACTAGAGGACAGAGGCCAGGAACGAGGTCACACTCTTGTCAGTCCCTTTCCTGTGTCCCAGGCTCTGTTCTCTGCCCCACCCTCCGGGGAAGGGGGGTGGCAGAGACTCTGCAAGGCCTCCAAGGCCTCCAAGATGGACTCCTGCTGGCCCACCCGACTGGCTTTCAACCCTTCGCCTGCTGCAGTTGTGGGGTAAAATGGGCGTGTCCCGTTCTAGACTGAGCAGAGCTCACAAAACTAACTGAAAGCTGGGGCTTGCAGCTCTGAGTCTTAATCTGCCAGCTAGGACCCCTAAGGCACTGTCCTTGCTGCGCTGTGGCCATATTGCATTGGCCTAACAATGCAAAGCAGAAACATCTTCACTTGGACTTTAGTTGAGTTTTCACAAGTTGAGCAGCCTCCTAGACCAAGATCGAGAACATTCCAGCTCCCCCAGAACACCTCCGTCCTCACCACCTCCACACAGGCAGGACCTTGAACTCTCTCATCAAGTACTGGTTTTGCAGGGTTGGGGCGGAAGAAGGTATACCAAGTACGCAGGAAGTCCTGGGCTCAATCCCCAGCACCAGGGAAACAAGATACAGTGGTATACCCTGTAATCACTTGGGAAGTAGAGGCAGGAGGATCAAGTCATCCTGCCTACATAGTCAGTTTAAGGCTAACCCGGGCTATGGGAGAAGCTATCTCAAAAAAAAAGGGGGAAAAATAAAAGGCTGAAAGTCTGGCTTTGCTGTTACTGCTCTCAGCAAGCACTACTTTTACCTGCCTTTGGGGAAGCTTCCTAGTTCAGCACTGGTTCAGCTCCTTTGCCATTTTTTCTGTAACCCATCTAGCAGTGCATTGTGGGAACAAACTGAGAACTCTGGCAAGCAGGCAGAGGAGTCTGAGGCCTGGAATATGAGTAGTCAGAGCTGGGATTCCTGCATGGGAGAGGATGCTGCAGTGGGAAAGGGTAGATCCAGACTGCCACAGCCAGAGAGGAAGGCAAGGAGAGACACTGTTCTGAGCGAGTAGGCCAGGGCCACCTTCTCACAGGTGTGAGCATCCAGAATCCCCAGCTGTGCCCAGAGCTGCCTACAGAAGGCACAGGAAAATTCTAGGCAGGACCACAGACCAGCTCCAGACACACACACCTAGACCCTGGGGAAAGAAGCAGCTTCAGTCAAAACTAGGGACAGAAGAGATGCACAGGGCTGAGGACCTCAACTGGCCACTCTGTGACAACAATGACAAAAAGATGTCAGGTAACTTTTTAAAAAATCACTTATATTTATTCTCTTTTTTATTTGTGTATATATGTGTGAGAGAGGAAGTGTGTATCCCATGTATATGTGGGTGCCTAGAGAAGCCAAAAGAAGGCATCAGATTCCCAGGGTCTGAAGTTACAGGTGGTTGTGAGCTGCCATGTGGGTGCTGGGATCTGAGCCCAGGTCCTCTCCAGAACAGCAAATGCTTTTGGCCACTGAACCATCTCTCCAGCTGAGCCAGTGGGTTCTTTGGCTCCTTTGGACCTTGGTCAGAGCAAAAGGTGACTTCCAGTTGTAGTAAGTAGAATCATGCAGCTGGCCTCAGACTTCTATGTTGCTGAGGATGACTTTGAACTCCTGATCCTCCTGCCTCCACCTCCCAGGTTCTGGTGTTATAAGTGTGTCATCATCACACGTTTACTTCCTACGTGCTAAGGGCCAAGCCCAGAGCTTCACGCATCCTAAGCCTGCACTGCACTGAGCCACCCTCCCAGTCCTAGGACCTAGCCACTCTCTGTGAAATGTGCTTATCACTGGGAAAGTTAGGCTGTTCTAAGGACTCTATGTGCACGTCACCGAGAGACAAGTACAGAAGGGACCCAAGGAAGGACAAGGTGCCTGGTGAGGTTTCCTTGTTCGCCAAAGGCAGGAATATGTTGATTCTAATTAGCCAATGAAAGGGGACTACATATCCCATAATCCTAGAAAAACATGCACAAGGAAGAGAGTTGAGGTGATTCTTTTAGAACATC
Source organism: Ondatra zibethicus (assembly GCA_004026605.1). Classification (NCBI taxonomy): domain Eukaryota; kingdom Metazoa; phylum Chordata; class Mammalia; order Rodentia; family Cricetidae; genus Ondatra; species Ondatra zibethicus. The sequence goes on from PVIU01000409.1 coordinate 5,828, forward strand.
AAGATGTTTAATAAAATCTCAGCAACACTTATATACCAGATAAGAGAAAGGAGACACAGATGACTGTGGAGGCCCCAAAAAAGATGAGCCTGTTTCCACGTTGACCAAAGACAGTCAGCTGGAACTTCCTCTAGTCCTTCAAGGTTATTGTGGTCCTACCTCAAACAAAGGTCCCACCTAGATTTAGAGCAGAGAGTTCCGTTCTCTCAAGGTTATTGTCAACAGGTGTGACTAATAGCCAGACATTGTATTTCAAGAATAGAGAAGATTGTTTCTACCTCAAACAAAGTCTATGGATCCAACTAAATTTCAGTTCCCTTAAGAAGGTAACTTTGGATTCCACCCAGGGAGTGCTTTGCCTACAGAATGTTTTGGTCCAGGGTGTGATTGTCACTTATATTGTTCTAGCAACAGAATGTTTAACTATGGAAGTAGCCGCAACCTTCAACGGGTCTGTTCATTTCCCTGTATCAGGTTAATGCAGTTTTTGTCCTTCTCCTACCTTTAGTGAGCAGAGATATTTTAAGCAATTGGAAATTAAATGCAGGCAGATTTCAGTACTCACTGGAACTCCCTCCTGATACTATTCTATGTTTCTCTGTCTTATTATTTTTAAGCGTTTCTTCATATTCTTTACTATATTTCTAAATCCACATGCCTCTACCCTGGCGAGAGGTATTTTTGTTGAGGCTGGTTCCTGACAGATGACCAATATTAGAAATGCAAAGGGAATCATCTCAGACCCCATGGACAGAGAAGCAGGATTAAATCAAGCTTTAAAAATTTCTATCTGAGGGTGGAGAAATGGCTCAAAGGTTAAGAGCACAGGCTGCTACTTCAAAGGACCCCAGTTTGGTTTCTAGTGTTCATGTTGGGTGGGGTAGCTTATAAAGGTCTGTATCATCCTCCTGTAGCCTCTGCAGGTACTACACACTCACGGTGCACACACAAGTGCACAGACACCCTCTAAAATAAATAAATAAATAAATAAAGCCTCTGCCTGCTCAAGAATCAATCAAAAAAGCAGAGACATCCCGTGGGGTGGGAGGAAGGATTCACCAGCTGCAGTAGACTAACATCCAGGGTATGCAAGACACAAAGACAACCCCAATTCAACTAACCCAACCCAAAATAGGACACTTCTCACACGGGAGTACACGTGGCCGCAAATACAGAAAATGTCCATCAAAACGACATAGTGTACTGCAATGGTAGAGTCCAGCTACTTAGTTCAGAGCCCTGGGATCCATCCCAAGCACTGCTAGAAAACAAACCAACCTACTGTTTCATCCCATGAGAATGGCTAATTAAAATAAAGAAGCCAGGGATGTGGTCAACATGTCTCCCACACCTGATAATACTTGGTAGGCTAAGACAGGAGGATTGCATTGGGTTGAGCCCCATCTGGGCTACAGTGTAAGAACTAATATTAAAGGAGAAAGACAAAACATTCTGGAAACAGCATATAAGAAGAGGATGTCTGTGTGCTGCCGATGGGAATGTAAACTGGTCCAGCCATTAAGGAGAATAGCATGGACTTCCCACAGAATTAAAAATAGACCTGCTTCATGATCCAGCTATTCTACTTCTGGGTTTATAGCCAAAGGAAATTAAATCCACACATAAAGAGATACCTGCAGGTCTGTGCTGTCTTCAGTCCTGATGTGGAATGGCCCAGGAGTCCATCAATGGGTAGATGAATGAAGAGAAGGTATGTATGTATGCACGCTGGAGTATTACTCAGTCATAAAGAAGAATGAACCCCTGCTGTTGGCAGCAAAATGGGCAGAGCTGGAGAGCACTGTTGGCGAGATAAGCCAGGCTCAGGAGAAGTTCCTCACCTTCTCATTCAGTGGGAGCCATGGACTTTGTAACCATAACACTGTACACAGTAAACAGAGAGGTCTTCCCAATGAAGATGAAACAAACCAAGCTCTGTAGGGACATGGGCCACCAACTTCTCTCAAGAGAAAATGGACGAGCTTGACCATCTTTTGCCTTAAAGTCTAAGAAAAACTAAAGCAAATGTGGAAGAAAGCCCTCCATGTCTGCCTGTTTTCACTAGTGAAGTCTAGAAAGTTGTTGAGGAAGTAATATTACAAATTTCACATCATCTTTCCCCAAAAACAGAAGAGGAAGGGCCATTTTCAAATTCTTCTTCTTCTTCTTTTTTGATTTTTCGAGACAGGGTTTCTCTGTAGCTTTGGAGCCTGTCCTGGAACTAGCTCTTGTAGACCAGGCTAGCCTCGATCTCACAAAGATCCGCCTGCCTCTGCCTCCTGAGTGCTGGGATTAAAGGCGTGCGCCACCACCGCTCGGCTCAAATTCTTCTTCTTTAAAGTGAGGACCAAAACCAGACCAAGCAGGTTTAGACATGTAGACACACAGACACAGAGACAAACTCCTGAGGAGTGTCCACCATAGCTGCCACATCCATGTCAGCCCACACCACAGTCGAGGGCAATTGTTCAAGGAGTGCAAGGCTGGGAAAGGGTTAGACATGAGCATAATTGGCCATAAGAAGAGACTCAAGCCGGGCGGTGGTGGCCCACACCTTTAATCCCAGGACTTGGCAGGCAGAGGCAGGCAAATCTCTGTGAGTTCGAGGCCAGCCTGGTCTACAAGAGCTAGTTCCAGGACAGGCTCCATAGCTACAGAGAAACTTTGTCTCAAAAAACAAAAAAACAAAAAAAAAAAAAGAAAAAAAGAAAAGACTCAAGAGGTTGGATAGCCTACTGGACAGACCTCAGCTCCATTCACAGGAAGGCAAAGACACCCACAAGCCCACAGCACCAGTGTACTCAAGAATTAAGGGGGGCGGCATTTACCCTGTGGTCAGGAACATGACAGGAAAGTCCATTCTCACCCCTAATGTGACCCTAATTGACATAACCTGCTCAACTGCAAGGCGCCCAGGAGCACAGAGATGCCAACAGCTCCCTGGGTAAAGTGCCTGCTGGGCAAACGTGGGGACCCAGTTCCATTCTCAGCACCCACACAAAGGCTGAAGGGTGGCACATGCCTGTGATTCTGGTGCTGGTGGATGGGTAGGGTCAGGAGTATTGCCTGGACTCCCTAACCAGACGGTCAAGTCCACGCTCAGGAAAAGACCCTCTTACACAGGGATAGAAGGGGGAAAGAAAACACGCTGATCCTCCAGTGTTATAGTTATGTATTCGTTTAAATATGTGATGTGTACTGTGTATGCTTTGTGATCCAAGTGCACCACATTCACAAAGCAACCCTGTTCCAGAAGAGAGACATCAGATCTTCTGGAACTAGAGTTGCAAGTAGTTGGGAACCATCATGAGGTTTCTAGGGAGTTCTGCAAAAGCAACGAGTGCTCTTAACTGCTGTGCCATCTCTCTAGTCCTCAGATGTCATAATCAGTGTGGTTTAAAAAGTCACATCATTCCACCAAAACTGCTAGAACTATTAAGTGAAATCAATGTCATAGGGCATGGGACAACCCTGCAAAAAAAAAAAAACGAAAGAAAAAACAAAAAAACAGTCACTTTTATGACTCAGTATGATAGTGAGAAACAGTGAGAGGCCAAACTTATTATAAATATCATTCAAAATGGCTCCTACACAAATAGGCCTCTGAAATATTCATGATGTCATTCGTTTTTAGGGAGTTGCTTCTTACAATAACAACGCAATGCACTGCATAATGCTGCGCACGCAGTATGAGGGCCCAGCTGGTGTGGACGTGAGCATCAGGAGCTCTCACCCGCAGCTGGTGGGAATGCAAACTGGTCCGGCCACTTGGCAGATGGTCTGATAGCATCTCACACAGCTGTGTTCACCCAGTGACTTGTAAACACATCCACACACAGCCTTGCGTGTGGGTGTTTGTGACAGCCGTAATTGCTGAAACTTGGAGGCAAGCCAGATTTTGCCCTTCTGTGTGTGTATGGATAGACAAACAGGTCGATCCAGACAGTGGGTTGTGATGCAGTGATAGAAAGGAGTGAACTAGGGCTGGGATGTGTAGCTCAGTGGTGCAGCACTTGCCCCGTGTGCTCAAGGCTCTGGCCTCCAACTCCCGCAGCACAATGAAGAAATGATCTGTGCAGTCCCTCAAAGCTTAAACAGAACTATGCTCTGTGATTTGAGGGTGGAATGTTTCCCATAGACTCATATGCTTGAATACTTGATGCCCAGAGGTGGCGCAGTTTTGGAAAGTTGCGCATCCTTCAGGAGGCAAGGCCTCATTGGAGGAACTCTGTCACTGGGAGTAGAACTTCAAGATCCTTTTCCTGTCCATTCTCTACTTCCTGACTGTAGAGTATTGTTGCCAGGACCCTCTGGCCCGTCACCATGTCTTTGCCTTCCCTGCCATGATCTGCTGCACTTGAACAGACTGTGCAGAATAAACCTACCTTCCTCAAGATGCTTCTAGTCAGAATTTTGGTCACAGTTAGAAGAAAAGAAACTAATACACAACGTAACCCAGGAATCACATTTCAAGGTTTATACCTAGAGGAACTGAAAGCAAGGAGTCAGTAGTGAGCTGTATATGCAGCAATATTTTCAGCGGTGTTCGAAAGTGGCCACGGTGTCCATCAACAAATGACTGGGGCAGCAGTGTGGCCATGCACACAGCAGAGTTCAGCTCTAAGAGGAGGGGTTCTGACATCTGCTAAAACGGGGATGGACCTAAAGCCACTGTGCTTGCTGACTGAGACAGATCTGCCACAGGGGACACACACTCCCCGTGGGATCCCACTCCTGGGAGACCCCCAGAGTCATGGCATTCACAGGGCAGGGTGAGTGCCAGTGGCTGGGGATTAGTGTCAGTGTTTTACAGCAACAAATCTCCAGTATGAGAAGATGAGAAAGCTCGAAGGCAGATAATGAGACTGGCTGTGTGGACCATGTAGAAAATGGGAGGATGTAGAGAGGTGGGGTGGAGGTGGAGATGATCAAAACATTTTATTCATGTATTAAATTGTCAAAAGTTGAATAAAAGCATCAAATAAGCAAATAATAAAAATAAGAACAATGCCAAATACCATGTGCATTTTGCCACAATATAAAATAACTGGAAAGGAGCTAGGGAGACCGCTTCGTAGGTGAAGTGCTTGGCTTGCAAACATGAGGACCTGAATTTGGATCCTCAGCCCCCACATAAGAAGCCAAGCATGACAACATGTGTCACTAACCTAGCACTAGGGAGGCAGAGACAAGAGGAGCTCCAAAGCTGGCTGGCCAGCAATTTTTTTTTCGAGACAGGGTTTTTCTGTGGCTTTGGAGCCTGTCCTGGAACTAGCTCTTGTAGACCAGGCTGGCCTCGAACTCACAGAGATCCACCTGCGTCTGCCTCCCGAGTGCTGGAATTAAAGGTGTGCGCCACCACCGCCTGGCTGGCCAGCAATTCTTACTGAATCGACAAGGTTCAGGTTCAGTGAGAGACCCTGACTCAAAAGATAAGGTGGAGAGCCACTGAGGGAGACACTTGATATGGATTCTAGTTAACATATGCACACATAGACACACACACACATACATGCACGTGCACACACGCACACCTCGTGCTCAACTGAAAAATAGCTATGGAACCATGAACAGAGAGAAAGGCATCTTGAGTGTATATTGGGAATGGGAATGATCCATAACCCAACCATATGACATTCTGGAGAAAGGGAAATAAATGGTGGAGACCGTGAGGCAGTTAGGGTGTTCCAGGGGAAGGGGAGGGGGTAGCCGTGGAACAACCAGGATGGTTAGCATGGAGCAAAGTACTCTGCCTGGTACAGTGGTGGCCAGTCCCTAGCACAATACACTTGTCAGAAGCCACACACATCTCCCACCAAGACAGAAATGCAGTGTGAACTAGGGGCTCTGCCGACAAAGGAGTGTCATGTGACTTGTAGACTGTGACAAGTGTCCCTTTCTGGGGTGGAGCAGTGATAATGGGTAAAGCTGTATGTGGGGGTTGGGGATGACTGGTACATGTGGGTGACAGGTAGATGGAAGGACAAGTGGGGTCAGGCAGTGGTGGGAAGTGGGGAGAATGCGGGGTGGGGGACAAATGTGTGTGGAGTCAGGTGCACGTTGGGTCTGTGCTCTCTGCTCAAGTCAGTTGTGAGCCCAAAGCTACTAAAAAATGAGGACTATTTTTACAAAATCAATCAAAGGCTTAGTGACAATCTAACTGTACATGTTCAGAATTTGTTTACTACAAATTACAAGATACTGAACTGACCGGAGGAATCGATGAAAATGTGGGTGGAAAGAGCATGCCCTGAGGGTTTAGTTGAAGACTCAGAGGAGAGACGATGTCAGGTTCCTCAAACCCAGTTTCAGACTCACTGGGGTTTCAGAGCAACACAGGGTTCTACGCAGAGAAAGACACACTGTTAGTGGAATGTATGTGGAAAGGGGGGAAAGGAACATCAAAAGAAACTCCGAAACAAGAAATCAGTTAGGAGGAAAGGGAATTGACGGACTTTAGGACTTTTGTGAGGTGGCAGTGGCCTAGACAGAAAGCGCAGCCCCATGTTTTTGTCTGAAGTTCATTATGTCAAACTTACTCCCTTGGTGTTCATTTGTCCGTGTGTGGGGGTGTACATATATGCATGTGTATGTGCGTGTGCATATGTGTGCATGCAAGTGCATGTGCTTGCGCACATATGTGAAGGCCGGAGGTCAACACCGGGTGTCCTTCCTCAATCATTCTCTACATTATTCTTTGAGACAGTGTCTCTCAGTGAACCTGGAGCTTGCTCACTCAGCAGCCTGGCTGGCTAACTAGCTCTGATGTGGGATTCCCCTCTGTATGCTGTGCATATGTTTTATTACCATTGGTTATTAAAGAAGCTGTAGCTAAGCCAGTGGCTTAGCAGAGTAAAGCCAGGCAGGAAATCTGAACAGATAGAGAGTTGGGGGAGTCAGGGAGATGCCATGTAACTGCTGAAGAAGAAGGACACGCTGGAATTGTACTGATAGGCCACAGCCTCGTGGCAATACACAGATTAATAGAAATGGGTTCATTTAAGATGTAAGAGCTAGTTAGGAATACGCCTAAGCGTATTGGCCAGACAGTGTTGTAATTAATATAGTTTGTGTGTGATTATTTGAGTCTGGGGCATCTGGGAACGAAAGAGCGGTTCCCAACAACGTAGCTCCAGGGATCCTCCTGCTCCAACCTTCCCAGCACTGGGACTACAGATGCCTGCCACCACATCTACCTTCTTACATGGTGATCTGAACTTGGGTCTTCACACTTGTGTGGCAAGCAAGCACTTTAGACTGAGTTGTCTCCCCAGTCCCTTGGCGGTTCATCTTGAATGGGTGGGGAGAGGCCTGGAGCATGAGTGGCGCTCCCTTCTGGTGGCTCTGTGAGGATGTTTCCAGAGACATTGGTCCAAGAGGCAGAGGGAGATTATGGAGGAGAGGAAAGCAGGCAGCGCACGCAAGTGCTGCTCACCTCGCTGCTGCTGCTGCCACTGCCGTGAACATCAGAATCGCGATTCCTCCAGCTCTCTACGTGAGCTCACAGGAGTGGCCCTCGAGAAATCAGCTTCGGGCTGGAGCTGCATCCTTGCTCTCTCTCGTTCTAAGGCTCCTCACTTCTTGGACTGAGCAGCTACCAGATTCTTAGCTTCTCCAGCATGCAGACAGCCATCACTGGACCATCCAACTGCCTGTGATGTAAGCCAGCCTACTAAATCCCTCGTTAGGATACATAACATGTTTACGTACGTAGATACATGTACTGAATAAAAAGAAATCCCACCGGAGGCAGTCGAAATTTCCAACCACTTTTACAACGAGGAATCCCAGAGGGCAGCACACTCCCTGTGTCTGAAATAATAAAAGCTGACTGGCATGGCACCCCACACCTGTAATCCCAGTACTTGGGAAACTTAAGCAGGAGGATTGTAAATTCTAGGCCAGCCTGAGCTACATGTCTCAAAAAAAAAAAGACAATAGAAGAGAGTCAAAGATAAATCTGGTACATAGGGAGTTCAAGGCCAGCCTGGACTATGTGGGATGGAATGAGAGAGGAGGGGGATTAATGAGCTAACCATTTTGTGTGAGATACTGGAGACAGGAACAGCAAACAGGACAGCCAAAAGAACAGTAACTCTTCAAGAAATTAAAACCATCTGTATCCGTTACCTTTCTCAGTACTGTGACCAAATGCCCCAGAAGAAGAAACTTAAGAGGAGGAAGGATTTACTTTGCCTCATAGTGCATTGTGGGGAAGGCCAGGTAGCTGGGGCTTACGATGTGGCTTGTCACATCTCAGTGGATCAAGAAGCAGAGAGGTTGTTCTGGAAGGAGAATCAAGCCTTGGGCCCTTATGTCTTGCCTCTGTGGACCTCCTATGTCTCCATCTAGACTCACCCCATGTCTTAAAGGCTCCGGGAACTCCAAGACAGCAGCAGCTTCTGGGACTCAGTGTTTATACATTTAAGCCTGTGGAGTGCGTTTCAAATTCAAAGCATGACTCCTTCTACTTAGAGACTCCAGGGCACGTGGCCCCATCATCTGCTGCTCCAAACACAGCACAAAGACACCCCACTTCCAGTGATATGTCCCCAAGGGAGCAGGAAGAACACCAAGTCTATCACATGCCTCTGTGTCTGAGGAACAGCAAATACAGCAGTGTTTTAAAAATACTAATGCAAAGAGAATATTTTAATTTGGTTCAGCCACACAAGGTTATTTCAATGTTAAAAAACAACAAATAGAATAATTTACAATCATTCTTTAAGATTTATTTTTGTTTTATTTTGTGTGTGTGTGTGTGTGTGTGTGTGCGTGCGTGTGTGTTTGAGTGCTTATAGTGCTTGTAGAGGCAAGAAGAGTGTGTTAGATCCCCTGGAAATGGAGTTACAGTGGGTTGTGAACTGCCCAATGTGGGTGCTGTAACTCAAACCTAGGTCCTCTGCAAAAGCAGCTGATGCTCTTAACCACTGAACCTTCTCAACAGTTCCAGGTTTATTTTTTATTTTAAATTATGTATAGCATGGTGTGGCACATGCTTGTGAGTGTGGTGTCTAAGGAGGCCAGAACAGGACGTCTGATCCCCAGGAGCTGGAGTTAAGGTGTTGTGAGCTATCTAATGTGGCTCCTAGGAACTAAACCTGGGTCTTTTGCAAGAACAGCCAGTGATCTTAACCACTGATCTATCTCTTCAACCTCTACTTTAACTTAATAAGGGAGAAAAAAATCATGCAATTAGATAAAAAATGCAGAAACACTGTTACAGAGCACTCCGTAGAAATTAAACATAATTGTGCTGGCAAGGTGGGCATGGGCACTTGCTACACAAGCTGGATGGCCTAAACTCAATCTCTGGTCCTTGAGTAAAAAGAGAAAACGGACTCTAAACCCTGACCTTCACATGTGTTCTTTGATGCACGTGTGGCCATGCTCACATCATACACAGAATAATGAAAACTTTTAATTTTTAAAAAACTGCTGGAAAGCTGGCTCGTGGTTAAGAGCACTTGCTACTCTTGCTAAGTACCTAGGCTTGTTTGCCAGCATCCACATGATGGCTCACAACCATCTGTACCTCCAGTCCTAAGAGAGCTGATGCCCTCCGTAGGAACCGCATGTACACAGTGCAGACATATGTGCAAACGATATTCAGTGAGAGTGAGGGCAAGCAGGCAAACACAAATGCTTCCTTCTTCCATGTCCTTTTATATAGGCTGCCATCAGAATGTGTCCCAGATTAAGGAAGGGTAGGACTTCTGGCTTCAGGTAATCTGATCAAGAAAATCCATCACAGGAGTGCACAGCAGCTTGGGTTTTAGTTGATCCCAGATGCAGCCAAGTTGACAGCCAAGACTGGCCATCACATATCATTGCTGTTGCTGGTCCTCTGCTGACTTCAGACTCCAGCTTCTTCAGCCTTCTACCCTGACTGAAAACCACTGTCAATATGCACTACATTTTCTTTATCCATTTCCCTGCTGATGAACACCCAGACCGGTTCTGGAACTTAGCTATTGTGAATAGTATTGCAGTGAATGTGCCGAAGTCTCTACGATATGTGCCCAGGAGAAGTATGAGTTTTGCTGTCTTATCTTATTTGAATGGGGATATATTTTTGTATATGTGTATAAAAGGGCCTGTAGAGGCCGGAGGTTGATGTTGGATGTCTTCCTCAATTGCTCTCCATTTTATCTTCAGAGACAGGTTTTCCATGAAGCTGGAGCTCACCAATTCTACTTGTCTGGCTGGCCAGTGAGCCCCTGGGACCTGCCTTTGTTTCCTTCCCCAGTGCCAGTGGCTGGCTTTCATGTGGGTCCTGGGGCTTCTCATGATTACAGGACAGGCGCCTTACCCCTTGAGTGCCTCCGCAGCCCCAAGCTTATTACTTTTTAATGTACATTTTTATGGAATGCAAAAATTTGCCCTATCATCTTTGCAGTCTAGCAAGGAAGCCTCGTGGGCATATTATGAATAGTCGTGAGCTTCCTTATGCAAATTTTAGAGAACTGCAAATAATCAGAATAAATATCATAGGAAGTCACGTGACCTTGAAGGACTTATCTTTCCCAGGAGGGTTATACAGAGAAAGCCTGCTTTCCCAACTGCTCTGCCACACTATAAATGAGGCCTTAGGAAAGGCAGACAGTGGAAGAAACACAGTGCATACTGATGAGCTTAGATATTCTGGGAGCATACACAGATAGAGCCCCAAAGCTACAAAGAAAAAAAATCAGATCAAAAGACTCACTGAGAGAGATGCTGGCCGTGCACCTGTGATTTGAATATCAGTTACGTTTTGTGACAACTGTAATGTACACCCAGAGAAGAAAATATTTCAGGCTGTGGCTTTAACAACCACATAAAAAAAAATCTTTGTCTAGAAATCAACCTGACAAACTCTTTGAGATGGTACAGAAAACAAGAAAGCATTCTGGGCAAAAATTAAGAGAGGCCTAAGGAAAGGTAGCCTACTGCACACTTGGGGATTTGGGAAATTCAACGTTGTTCGACAAAGGTAAGTTCTCCCCGGGTGTATCTACGGATTTAACCAAATTCCCACAAGGCTTTTGCTTTTGTTTTTGTTTTGTATTTGACAGATGGATTCTGAAAAGCGAATGAAAAGCAGAGTGGAGTAGTCAGGAGGTTTCTGAAGAAGAACAGCACGAGGCAGCTCCGCAGCTGTTGCAGGTCTGGAGCACACCCTGGGAAGAACCTTAAAAGACTCAGGTTGGAAGGGACAAAGAAGGAAAGAGTGGCTGTCCAGAAACGCAGGCAGGGTTTGCATCCACTCTGCCCGATTGTATGCTAAAAGACAAGTGCAGACAAGTTAAGACTGTCTGTGATTTAAAGGAAAAAAAAAGTCACCACGGAAGGAGACTGCCTCACAGGAAAGGATGTCCCAGTAGGCGACATAAACGCTACAGCCACCAGACAAGACACTGAAAACCTGTCTCCCACCTCCTCCTTTCTGGCCCTTCTGGAGAAGGGCAAGAGTCCTGGGCCTGGTTCAGTGTCCACCCTGAGAGCAGTCGGAGAAGACGTCAGCCGAGGAAACAGTGGACAGTTTCTCCACTAGATTCCCAGCCCATCAGACATTTTGTGTCCATCCTCACTGACAGTGACAGCCTGACACATTTCCTAATATGGCCTATCCCTTCGTGGCCAGCCTCCATCACCTGCCCTCACACCTGGGTCCCTGGCAACCTCTCCTCCTGCCCTTCCTTTTATGTGCCCTGCCCTATGGGTTTTCCCCACTCTCTTTGTAGGTGTTTTAATTCCTAATAATAACCATTAAACCCCTCCCTACCTGCTTTCTTTCCCCACAGAGACAGCTTGTATCTAGACATAATAATGAGCAAATTTTTTAAAAATAATTTTTCTTTAAAAATCAAAGACAGCACCTGTTCTACACTGGAATCATTTACAAATGACTTCAGGATGACTACCCTCAGGGAAGTTACTGGAAACTCAAACCAAGATGTGCTCATGCACATATTTTATTTTCTTATGCATGTGAAAACATATTAATGGATGATTTGGTTGTCTCCTGTTGTGACCTTTATGAACAACATACTATAAATGTGTATGTATAAACACATGCATGTTGAACAGAAGCTACATAGAGTAAAACCTGTGACTTTATATTTTGGAAAATATCCAGGCAGTGGTGACTCACACCTTTAATCCCAGCACTCAGGAGGCAGAGGTAGGAAGATCTCTGTGAGCTCAAACCCAGCCTAGTCTACAGAGCTAGCTCCAAGACTTCCAAAGCTACATAGGAAACCTTGTCTCCTAACAAAACAAAACAATATTGGGAAATAAACGCTTATGTGACCCCCACCAGCATCTCACAAGTCACTATGGGTACTTTGATGGTCACACAAGACGCCTTTTCATCCCAGTGTCTCAATTTAAGAAAAAATATTTTTAAGAACTATATATTTCTTGCTTTATTTATGGCCCATGCTTTGCTGTATGAACATATGTGTATCATGTGCATGCAGGAGCATGGGGTCCCCTGGAGCTGGAGTCTCAGATGTTTCTGAGGTGCTATGTGCTTGTGAGAATGGAACCCGGGTCCTCTGGAAGAGCAGTATGCATTCTTAGCTGTTGAACCATCTCTGCAGACCCCAAATGTCTTCTATTGATATGTTACAGTGAAGCAGTAGCCATGTGAATGGTATCAAGAAGATGTAGGAAGCTGCCTGCCACACCCTCCAAGCATTGGCTGACAAGGAAGTGGCTAAAAAATGACAGCCCCGTAGGAAGTGGTCAGGACTCTACCGTGTTCTACTAAAGGGACCAAATATCCAGGGAGGTACAAGCTGAAGCTACCATTTTGCCACCATGAGCTTGGCAGATACAGACACCAAGCAGCAAGGAGGGCATGGAGCCATAGGGGCACAGCCTCTGATAAAAACAGAGATATGAGCTCTTTAAAACTGGCATCTCCTACCAAAGAATGTGTTCTTGGGACCCCATGGCCCAGTAGCTTACCGAAGGGTGAGCCCCAAGAAATACACTATTTCCTACAGGTGCTAAATAGCCCATCATTTTTCATGAATAGTCATCTCTTCCCCTGCAGCTTTGAAAATAAGACCCGGACACACACACACTTTAAATACCCTTTTCTTCTTATCTTTGTCGTTCTGCAAACATGCAGTGGTTTTCTTGTCTCTGCTCAAATGCCTGATGAGAAACAATGTAGCACAGAAGTATTTCTTGGCTCAGGATTTAAGGGTAGGAGGGCATGGTTGTGGCGGAGGAATGCCAGCTGCTAGTTCACATCTCAGTGTACCTGAGAGCAGAGAACGCCGACTGGGGGTTCTCAGCTCCTGTTCTCTTTTTCCCTCTTATTCCCCCCATGTCCTCAGCCTTGTTTTGCTTTGGGTTGGTCTGGTTCTTTTCTTCTTGCCATGTCACTCAGGATGTATTGAACCCCCAGTGACCCCGGGCTTCCTCATCTCTCATTCTTGTCCACAGTCTTGTCTAAATTCCAGCTATCTGGTTAAGACAAGCTCAAGCTTCTGCATGTGCACAGCCCCCCAGTGACCTCTATCTTCTCTCTGTGTGCTCACTGCTGGTGACAACCTCTATTCTTGCCTGTCCTATTCCAACACTTCTGATACTGGAGACGGTTTGATCAGATAAGGGGCCGAGCCTTCCCACCACTAGGCATGTCACTGGCCCCCTATCTGAGCCCCACAGTACCTAATTTTTTAGACCAGCCAGGCCCTTATAAGGTGGGGGCTATGTCCACTCTGTCCACCATCCATTTTTCATCTTACCCCCACCCCAGTTCATGGGGCAGCACCCTTCTGGGGCAGCACCACTTCCAGGATCAGCACATGCTGTTGCTGATCTTGACCTTTGAACAGTGACCTTCAATTGATAGGGGGTCTCTTTCCCCATTTCAGGGGCTAAGTAGGTGAGAACCTGAGCCACACCCTTGGGGTACCCTGCGACTGGCAGGATTTCACGGTCACTGTAGAATGTTTTTCCTGGCTACTCCACATTATCTCTCCCACTCCATACAGGTTGCCCAACTCTGTGCATCCTGTGTGGAATCCTTCCACCTAACACCCCTCATTTCATCTTCCTACACACCTGGCCATTCCAAGACCACTTGGTTTCTGAGCAAGCCTTGTGCAGAATTAACTATGTGCAGGCCCTGGGGTCATGGACTGCAAGGAGCATCTGATAAAGGTCCCCAAACCTCCCGGTGACACCTAGACCCTGCTTAGAACATGGACAGATGAAACTGAGCTGGGCACACGTTTTAATGAAAGTTCACAGATACAAGAGCTTGGAGCAGGGATCACAGCTTGGAGGAAGTTGGGGTCAGGAATGAGGGAGTCCCAGGTGCTGGCAGCTCCCCTTCTGGGAGCTGCCACATAAGCCCTTCTTGCTGGGTGTCAGGTCTGAGGGATGCAGGAGCTTGGGTAGGGTGCATGGGTCAGGGAGGGTAGTCACTGGCAACCAGGCAGCAACACAGAGGGAGCCCAGAGATCCAGTAACAACAGGGCAGGGCAGGAGGCAGATAGGGTGGCTGGGAGGAGTGTGCCACTCCATTGGGCACTCAACTTCTGGTGGCTTGGCTGCCATGCATGGCTCTGGGCCTTGGTAGAAGCCCATTCTGCCCCACACTCTCAGCATCCTGAATCTCAGTGACCATCAGTCTCAGTGCTGTGTCTCCAAGGCCACTGCCTGCTGGGCTCAGTAGTCAGTGAGGGGATACCGCAGGAAAATGAAGATGAGGATGATGCAGGAGGCTGCCAGCGCAGAGCTGGTGATGTTAAACAGCCGTGCTGTCTTGGCATCTTCCACGGCTCCATTCAGGTCATTCAGGAGCTTCTTGTCCCGAACCTGGAGGCAGAAGGAGGAGGAAGACAGGCAGAGGTCAGAGGAAGCAGTGGGTGGAGGTCAGTAGAGAAAGAAAGACAGGGGTCAGTGCAGGAAGAGGAAGGAAAGAGGGAACTGTCAGAGGAAGCAGGAGGAGGAAGCCAATAGAGGACAGAGGACCGTGGTCATCAGAGGGGGAGGAAGAGAGGCAGAAGTCAGGAGAGGAGGCAGGACAGAGGCCAGCAGAGGGATGGTGAGAGAGGACAACAGAGAAGGGGGAACTGGAACCAATAAGGGAAGGGTATGGAGGTGGGAGGAGGGGTATGGAGATGGGAGAAGGGGTATGGAGATGGGAGGAGGGGTATGGAGATGGGAGGAGGGGTATGGAGATGGGAGGAGGGGTATGGAGATGGGAGGAGGGTATGGAGATGGGAGGAGGGGTATGGAGATGGGAGGAGGGTATGGAGATGGGAGGAGGGTATGGAGACTAGCAGCAGAAGGATGCAGAGGTCATCAGGGGAGGTCGACAGTAGAGGAGGGAGGCTGCAGTGGTGGGGAGCAGAGGTGTGAGTGTCGAGTAGTCTCAGGACCTCTGTCCTACAAGCACCCCCCCCCCGCCTTGGTTTGGGGAACATAGTCAATGAGAAACTCACCTTTCACAGTTTATAAAGTAAATAGTGTCTAGTCAGAGAAGGAAATGGGGAACAAAGAACACAGGTGCCCTGTGAAGGATGCCCAGGAAGTTCTGTTTTAGTTCATGTAACGGCTTAATGAATCTGAAGTGATCTAACACAAAAGAGGAAGGTGACCCTGGAGACAGCAGATGCACGGTGAATAGGGCTGTGACACCAGCAACAGCGGGCGTGAGATGTGGTGACGTGTGTGTCCGGGGTGCTGT
Source organism: Ondatra zibethicus (assembly GCA_004026605.1). Lineage (NCBI taxonomy): Eukaryota > Metazoa > Chordata > Mammalia > Rodentia > Cricetidae > Ondatra > Ondatra zibethicus. The sequence continues at coordinate 21,528 of PVIU01000409.1, forward strand.
GGTCAGTTCTGCCTAGCTGAACATTAACTAGGACACTGAGTAGATGAGACATCCTAGGGAAATGAGGACAAAGCTGGCCATTCCTAAGAGGCTACTTGGTCAGGGCAGATGTCTTAGGACAGTCCCCGTGTACTACACAATCCAGCGGTGCCAGCTGAATATGATGCAAGCTGAAAGCAGAGCCTAGAAGAAGATGGAGGTGGAGATGAAGGCAGGAGATGAGGACTGGGTTTGGTTGAAAGAAGGAAGATGGACAGAAAGACACTTGGAGTGACTGATGCCAGAGTCAGGAAAGGGGTTACCTGAGGAGGAAGCATGGCGGGAGGGGGGTGAGTGGGTGGGAATGGGGTTGGGATAGGGACAGGCAGAGGACAACTGAGGCCTGCTACGAGGAGGGACTGTCCTGGGGAGGAAGGAGTGGTAAGGCAGGAGCAAGGGAGAGGAGGAGGTGTGTGATGGGTACCCAACGGTGGACAGAGGGAGCAGAGAGGATGAAGGACTGGGCTGGCGTAGAGAAAGAGGAGAGGAAGGGATGCAGCAAAGGGCAGGGGTGGCTTAGAAGGGTGGGTTGTGCTCTATGTGAACTGGATGGAGAGGCTATGGGAAGAGGGCTGAGGAGTCAGAAGAGCAAGGGTGGGAGTGAGATTCTGCCCTCTGGTGATTTGAGGGGCAACCAGCATCCCTGTCACCGAGAATGAGGTGTGTCCCCATTTACTTAGCTTGCACAATTTGAGTGAAGTTTTTGATAACGTTTTATCATTTTCTCTAGAAAATGAAATTCTATCTTCCCTTGGATTTAGTATTAGCCTACTTGGTTTTCAGCTGTAATGTCAAACCCATTCCCCCACGGATGCTTACCGCAGACACTGAATCTCTAGCAAGTAAATCCTATATCCAGTTCAACTGCCCTGCTGCTATCATTAGCCAGGTGTTCTCTTTAACAAAGCAGCTGTTCTAGTTCCTCTTGTCAGCCTCGCCTCCAGTCTGCAGCTGTGCTAGAGAAACTCTGCAGGTGTCCGCTGGTCACCACACAGAGTTAATGGGCCCTGTGGCTTCTCCTAGTGCTTGCCTGTGGGGTGAAGACTGTGCAGTGTCCACCGCACACTGTTGGGAAAGGCCGTGATTAGTCTCATGAGCCTGGCTCAGCATCTTGCCCATAGGCTCCTATGAGGAAGACAAAGGGGATTCTAGAACAATGCTGAGTAGCAGAGAGTATGCAGGATAGCCTCGGCTCACCCTTGTTCTTTTGCATTTTACTTTTTTAAGAAAATAGATATTTATTCCTTGACAGTGCTGGAGGCTAGAAGGTAGCTATAAATACAGAAGCGAATATCAAGTGAACAGTGTGTACGGGCAGGTAAATAAACTCTCTCTCTTTCACACACACACACACACACACACACACACACACACACGCTCTGGACCTGTGTTGAGGGCGGCACTGACAATGCCGAGTTCAGCATGGAGGATGAGGATGGATGGGGCTTGAGATGAGGTGGCCTAGCTAAAGGTGAGCTGCAGAAGGAAAACTGGGCGGCCAGGGAGCTCGGCAGTGCAGGGCCCGGCACCGGGCTTACGGCTGGACAGGGCTGCTGAGTCTGGCATTCAAGGAGGAGGTGGAGGGCAGAGATGAGCAGGTGAAAGGCATCACTGTGGGTGTGATGAGACCACATCGGGCCCTGGGGGAGCTGGCTCCACAAAGATGAGGAATCCAAATTCAAAGACCAGGAAAACAAATGGGAGCAGTAAGAAGACTTGGGATACTGGACAGAGAAACAACAGGAAGGCTAAGAGGAGCAGGGGATGTGGGTAAGGCAGGAGCAGAATACTGGAGAAGCAACCCAAGCAGGAAAGACACGCAGTGCTCTGTGGGCCTGAGAGGTGACAGATGTCATCTGCTGTGGAAAAGGAGAATGAAGGATACTGGAGAGACTGGCGGGTGAGTCCACCAAAGCAAGTAGGGAAAGACGATAAGAGCATTAGACGAGAAGATGACCGGGACCATGAACGGGCAGCTTTTGGAGAATGTTCATGGTCTGATAGATGAATCCATGAAGGGAACGGAGAAAGGGCAGGCCCTGGGTGGGCAGACCAGTGGTGCCAGCTCATCCTCCAGTGCCAAAGCATGGAAAGGAAACGGAGGCTGATGGGGACCAAATCGTCCGGAAGTGCTGAGCTCTGGGTATGCACTCCACCAGCTTATACAGTGCAGGTTCTGGCCCCCAGCGATGGTAGGAGGTGGGGCCCTTGAGGGTGAGGCAGCCCTCACATAGCAAAGGCCCCACATGACCTTTACCTTTCCACGTGTGAGAGATGTGAAGAGCCTACACCCGGAAGAGTGCAGACCTCACTGGAACCTGACCATGTTGAGGCCTTGTGAAGTTTTGGAAGGTCAGCAGAAGTGTGGGGAAGTCACTTCACACATGCAGACAAAGCAGGTGACTTAGATTGGGGGTGTGTGACATGAAGGATGAGCAAGGGTGGTGACATGGTGGGTAGTCAGAGGATACGTGAGTGAGAGGAGAGAGGAGAGAGGCTGGAGGGCGCATGGACAGGGATTTTAGAGTATACGGGTAGAGTGGGGGGTGAGTATTTAGAATAGACAGGGCAGAAAGACGTAGGCTTCTCTTGACTAGAAGAATGGAGGGGCTGGGAATGTAGCTCAGCTGGGAGAGTGCTTTAGTGTACATATAGCCCTGGGTCTGATCCCCAGAACCACAAATGAGCTGGTGAATGTGCTGGTACACACCTGTAATGCCAGTGCTTAGGAGGTGGAGGCAGGAGGACCAGGAGTTCAAGGTCATCCTTGGCTACGTAGTGAGTTAGAGGCAGGCTTGGACTAAGAGAAAGGAAGGGGGGAAGAAGAAAGGAGGAAGAAGAGGAGGAAAAGAAAGAAGAGAAGAGAAGAAGAGAAGAGAAGCGGGAACAACCAGGAAATGAAAGCAAAGGATGGATAGACAGTGGGACTGAGGAAGCCCAGAGTAAACCAAAAACAAGAGTTGGTGACACCCTGGTGGTGACCTCCAGGGTGGCCTTGGGCATTCATCTAGCTTCCCAGTGTTTTCAATCTGACTTCACAAGATTTTGCTCTCATTAACGAAAATATTCAGTTTAATCGTGGGGGGGCTGAGGCCTGGAATACATTAAGAGCTTCGCTATCACTTGACGTTTTATGGTTCTTATTTTGCTGAAGGTGCGTGGGTGACTCAGAGGAGAGAGGAAGATGAGGTAAGCAGCAGGTGAGGGGGCAGAAGAGAGCAGCAGGGTAGACTAACAGGTGAACGGGGAGCAGAGGAAGGGGAGAAGGAAGGACAAGATGCGCCCCGTGACCGGAAATGGGAATTAAATGAGTGAGTGAGGAGATGCAGGTGTGACTGGCATTTCTGAGGGGAACCAGGCAGAAAAGAGCAGCTGGGTAGGTGAGGTTAGTGGAGCATGGATGGTCAAGGGCACGAACCAGCGGATTCACTGTGGGAATGGAAGCTGTTCCTCCCATGACGCCTCTCACCTGTGTGAATAGCACCTGTATATTTTAGATTGGGTGAGAACAGTCCTTGCGGGCATCTCCAGTCTCTAGTTTCTCTCATTCTGAACCTCCATCAGGACAGTCAGTTGACTACAGGTCTCAGACCTGGGAGTTCCCCGTCTGTAGATTCGACTGAACTACAGATCAAAAACTATTTGAAACCAAGTGGAATCTGTGCTGAACGTGTGCGGTTTTTTTCCTTGCTGGTCTTCCTAGTGACACAACACAGTAGAGCAACAGGTACTCTTCCTTTCAGTGAGGCTGGACATCGTCTAGAGATGATGTTGAGAACATCTGAGTGTGTGGGGGATCCAAACAAATGCTGGAATGTTTTAAATAAGGACTTGGGCATGCATGAACTTGGGTGTCTGTGGAACCAATCCACTGTGTGAATACTAAATACTAAATAAATAAATACCAAATCCTGAAGGAATGGCCAGGTAACAACCTTCCACACCCACCTCCTTGGGCAGCTCCGTATCACTAGGAAGCTCCTCCCATCTGGGCTCCCAGCCCTGTCTCTCTGCACCCTTAGTTTGTCACCACCACATGGACCCACTCACAGTAGATGACAAAACCCTCACCATGGAAAACAAGGCTGTGGCTCGGACATGTCTGGTCCCCTCTCCTGTTTCAACCATACAGGCCATGGAACTTTGTCCCTGACCTTCTGCAAGGCCTGCTCCCCATCCTGGGATACACTTCCTCTGGACCACCTCGGGCTACACTCAATACATCAACACGGACTTCTGTCAGAGTCCACCTTTATGAAAGGCCAATCTCAGCCACTCTTCTTAGTCTTCACAGATGATATATAAGTACATTTTATGATGGTCTGAGTTTCCTGCCAGAGGGAAGTCTCCTATGGTCAGGGGCTGTGTGACTGGTCGCTCCTCATACACTGGGCAGTTATTCACTGCATGAGAAGTGAACAGGGTAGTGGGAGAATGCATTCCGATGAACCCATGGCTACATGGTGGACTAGATAGTTTAACGAGTGGCCATGATGGTGACATCATAGGAGAGGGCAAAAGAGTAGACGAGAAAGAGGAAGGTAGACATAAGCTTCAAGGTGAAGAAAGATGGGGGACTGGGGAGATGGCTCAATTCATGTAAACTGTTTGCCAAACAAGAAGACCTGCATTCGATCCAAGGAATCTGTGTTTAACATCAAAAACAAAAAGCCAGGGTGGCTGGAGAAATGACACATAGTGCTTGTTGCTCTTACAGAGAGGACCCAGGCTCAGCTGCCAGCACCTAAAGGGTGGTTCACAACCATCTGTAACTCTAGTTCCAGAGCATCTGACAGCCTCTTCTGACCCCCTTGGGCACCAGGCATGCACGTGGCACACATACATACATGCAGGCAAAATATACATGCACATAAAACAAAATCAATACATCTAAAAATACATTTTTCAAACTTCAGACATAGCAGCACGTGCTTATAACTCAGCACTGGGAAAGCAAAGACAGACAGTTTGATGGCTATCCAGCCTAATTTAACTGGTGAACCCCTAGTCCCAGAGAGAGACCTTGTCCCAGAAGACAAAGTGGGGGTCTGAAAAGATGGCTCCGTGGATAAAGATACCTGCTATCAAGCTGAACAATGTGAGTCTGACCCCTGGGGTCTGCATGGTAGGAGAGAGAGTAAACTCCCGCAGGTTGTCCTCTGACTTCCAGACAATACACAAGAGTGTGTATTCATGCACACACAAAAGTGTGTCATTTTTTAAGAAAAGTGAATGGATCCGAGGAATGACACTTGAGGCTGACTTCTGATCTCTACATGCATGCTTGCTTACACACATGTGCACACATACAAATATGCACACATCCCATACATGAACATGAGTATGCACACACTTGACACAGACACAGGAGTGAAGAGAATGGATAAACATGGGACATAGGGCAAGTTCATGGACAGAAGAGGGTGAGGAAGAGACAAGAGGAAGAGGAAAGTGCACGGTGGGTGTGTGGGTGACCAGAGGGTAGAAGAGGCAGATGGCCTGTGTGGAGTGGCAGAGTGACAGTGGGAGGAGAAAGGATGGAAGAACGCATGGGGCAGGACATGGATGAAAGATAAAACATGGGAAAGGAAAGCGAGAAGATGAGCCAGTAGATTGCTGGGTGAGCCATTAGTAGGATTTGTGTTGATGCTTGTGGATTTTTTTCTTTCTTCTTTCCCCTTTTCTTCCTTCCTTTCTTTTCTTTCTTTTTTTTCTCCCTTATTAAAGAGAGGGTCTTACTATGTAACTGATGCTGGCCCTGAGCTCTAAATCTTCCTGCCTCTGATTCCCAAATGTTAGAATTTCAGGTATGCATCACCATATCTGACACATCTAGGGTGTGTCAGTGTCTAAAACTAAGAGAGGGCAAAACAATGAAGGAGTATGGGAGAGGGCAAGTGTGCACATGGCTGAAATATGAGTGTGCAGTTAGGCAAGTGAGAAGTGAGAGTGTGCATGTGTGTCCACGGTCACATATGAATCAGTGTGCATGTGTGTCCACAGCCACATATGGATCAGTGTGCATGTGTGTCCACAGCCACATATGGATCAGTGCATAGATGTGTTCACAGCCACATATGGATCAATGTGCATGTGTGTCCACAGTCACGTATGGATCAGTGCGTACATGTGTTCACAGCCACATAGGGATCAGTGTGCATGTGTGTCCACAGCCACATAGGGATCAGTGTACACGTGTGTCTACAGCCACATAGGGATCAGTGAGCTATTAGACAGGACAGACAGATAGGGAAGAGGTTGGGGGCTAGGAGAGAGTGAAGAAGAAATAAGAGAGTAAATATGTGGGAGGATGTAAAGCTGGAGACAGCACAGATGCTTGAGACTGATAGATGTGGATGTTGATAGATGGATGTCAGAGTAAAATTCTACACATGGAGAGGGACAGAGATTATTATGAAAGCTGGAATGAGAAGAGAAAGGATGGGTGGATGGGTGGGGGATGAGTTCAGCCTGTGAAGTTGAAGGGGGAACTACAAAAGAGAAGAGAAAATGAATGTGGATAAATGGATGCGTGGGTAGAAAATAGAAGAAAAAGGGATAGAAGGATGTATAAACTGAGCAGGGAAGAATGCAAATGAGGAAGGTGAGTGAGGAAAATGCACTCTGGCTACTTGGAGTGGAGGGATGGACAGGTGGGAGGATGTGCAAAGCATGGACAGATAGTGCTGGTGAGCGCTATGGGAAAATGACATTAGAGAAAGATTAGCGAATTGGTGCTCAGGTTGGTAAGGATGGAGTGCGAGAGTTGAGGGCAGTCAGATGGACAGATGATTGTGCCAACAGGTGGCTGGGAAGCTGATGCTGTCTGGATGTCGTGAATAGAGTGGAGAACGAATTGACATAGCCATGAGTCACTTAATGAGGGGTATCTGAGAAACTCCAGACGGCCTCATCATCCGCTGACATCACCGAGTTTATGTTCAAATCAGCTATGACACTAGCAGGTGAGGAAGTCTTGTGCATGTGGCCTGCTGTTGCCTGAAATGTCCCTCTACTAACTAACAGTGACGGCATACATGGATGAGCGGATGGTGAAGAGATGGAAAGGTGGAGGGGTGGGTTGTGAACGTGTGGAGCAGTGAGTGGGAGAACAGTAGAGTGGGTAGATGGGTAGATGCGCAGGCGGTGTGTAGGACAAGGGGTGTAGTGTGGATAGATGGATGGTGAATGAGTGGATGGGCTGACAAGTGGGTGGATAGACAAGTGTGTGGATGGGTAGAAGGGTAGGCAGATGAATGGCGGGGTAGGTGAGGGGATGGGTTAAATGGGCGAATGGACAGGTGAATGCTGGCTGGGCAGCAGGTGGATGGGTGAGTGCATGAGCAGATGGTTGGGTAAACAGGAAAATGAATAACTAGATGTGAATGCGTGTGATGTGGATAGACGGATGGTACACGGGCAGATGAATGTATAAGTGGATGGGTGTGGTGTGGAGAGATGGATGGGTAGATATCTGGAATGGATAAGTGGGAGGATGGCCAGCTGATTTAGTGGATGGATGGGTGCATGAATAGATGGATGGATGAACGAATAGGTGTGGATGGGTAGATGGATAGGTGGGTTGGGTGGGCGGATGGGTAGGTGAATGGACGAGCTCAGAAGGGTGAGGTGGACAGATACATTCATACAAAACCCGACCAGAATCTACCCTCCTAACCTAGTCTTTCAGGCTTTCCTGTCACAGGAAGTCCCCAAGCCTCCTGAGCTCAGATCAAACACCTGCCGCATGCTGGCTGCACTGCACTCCCGCTCCTGTCCTTCACACTTCTGCTCCCCACAGAGGATGTCCCTCTTAGTGTCTGCTCCTTTCTCCAGGTAGAACTTTCCTCTCACCCACCCCTCAGTGGCCATAGAGAATCCTGCCTCCTCCCAGAAGCCCTTACTCTGACCCCTACTTGGCCCCAAGCTCAGTCTGATGTTTCCCTTTTCTAAGACACTAGCTATATATCCTCTCTGGTGACATCTTCTATCCAGCCAAATAATATCCTTAGGCCTCCCCCATGATGGTCAGCATGCTTTGGACACTGAAGGGTGGTCCTGAGGGTTGGAAAAGCAGATGTGACCAGCGAAGGAAGGCCATAGAAGCTCTGCAGGAGAGATACAGGCTTCATACAAAAGAGAGGAGATCTGTGCGCCAATGTGTGCAAAAATTCAGTATTTCTCCAGGAAAGGGGTGATGAGGAACCATGAAGGGACTTGAACACCAAAATTGGATCCTGGGCACTATCCAGCTAACAGCGGGGCTGTGCGGTTATGAGACAGTGTATGGAGAGTGGGTTTAGACACAGAGCAGGCTGCATGGAGCTGACCTGACCCGTGTGGTTGGAGGAATGGATGGGGGCCTGATGGGAGATGGACATTCAGGGCAGGCAAGAATGCCATCCTCTCACACCAGCCTGCCAGCCCCACCTGATCACGTGACGGCTTGAACAGTGTTGTGAGCAGATGAGAGGAAGGGCTCGGCAAGCAAAGACGGCCAGAAAACCCGCCAGGTCCTCCTGACCCCAGTCCACCTGCTGTCCTTGGACATGCTTGCATTGGGCTGCATGAGTGGCAGGTGCAGCTGGTCAGGAGGCTGAAGCTAGATACACAGGTGGACTGATTTTCAGGCATCTGGTTGGAGTTAGCCTGGTCTATGCTGACCCTACACATCCCTCCAAGAAGTCCCAAGGCCTGTCCACTGTTCCCTGGGAAGACCTCAGGGAGCAAAACAAGGGAGAGAGAGTAAGCCTTCTCTCTTCTCTAAAGTGTCCGCCTCACATCCCAATACAAACCCATAACCATCCAGAAATGCCTGACCTACCTACAGCCCACACCAGATGGGCTACCCTGCCCAGGCAGCCGGACACAGTGTGAGCCAGGGGAGGAGGGGACAGCTCCCGGACCAGAGCCCAGGCAGCCATGTCCAAATCCTCAGGCTGTAGACAGTGCAGGGACAGAGGGCACCAGAGGAGGCTGTGTTCCACTAACAGCCTGGCAATGGTGCTCTCTGCCTGGCACTGCCCCAGAGAACAGAGCTGAGCTGGCCTTAGGACATCCCAAGTCCCTAGGTCCCCTTCTCATCTTGCCTCTCAGCACAAGCATGTACACGCACATGCACATGCACACACATAGTTGTGGTGTACTTATATTCAAACACATATTGACTCACAAATATTTGCATGCATACATATTATACTCAAACATGTGTCCACTCATGATATACCTAAATGGATGTAGGCATGTGATTATGTTGGCACTGCTCACATGCAATTAGACATACATTTCTATATATGTTCATGTACACTTACACACAATTGCATTTGCTCACACGCATGCATATGTGCATGCACATGATTACATGCATACAATAATGCTCAGACGTATGCTCAAGTGCCCACTCTCACATCCAACATAAACATACCCACCCATGCAGCACACTCAAATGCACCTACTCATACTCTCCACACACATGGTAAATTACACACATGTGAGCACATGTGCACACACATGCTATCACATGTTCTCACAGACACACCCACTTATGTACACGACTCCCATGTGGTACCTTAAGAAACCCAGGCCTGGAGATGAAGGCATGAAGATAATGTGATATGCTGCACATGAGTCAGGAATAGGAGGAGAGAACCTGGTCGCCAGGCATGTGATGCAAGGCAAGGCGGGGTTCATGTATGCAGATGAATTGTGAGTTGAGCTGCCTGGGTATCCTTCCTCTTGGGTCAGTCTTGCCTTCACTTTTTACTCCCTGCAGCACCCTGCTACTCTGCCAGCCCCTGGCACCCCTCCTTACTGAGCAGCTGCAATCTCTGGACTGCATCTGGCTCGAGCCATTCAAGTCCGGGCTCAGGAAGTGATGATCTGTGTAACTGTGAGCCAAGCCCTTCCTTCCGGACACGCAGGATGGGAGGAGGGCACCCCGGCACCATCCCCGCACCCCGCTGGTGGGGCTCCCACAGTCCAAGGATGCTTAGTCACATCTATCAAAGCTTCTCCCAGCCCCACTTTGCCATGGGAAGGGGTAGGGAGTAGGAGCAGCTGAGGGGTCCCACAGGCTTGCCACGCTGTTCTCTTCCCAGCCACCGACTCCCATTGCAAAGGGGAGTTGGTCCTGGAAGTTGTAGCCACTGTGGGTGTGGAGTGGGTGGGGATAGGATGAGTTTCCCAACTTTTCCCCTAGGTCAGGTTTTGGTCTTCTGCCACACGCCTGGCTGGGTAGGCATAAGTGCCTGGCCACAGATCCCCTGGGGAGGGGCTGACATCAGAGGGTCTGCAAGAGCCCTGAGACCACCCCTCTGCTTTCCACGGCCATGGGATTTCAAGTCCCTTGGCTCCAAATAGTCTCCATCCCATTTACCTTAGGTGTGACTACTGGCCATGTTGACTCCCATGTCTCCTGACCAGAGGACAGAACCTTGAGCTCTGAAGGCCTGCTCCCAATGATTTAACTAAGCTAGCTGTACAGAGCAGACAACCCTACCCCACTCCCCAAGCTGGATCAAGTTTCCCTCAGAAAGGGAAGTGGCTCTTTGCTGTCCAGACCTGGCCAACAGCCTTACCTCTCTGAATTCATAACAGATCTCCTGGCTGTGCTTGCATGCTCTGCCCTGGGCTTCACTAAGTGACATTGCATCCTGCTAGCCCCGTTAACCCTGCTCCCTCCCCCACCCAGGCTCACTTTTAGGGAGTAGGCCAGAGCAATGAAGCCTAGGCAGCAGAAGTTGAGGTAGACGAAGTTGAAGATGGACCACAGATAGTAGTCGTTCACCTCCGTGGTGTCGGGGTAGACCTCGATGACTGTTGTGGGGTTGGTCATGGTCTTCTTCTCAGCTAAGTGCTTGCAGGCCTGGGGGACGCCTGATGCCCGGACGCTGTCAGTCTTGCTGCTTTTAGATTCCATGGGGAACAGAGTGGGTGCCATGGGGGGCGAGGCCGAGGGCTCAGGGGCTGGGGCCGCTGCAGCCTGCAGGGCAGGAGGCTTGGACACGCAGGTGAAGCAGCCCTTTGGTGAACCTGCTGGTGGCCTGGGAATCCAGAAGGCCCCGTCCAGGGGGACTCGGGCTTCCTGGGTGCCGTCCGTGGTGCTGGCCGGGCCTCCCAGCAGGGCTGGGCACTGGCTGGGGCCCTGGGCCTGGAGGAAGGGACAGAGTGAAGAGGAACTGGGTCCTGAGCGCCCAATAGCACCTACCCTGGAGCCTTACAGCATCTCCCCTACAGCCCTATAAATGGCCTTCAGGAGATGGAAATCCCCGTGAGCTTGCCAGCTGCCAGCCTGCCTGCCACCTGCCTCCCCCACCCAGCCGGCCACGGCCAATACCAAAGCCATTCGCAGTAGACTTGGCAAGCACATCGGGGCTTTTCATCACTTTGCCATCTGCACCCACTGACACATCCAACAGCACCCCCTCAGCACCCTGACTGACACCCTGTTGCGAATAAGCAGAGCGCCCCTGCATCCCCACACACTCAGGGCATTCAGACCTACAGTGACCCTGCTCTAGTCACCAACTGGCGGAATGAACAGCTCTCAATGAAGCACATACACACCAAGACGAACCACAGATATCATCAGCTCTCCAGTCCCAGCACACCCGCGCGCCCAGACGTGCCAGGTAAACAACTGCCCACCAAGAAGTGCAGCACTACACACACCGCCCCACAGGCTCAGACACATTTCCGGAGGATACGCGCAGGTGCGGGGTTCCAAACTCGCTCACATTGGCCCCCAAGCCAGGCAGAAAGTGGCACCGGGTACCCTAAGAGCGCACACGATCACACAGAACCACTCACCTCCCCCCTGCCCCCGTGCCACCAACAGACCCACAATGACACTCAGCGAAATGGACACTTCCAAGAGACAGCTTGGCGCCGGAGACCTGCGCCACGGGGCGCACCTGGCACCAGTGAGGGGGCAACGGCCGGGCTGGGTGGCCCCTGGTCTGACCCCGGCTGCAGCAGCCACCAGGACCGCTCACCTACTGGCGACGCGGCGGTGAGTGGGCCAGACGCCTCGGAGCGCTCGTCCTTCCGCCGTCCCGGGCCGTTGTCTGTCCGCTGATCGCTTCCCAGCGGCCAACCTTGGGGGCGGGGAGCGAGCGGAGCTGGCGCCGCTGCCTCCCCCGCTGCCCGTGCGCGCTCCGCAGCGCCAGGCCGGCCACGGCTGCAGCCAGAGCCTGACTCACAGCATCGCAGACACCTCCGCCTCCTCCATAGGGAGAGAGAGGGCCTGCGAGCACGGAAGCCAGGACCCCAGGGAGTCGCTAGCTGGGCGAAGCTGGGACCCATGCAAACCAAGAGCTGCATGGGTCCCATATCCGCCCGCTGACCATGGAGCCGCCACTCCAGCCCACCTGTCCTCACATTCTCTCGCGGGTCCTCAGGTCCTGGGCAGGTCTGTCTGCTGAGCACTCCACCTTGTTCCCAGGGCTGATTCCTTCTCCCTTTATTTCTCCCACTGAGCCTTACTAGTTCCAAGACCTGTGCCTTCAGAACCCTTTACCTCGAACCTCTTCCTCTTGCCCTGTTGAGTCCCATCTGCCACCCTCGGTCCCCATGGTAGTAGTCCTTGCCATTTCTTCATGAGGCCTGTCCTGATATCTGCTTCCCAAGCTCCCACCCACCTCTTCCTTGATCCTGCCCAGCTAGGCTCCTGCCTTACTAAGTCCCTGTCTGAGCTGGCCCAGCCCCCATCCCTAATCAGGTTTCCTTTTGGAGTCTCTGGGTCTCTTGAAGCCTCCAGATTGCAGATCACAGTTCCTACCCAAATGGGATGCAACACACCAAATCCCAATTAAATATTCATCTTTGTTCAATCCTGTCTCTCAAGTCCTCAAGGTCAATGTCCAGGGTTTTTCCTCCTGAGGCCCCAAGTCCAGGCCCTTCACCAACAATCTTCAATCCCAACTCACCAGCCCAGTCCTGTTGGATTAGAGTTTCCGTCTCCCAAGTCTGACCCCACCAAAGCCTGGTTCATTCGTGCTAATCCTGTTCATCATAAATCCGGCTTGAAGAATCTGACCTGTAACAGGCTGGCCTGTCCCTGCACAGCCAAGCTCCCCTCTGCCCTCAGGGCCAGGTGTGCTACTTCAATGCCCTGAACCCTGATCCCTCTCAGAGACCCCCTACACTGGTCTCCTTGGAGCTCAGTCTATGAGCCTGCTTATAGCCCCTCTGACCCCCATCCTGGGCCTCAGTTCCGACACTATTCTGTCCCTACACATTACTTGCCCTAGGCAATACTTCATGGCTTAGTTCCATCTTTCTCTCTCCCTCAATTCTCAATCCCACTTGAACACTTGTCCCAAACTGAATATCCAGATCCAGATAAGTCCCAATGAGCTCTCTTCACCATAGAAGAACCCCAACAGTCCAGTCCTCCCTCCCTCAGAACCCCTACCTCACCATGTGTGTGGGGGGGGTGTTCTCAGTAGTTCCTCTTCACCCTACTTTCAAGTTACCCAATTTGTGCACAAGAGCCTTGCTTCCCACCTTCTTCTTTGAGCCCTCCCCCCCTCCCCGCCACACACACACAGGCTCTTCTCTGGGACCCTTTCTAGAGTGGTCCAGGGCTGCCTAAGCTTTCTGGTCTCCTGGAACTCGGACTCTCTGAATCCTGAGTCCTCCAAAGCCCTGTCTCCTGGATAATCCCTGCCCCATGCCAAGATCCTCCCTTTCCAGCTCAAACCCCACCTCCGACCCCTGCTGACCCCTGGCACAACTCAGTTCTGCACATCAGGAATTTTCAGTTTGAAGTGGATCTTAAGTGTAGATTAAAAAAAGAAAACCCTCCTTTAGTGGATGGAATTAATTTCCAAGCAGGCAGGGACCCCTCCTACCTGTTCTTGGCTTTCTTCCGGACACTCCCTAATGGAGCCAAGCCTTGTTAGTCCAATGAGCCTGGGGCAAATGGGCCTTGCCAGAAAGCCAGTTCTCCCTCACCCAACTCCATTACTCCTCTGGATCCCAAGGGCCTGGCAACCAGACTGGCTGAGGTCTGAATTGAGGCAGGTTCTCCCCAGCCTGTATGTGGCTGTGTAACATACCACTAATTTCCGCCCCTTTGCTTGACTTTCTCCTTGCCACGCAACCTGGGTCAGCTGTTGCCCTTGGCATATCTGGCCTGTGAGACTCAGACTTCAGGAAGCAGAGGGGTCCTTTGGCCCTCAGGTCAGAGTCTGCGCAAGGTCATTGACAAGGTGAGGGCTGAATCGGGAGGACTTCTTCCCAAAAGTCAGCTTCAGGGCTCTAGAGTCAGTGTCCCAACTCTCAGCTGGTGAGGAAAGGTCTAGCCTCGGGTATGGTCATGCCTCACTGTCCACCAGATCAGGGGTTTAAGGGAAGAAACACCCACCATGGAAAAAGCTAGGATGCAGGGTTTTACAGGCAGCATGGGTCCTGCTTCTTCCTAGGGACTGCAAGCTGATGTGAGGGTGTCATTCAGCTAGAAGAAACCAGATTGGAAACCTGAGCTGGACTCTGCAAGCCTGAGTGGTAGTGGTGACTGCAGCAGCAGCAGCAATAGCAGCATGAAGGCCTGGCATTGCATCTCAGCCTCAGGCCCGCAAGGGAGGGAGGAGCTATGTCTTCCGCTTTGGTGCACAAGCCTTTGATAACACTAGTCTCTAGAAGTCCTGCCAAGCCCTGCGGGACTCCTCGGATTTCAGAGAACACTGGGCACATGTTTACTGGCCTTCCAGCAATCCTTGATACTGTTCAGTACCATAGTCCCCTAAACGCCTCCTACTGAGACAATTACAGCCAACGTCCAGCAGGTGAAGGATGCCAGGCCAACCCCAAAGGGTGACAAAGGTCACCCTTTCCTATATGCTGCACCTGCTGGTATGGGGAAGGGGCTCCAAGACGACAGTTACTGATTCCAAAGCGAATCCCTGCCCTGCCAGTAAGGACTCATGAATTCCTACTCTCCACCTGTGCTCACCCCTTTTCTCCTGAGACCCAACCCTCACACTGATGCTTGTACAGTGACTGCAGCCCATGACCAGGGATTTCTGATTTATGAACCCAAAGACCCCAGGCAGGCAGGCAGGCAGGCAGGCTTCAGCACTGGCTTGACTCAAAAAGCAGAAGGCTGCTTCTGGCAGAGGCCCAGGAAGAAGGAAGGCTGCCCACAGACCCAGCACCAGTCAAGAACCAACTGTTGAGAAGGGAATCTATGGAGCCCTAGATAGCATTTGGGGCTTATTCCATTTTCTCTGGGGACAGGCTGGTTTCCTGGTAAAGTATAGCAGGTATTGGCCTGGCCACCTCTGAAAATGATTCAACACAGGCCCTACCCCAGAATTCTAGGCCTGTCCCAGTCTCCAGCCAAGGCCACATCCGGCTGCTGACTACTGCCTGAGGTCCCAGAACCTGCCAGTTCTAGGCCAGACTCATCTCGCCCACAAGGCTGAACAGCAAGCCAGAGCCTTGGGAGTCCCCTCTGTGGGCTGGCCTAGCCCTGAAAGCCAAACCTAGGCTCTAGCCCCACCTCACCCCACCCCCCACCCCCGGCCAGCTTGACCCTGAATGAGCCCTCAGAAGCACTGTGTCTCCATCCTCAGGCCCCATTTCGGAAGCAATACAGAGCACACCAACACAAAGAGGCCCAAAACAACTGTATTTGTATACCAACTTTGGCTCCCAGCTGCTTAGCCCAAAACTGAGCACAGCAGAGGCCAGCCAAAACCAGTCAGCCATCCTTCCTCTGCCCCGGGCTAAGGCAGGCTTTCCGGGATGGGTGGGGTCAGGCCCCAGGTAACACCCCAGGTTCATAGCTTTGCTTCTGTCCTCTTGCTCCTTCCGGCTGGTCTTCAGGCCTCTGTCAGGCCAGGATACAGACAGTGGGGCAGTGGAGCCTGGTCATCCCCAGGCTGGGTGAGGGACCTGGGTCAGGTAAGGTTTCTAAGGAGGGATCCCAAGACCCGTTTGCCTACTTTGGAATGCCGCCCAAACGCCCGTCTGCAGAAAAGGGAAGCAGGACAAGGCACGCTACCAAACCAGTAGGGGCCTTTCAAGGCAGCCTGTATACTAGGTGGGCCTCGGCCTTCTTCAGACAGGCAGAGGATAGCATTCTGAACCCAGGGACAGAACCACAGAACAGAACAGCTGGACCAGCACCAGCCAGGCCTCCCAAGGGCCCGGCAATGCCAGGCGAGTGTGAATGTGTGTGAGCGGGGCAGGTGGAAAGGTGGGGCTGGCTGGCTTCCTCTACTGGACTCTGATCCACTTCCCTGCCGGTGGGCAAGGGGCAAGCTAGAGTGTGGCAGCCTTGGCAAAGCCAACCCTATTGTTGTCTCTGTCAAACACAGTGTAGTAGGTGCCAATGAAGACATCGCCCAGGATCCAGAGAGGCCCACTGGGAGGGGGTATGTCCATGCCCATGAAGCCACTCAGGCAGATCGTCTTTCCACCCTGTGACACCTGCAAGGCCAGAATGGTCACATGATCACATGGCTCCCATCTCACCCAAGGTATCCCAGATTCACACTGCCACCGTCCATACCCACTCACCTTGAGTATATACTTGTTTGGGGACAGTTCATAGTTTTTGCCTCCTAGCTTCAGGGTGACAGAGGGCAGGCTGGATACCTTCTCACAAGGAATCATGTACTGAGAAACACAAAGACAACACGTACTGAGGGTCTGGCCTCTGGAACCCCCTCTGCCTGCTGGCCAGCCCACACAGGCCTGTGGCTTACCTCGCCCTGGATAAGAGGTACTGCTCCAATGGCTTTCTGCAGTTCCTTCACCTCGTCCACAGGCCCCACCAGAAGAGACGTCCCTGTGTCCACAATAGCCTCACAGCCTCCCTTGCACAGTGTCAGGCCATTGGCCACATCCAACCTATAGGGCAAGAGTGTATCTGTTACCTCACCCTGACTCAGTGAGTCTGGGGCACAGCGTGTCTAGATCCAGCCCTGGAAACACATGCTCCTTTTCTTTCAGGACCAACCAACCAACTCACACAGGACCCTGAATGGTCCAGGGTTACAAAATGAGAAGACTCAAATGGCAAAGTAGCACAAATGGCTGGTAGGGCTCCCAGCTTCCCACATGCCACCCTACATAACATTCCCAACCCCAGCCACACCACGACTTACTGGTCCATGTGCACCTGCCAGTAGGCCCTGCGGGTGACATTCAGGTAGGACAGCTCCCCCTCGTAGTACTTCGAGTCAACGCCGCCAATCATCAGTTCCCCTCCAGGTTGCCCACTGGGGTCCCTGGGAAGAGAGGAATTGGTCAGTCTCCACTCACTAGCACAGGAGGGTCACCAGAGGGCCAGAGAACAGAAGGAAGGGGTTAAGTGGGGCAACCAAGGAGGGCCTCCCGGGGGAGGGACCTGGGGAACTGTTGAGTACAGCTGGACCTGCTCTGTGCCTAGACTTGAGTCGCTCTACTTTATAAAGCATCATCCTTAGCCTGTGTTATTCTGCTCTGAGTGTGAAGTAGCAGTAAGAATGATTCTACCTCTTATTTACACAAACAAATCCCCACCATCCTTCAGCACACCAGGAGAAACAAACTGATAAACAATTGAGACTATCAGATCCTAGCTCCAACAGACTCCAGCTTATCAGTCACACCAGATGGAAACCCTTCACCTGGGACTCCAAAGAGGCCACCCAAGGCTGAAATGCAGCAGGTATACCACCAGCCTGGTCCAGGAATACTATCATGGCAAACGACCCCTGATTCTGTCCCCAGGCTATAGGCTCAAATAGATTCTCTTGCCTCTGAACTCAGTGTACTTCCAAAGTGACCCTGAAAAGGGCCCCCCACCAAAACCTACAACTGGCATCTCTGTGATTCAGAAGACTTCTTATGCAGTTTTCCCTACATTCTTCCTGGTATTTGTATCAATTTTATCTCCAGCTTCTATGCAGCCTCTCTGGGCTCTGCAGCCTCTGTAATGCTTTCTTAGCTGTTTTGTACCTGAACATACAGACAATATTGTGTGAGCTGTTAGTATTTGTAATTAAGATCAGAATAAAAGTGGCTGGAGAGTTGGCTCCACGGTTAAGAGAGCTTGCTGCTCTTGCAGAGGACTGAGTTTACTTCCCAGCACCCAAGTCAGAAAGTTCCCAAAAAAGCTGTAACTCAAGCACCTGGGAATCCCAACACCCTCTTCTGGCCTCCACTGGCAACTGCACTCACGTGCAAATACTCCCACCCAGACACACAACAATGCAAAGATCGGGAGTAAAAACCTGAGATGCCAGTGGCTGGCTATCAAGCAAAACTGGGATTACCAGGCAAACTGCAGTAAATAAAACCTATTTAGATTGTGAATCTATAGCTATTCAATAAATTTTAATACTGCGGAGAGACACAAACATGTCCATCTACATTTCCCAACGTGATGCATCCATGCCTAGAGTACAGTCAGCCGAGGGCTCAGATCCTAAGCAAAATTCATGTTTTCTGATGTGCTGCCCTGTTGAACATCCTTGATTCCACAGGGATGGGAAGATCCAGAGAAAAGAGGAAGGTGGAGCCGTTCACCCCAGGGTGGGGCTTCCAGCCTAGTCTCACATAAACTGCTGGGTACAGCTGGCCCTTCCCTGCAGGATTGCTGGCTGGGTGGCCAAAGCCAAGGCTAGAGTCAGGCTGGAGCTGAAGGCCAGGGATGCTCTCTGCCTGGCAAAGCTCAAGGCAGGCTTCTAGGAAGCCAGAGCCATAGCTCTGAGGTTAAGCTGGCTCCATCCATGGCCGCAGCGCTTGCTGTCTAGGAATTCTCTGCACCCACTCTCAGCTTCCCCTCCAAATCCTTCTCTTGACTCTCCACCTCTGTTTCATGGAAACGCCCGTCACAATGCCCTCAAGTGGAACCCAGGGAGTGTGGCATGTAGCTGCAATGCTGAATGTTAGCAATAAGTATGAGCTTGTCACCTCTAAGCTAAGGGGCAGAGGAATTTGAGTGTCATCATCCTGGGGCACGATCACCTAAAACTGAAGGAAAACTTTCATTTCAGGATCTGCCATCCTGCCAGGTCTTCCTAACCAGGCTCTTCGCCTTCTTTAGGGCCTATGCTATACTCAGAGGCCCTGAGCCTCACCCTGCTCTCCTGCCCAAGACTCCACCCTGCCTGGCTTTTGCTTGTCATCACCTCTGAAATCCCAGATGGAAACATGATGGGTACTGGCCCTGCCTCTCCCCTCCTCATCCAAGTTCCACCCACACACCTGGTCACATAGCCACAGCCCCTCACTCTGCTGGTTTCACACCTGCTTGCTCAGCAGTCACACCTGTGGGTCACCAATCTGGGACCTGGCTGGTAGAGTAAGCGCCCTGGGGCCTAAGCTATAGCTACCACATCCTTTCCAACTTGCTGAGCCTAGGGGCTCCTCCTAGAAAACAGACTCTAGCAAGAGAGGTTATCTTGAGATCCTAGAGCTGAGCAGGTGGTATTTGAAGACCGCTAGGCCATTGTGCACCATGGGCCCGGGAAAAGGCTACTATTGAAAAGTAAAACAGAGGTCTCACGTCTGTGTGACCTGGTCAACTTTTTCAGTGTCTCTGCATGTAGTCCCGGCTGTCCAGTCCTGGAGCACATTATGCAGTCCTGGTTGTCCCTGAACTCACAGAGACCTCCAGCCTCTTTCTCTTGATTAAAGGCACTAGGCCCAGCCTGGGCCCCTTCTGCACTAAGGAAACAGAGCTCAGGGGCCCAATGACCCTGTGCACTCACCCATGCCCCTGCCTCTAACGAGTCACTTTGCTCATTGCTGAGTAAGGGACAAAAGTAGACAGGGAAAGCAAAACTAGAAGATTCTGGGCTGGACAGGGCCAGTGACCTACAGTCAGGAGCTAGGGGTCAGGCCTGGAAACAGCATGGAGTGGGCATTTGGAGGTTACCCTGGCTGAGGCATGCAAGTCAGCCAGCCCAGAAAAAGGAGGGTGTGGTTAACAGCAGCAGCTCAGAGCAGGAGGCCACCTACTTACACCCTTGTCTACACCAGGAGCTGAACCCAGCAACCAAGGGCCCCATATACCCAGCTGTCCATCTTGTCTGAAGTTCCTGAATCAAGCTGTTGGACAGGCCTGCAGGAGGGAAGAAACTGATGGTGGAGGGTCCTTGCAAGGTCGTGTGTGTGTGTGGCGTATGTGGGTGTCATTTGTGCTGTGGGGAGCTCTCCGCTAACAGGAAGGTCTGCCACTCTCAGTAACCAGAACTCTCTGTCCTCCCTCCCCCACCCCGCCACCGTGACTTCTGCCTCTGCCCAGGGAAGGCTCCAGAGCTGTGTCACATATCAGGGCTCATACCCATGTCTCTCCTAGCAACCAGAAGACCAAGCAGAGACCACATCTGCTCTCACCAGTCTCAGGACTCTAATCATAGGAGGAAGACCTCAACAGCCAAGACTCTCACCCAGGCCACCAGCATCTCCTGGCTGAAGCCCCTGGCATATGGCCTCTCCCAGGCAGGTAATAGTAGTTCTTGCCTGCCAGACACCCTCAGGTCTGATGTCATGACCAAGCCCGCAGCATAGACTCAAGTTCCAGCTATTTCCCTCCCCCTGGAGCTGAGCCCAGGGAAAGGTGAGAGCCACGCTTCGCTTGCTGCACCTGTTCAGGTAGAAGGAGAAGATGTTCTTGTCCACCAGCTTCTGTTGCATCAGGTTGTCAAAGACTGGAAGCACATTGTTGACAGAGATGCGAGGGTACGCCATGCCCAAGATGCCATCAAACTTGGCTGCGATGAATGTGATTCCAGGCTGCTTGGTGGCTTCCCCAAAGATCTGTTTCTCCACTTTGAGACCTCCTGGTTGCTCGGACTTACACGGCACCTGCAGGCCAGAATACATGTTGCAGCTGACATTCCCTCTCAGGACAGCCAAAAAAGCAGAGAAGGCAGACAGAAGGGCTGAATATTGCCACACAACTGGAGACAAGGACATAGAGTCAAAAAAAAAAAAAAAAGCTGTCTGAGGGACTTACGAGGTCTTTGTGTTCAGAGATGAGAAGGAAGAGGGAGCAGAGAGACAGAGATGCTACTGTTTCAGCTCCCACCTCGCCAACACCCCTCCATATCTGTATCTACCAGGACAGGGTTGTATTTGCCTTGGACTTGGGGATAAGCCACTGAGCCTGCAGCCTGAGCAGCTGGGTAAGCCACAGCAACTGCCACCCTGAAGCCACACTCCCATCTGCCCACCCCACTAAGCTGAGGCTGCAGAAAGAACTAGAGCAGGAAATGGAAAGAGTTGCTGCTGAGGACATGTCAGAAGGATGTAATGCGGGTGGTTAACATCCTGTGTGCTGAGGGGCCCCTGAGAAATATCACAAGGAGCCCTCTGCATACGGGGAAAGGGCAAAGCTGTAATCTCATAGGTATAAGGTGTTGCTCTCCAGACAAAGGCCAGGTGAACAGAATGCTGGCTGAACTCCCTGCCCCAATAGGGCCCAGTTGACGGAATTTGCTGTTTCCTGTCCTCTCACCCCTAGAACCCTGCTGTCCTGATGCTAACTCATGAGTGGTGAACAGCCTCTCCTCGAGGAAGAAGGCTTGGCCTATACGGTCCCCCTACAAATAGACGAAGAGCCCATCTCAGATGCACTCTCTCCTGGCTCCTTCACAGCATTTGTTCTGGCGTGGACAGGGTTTTCCAACCCATCTCAGCCTCGAGAAGTTTCAGCGAC
Source organism: Ondatra zibethicus (assembly GCA_004026605.1). Lineage (NCBI taxonomy): Eukaryota > Metazoa > Chordata > Mammalia > Rodentia > Cricetidae > Ondatra > Ondatra zibethicus. Next base: position 43,228 of record PVIU01000409.1, read on the forward strand.
CCTTTCTCTCTCCAGGCCTGACCCCTTGGCCTAGGCCTTCTGGTGGCTGCCAGGCAGTGGTGGCGCACGCCTTTAATCCCACCACCTGGGAGGCAGAGGCAGGTGGAACTCTCAGAATTTGAGACCAGCTTGGTCTACAGAGCAAGTTCTAGGACAGCCAGGGCTACACAGAGAAACCCTGCCTCGAAAAACAAAAAATAAACAAAAAGACACCCAGCTGACAACTCAAATCTAAAGCATCCAGAACAGCCAGTGTCCCCAACACCAGTAACAAGCAGCAGATCTGCCCATGGCTTGCTGGTCAGGCCAGGGTTTGTTAGCAGCTGTTCAGGGTTGGTAGTCCTCACTAGCCAATGCTGCACACCCCAGCTTTGTCTCTCCCACTCACTCTACCAACCCCAGGAACTCCTGGCTGTCCCTCCAGTTTACACACAATAAGGCTGCCCACTCCCATGTCCTGCCCATTTCCTTTCTTACCACCAAGCATGCTGGGCTCTCCTGCCCCAGGGCCTTTGCTCAAGGGGCATCCTAATCTAGCAGGTCTGCCTCTGTTCAGTACCACCCAGCACTGCCACAGCTACCTAAATTCAGGAGCCCTCTCAGAGGGCTGGAGTTACCATGCCCTCTCTCCTCAGCTGGAGGTGCTCCCGAGATGAACCCCTTGCCACAACAGGGCCTCTGGGGTCCAGGACAGGCCGCAGGAACTCACCGACACAGTGTCCTGGCTCAGGTACCCCGAGAGGCTGCCTGAGCCATAGTGGATGTCAAAGGAGGTGCCATTCTTCACAAAGGTGCTGGATTTGCCACTGTTGTACTTGTGGTGAATCCCTGTAGCGGGAGGCAGGGCTGTTAGTCTGCTTGCCACCACCATAGTCTCTGGCCTCCCTGGGGTGCTGTGGGGCCAGCAGCCTAGGCTACTTTTCCAACTTGGCCTCTGGCCATGACCTATGCCCACATACTGAGGACCCCATGGGCCATGGGCTATATACCCAAAGCAGTGATCTTAGCCTTACAGGTGGCCAAACATTCAGCTTGCTCCATCCTTGACCAGCAAGATCCCCAGCCTCAATGACAAGGCTGCAGCTGACCAGACCTGGTAAGTAGGTACCACAGTGCAAAGCAGGAGAGCAGGGGCTGTTGGATATGGTGGACAGGAAGAAAAACATTGCCCAGGAGGTGATCTGGATCTAGGTATCTGTAAATCTCAAGCTCAACTTGCCTCCCATAGCCTCCCAGAAAAGTTGGACTTCAAAGAGATCAGGCTGAAATCCCAGCTCTCCAGAGAAATGGAAGTCAATACCAGTTGTTCAGGGGCCCCCACAATAGGGCCTCTGTCATCCTGGTCGTTTCAAAGGCCACTGAGCATGGCTGATAGTATAAGACAGCAGAGCCAGGCACCTTAGGGAGTGCCTTTAGTCTTTCCTCTAGATCCTTGGCAGGGTGCTGGGAGAGAGGACCTCAGGGAGACTCACAGCAGGCTATGTCCAGCAGCTTGCAATGAATGGAGGGAACCCACAGGTTAGAGGAGCCGGTATCGAAGACGACTGTGAAACACTGTGGGGGGGTCCCGATGCCGATCTCACCATAGTACTGGGCCTAGGGGAGGAACAATGTTCATAAGGGTGAGGAGATTACCTGAGAGGGCTTCTGGCTGTTTAGGAAACCAAGCCCAAAAGGCCCAGACTGAGGGAGGGAGCACCCTGGGGTGCAGGCCTCAGCTAGCACATCTATCTCCACCTACCGGGCCCTGAAGAGGGAGATTAACAAAGAATAGATTCTAGAAGGGTGGGCCTGAGACCCCAGTACTGAACTCCAAAAATCTGGGTCCCTTTACCTAATGTGACACTACTGGTCAGGCAGGCTTGGCCCTCCACAAACCCAGTGATGCCTAAGACCAGCCAGGAAGACCCTTCTGCTGTTTGAGAGGCCTTAAGTCTGGAGACTGTCCTGTGGAATCAATGATGAGATGGGCTACCCTTGGAGGCAGTGGTACTGGCCTCAACTTGATCACTGCTTCATAGAGAAGTCTGGCCTTAGTTTCCCATTTATTCAGAGACAGCAGGGACCACCAGGGCAGCCAAATCCAGGGACTAGGCAGACACAAGAGTTCCCAAATGCCTCTGAAGGAAAACCTAGTTGTTAACTACTGGCTATGGGTCACCCATACTCTGTCTGCCCAGGAAGAAGCCTGAGCCACTGGTGTATATAAGGCCCAGGGTCCAATTCCACTTAACTCCAGGTAGCATCAGAAAAACCAAGAAAAGTAACTGGGGAAAGAGCATTGCTTAGCAAACTGTACCTTCCATGCATGTGTGCTTGTGTAGGGACTAGCCAGCTGGACCCAGACACATAGACCTTCCACCTTCCTCACGCTTCCTTCACTGCCACAGCTCGGGACAGACAAGACAGAGGGCACTGCCAATTCGGCCCAGTGGGCCACAAAGCCCAGGGCTGCACAGAAATCCTGGGCTTATAAGATTTGGAGTCAGGGACATAAGAGATGCCAGGTTCTGGCCCAGAGCCTTCCACAGAGCTGGGACTTGCAGAATGTTTTCCCTCAGGGCTTGTCTTCCCTGCAAAGATAGCGGGCTGCTGAGGGTGTCTGTAATCTCAACTAACTACTCTGAAGGCCAAGATAAGAGATTCCAAGTTCAAGGCTAGCTTGGGCAATTGTCTCAAAACACAAGAGAGGTGGGTACAGAGGGCAGTGGCAGAGCAACTGCCTACCTTGTACAAGGCCCTAATCAGTCCAATCCCCAGGAAGAGGGTGGGGCCTAATAAAAGCAAGGAGGTGGTAGATCCTGGGAAGGATGACAAAGTGATGATACTTAGACAGGGGATCAGCCTAGGCCTGGGACACACACACACACACACACACACACACACACAGAGGCTCCAGCAAGTTACACCTAAATAGGTCCAATAACTACTCCCCCAGGCTCAGGCCAGACTGGGTTTGGCTCCAGGCTGTTCTACACACCATGGGATGGTCCTGAGAGTTCTGAACTAGAAAGCCAGCTCTGAACTGAAGTCGGTGTTCGAGACTTAATGTGCGGTTGGAGAGGACATGATTGGGGATGTAGCTCACTGACCAAGCACTCGCCCATCCTGCATGGGGACCTAGGCTCAGGCCTAGTATCACACACAAAACAAAGGAAAAAGCTAAAGACCCAGGAAGAACCTTCTGCAAGGACCAAGCAAGGCCACCCTAATCCACCGTTTAGCCTGAGCAGGCCCCTGTCAAGGCAGGAGGAGCAAGGATGGCAGGATGGCAGGAATGAAGAGCTGCTGGGCAAGGATTGGCAGGGCTGAGCCTGCAAGCCCACCTCGCCGACAAAGCACTCTGATCCCAGGGAGCTAGTCCCTTCCTCATTCACCCCTCAAAGCCCCCCCAAGTACAACCCCACTCACATCCAGGTAGTTTTTGAGTATCTCTGACACCGGCTCCTTGGTCTCAGCAGGTGGCTCCATGGAGTACTTGGTTATGGGACCCTTAAGGATCAGGTCTTCCACAGAGCCGCCCACCTCCGTCATGGCCCGACGGAGAGACGTGAACTTGTGCAGGGGGATTCTGTCAAGATGGGATATGTTAGGGCACAGCTTTGACTGCTGTTCTTCCACCTCCCACCCAAGGATACTCCAGGCCAGGCTAGGGCAGGCCTCTTAGTACAGAGTGACTCCCCACCAGCATGCTCCTCAGTGCTTCTAGCAAACTATGGCCACTGAGATGACACCGTGTATCTCAAACTGGCTGCGACATTTAATAAACTCCTGCCCCGAAGCCATAGGCCCAGTGGCCCACCAAATCAGCTAAGGGCACCCCATCACCGTCACAGAAGGCTCCAGCCTGCCTTGCTCCCCACATTCAAGCACAGGCTAGTGTGCCCAGCCCTTCCCTTCACCAACCACATCCCAGTCAGGTGGTTCTCACTTCAGAGGCAAAACAAACAACACACACACTGGTCCCCAGTCCTCTCTGTCAGCCTACTCTAATTTTTCCTGGGTTAGTGGCTAGTGGGTTGTGTTTAGGGTGTAGCCAGGCACTTGTGCCCTGTGCCCCAGGGAACCCAACCCTGCAGGAGGAGAAGGCGGTGGCACAGTTGCACCCAAAGCAAGGTGCACATAGGACTCCAGGACTAAACCACCGAACTTGGTGGCCCTTAGTGACATCTGTTGCCGCATGAACTCTACAAAGATGTGCCCCCTACCCCAGGCTTGCAGTGACAGCATCATCCTGACCTCCCTGGGGGGTTTTCCCCTAATCATGCAGGAGTTTGCTAGCTGGCCCTGCTACCCTTCACAAAGCCCAGCACCCTAACCCAGGTACACCTACATGTCCTACCACCACACAGACTCATGGCCCACACATGTTCCTTGTAGCCCTGCTGCAGTCCACTAAATAGGGAATTCTCCCATTAGACAGCAGAGTGAGGAGTCCCGACCTGTCCTCCAGGTCACCTCTCCACCCCCAGTTTGCTCCTGCTCCCTAGGAGAGCTGGCCTGAGTCTGCGATCACTTGGTAAACCTTCCCTGACCTGGGGAATTTGTATTCAAGGTCACAGCTGGCCTTTCCTGGCAGGCTGAGGGAGCGCTCTTGAAAGATAGGAGTCTTGCCTAAGAGTGGTGGACCAGAAGAGCCAGGCTTCTGGCCTGGGAGTGGGTGGGGGGCACACATCCTGCAGAGGCCAAGAAACATGCCAACAGCCCAAGGTCCCAAGGATCATAAGAGTGGCTTTGGTTCTGGTGCCTAGTCCCTGGGAGTCTGGAGTTCTCTTCACTGCAATGCCACCTCTCCTCAGAGAAGACCAGCCTGAGGGTAGGGAGGGCAAGGCCAGGGCAGGATCAAGCCCAGGCCACTCCCTACAATGGCTCCACTGAGGCTACCCACCCCCAGCTAGCAGCCTACAGGCTGTACTTCTTCCCACCCAGCCCTGGTGCCCAGCCGGCTGAGCCAGCTCTGCTCCAGCAGCCTGTGGCCTCATCCACCTGCCACAAACAGGACTCCATCAGAGTGGGAAAACACTGGCCACCACAAAGACCCCATCTGGCACAAAGGCTGAGTCCAAAGCCCTGAGAGGGCCTTATGGGACAGACTCAGGAGGGAGGAGGAGAGATTCACCACCCAGGACCAGTGGGAACATTTTTGAGTAAACTTCTGCTCAGCAAACACCAGTGTACAGCTGTCAAACAGGGCCCCTTAAACGGAAAGCCCTGCCCAGGTTCTGGGGGACACGAGCAGACTGGGTATTCCGACTTCCACAGCTGAGTTGGTAGTCACCACAATCCCACCCACGGTGGAGCACTGCTCCTCGGAAGCCCCCGTGCTGGGGAGGTTAAAGCCAAACTCATTTGTGACCACCCTACTGTCTCCAACCGTCCGACCACAGGAGTAAAGGGGGACCCAGAAGACCCCTGCATTCTGAGTCTCTCGCCCCACAGTCTGCAGGGCTCTGTGGAAGGCCGGGCTGAGAGCACAGGTGCATTCCAGCACCCGCTGGAGCACGCGCGACTCCGGAGGACGGGCCCCACATCACCGGAACAGGTCGGGTCCTCACCTGATAAGCGCGGAGGCGGACGCGGCCAGGAGGCCGAGGACGAGCAGCAAGAAGCCGGGGGTCTGCATGGTAGCGGCGGCCCGGCAAGAGCGAAGCTGTAGGATAAAGGTCGCGCGCTTATAGCCGGGATGACGCCGCAGTCCCGCGAAGTCAGCTGACCGCTTGTTTGCCCCCGAACCGGTCACGTGGGACGCGGGCGCGGGGCGGGACGACCCGGGAACCGCCTACACCACCTCCCGGGCGCAGGCGTGCGCTGCTCCAGGCTTGCGTACTGCCGAACTGGAGCGCGCCCGCAGACTTTCCCGGGACCAGAGAATTCCTGGATGCGGATCACGTGGGAGAAGGAAGACCGCGCCCGTCCTAGTCCCGGAAGCGTCCCTGGGAGGAGCCCCTCCCTCGGCGCTGTCCCTCTCCCCTCCACCTGTCTTCTTGCAGAACTGAGATTCTCATTACCTAGATGTGGGACCCTGACCCTCTTCTGGACACCAGCTTAAACCCAAGCCTCTTCCCTCCTGTGTTCTTTCCCTGGAGCCTACTGGACCCTCATCCTCCGTTCTCTTTAAAGGTCCACTGCCTACTCACCTCCCCAGAGCGATGCCCCTCTTCCACGGGCTAGAACACCTAGCATGCAGATCCAGAATGTAGCACTGTCCTGGGACCATGCATCTAGTGATATAAGGGTCCCGGATCTGTGTGAGTTTGCAGAGAAGGCCCGTGAAGGGAGTGCATAGGGAGAAGAGGCCAGGATTGTGATTACACTCTGGGTCTTCACGAACTCACTCCTTAACGCCCTGCTTGGTGTCAGCAACTGAATTAGGTGCTGTTGGAGAGCTGGGGTCCATCTCTCAATCATGGGGAGTTCACAGCCTGGAGAGGCATTTAAGGAGTATGTCTTCTCTGAGGGGTAATGTCCAAGCAAGGGCAGGAACACTGAGGACCTTTGCAAGGGTCTGATCCAGGAAGCTCTTTCAGGCATGCTCTGTACAGTTTATATGTCCCACTCTATGAGCTGTTCCGGTTCCCAGGTTCAGGGCTGCAATTCTCATCGGTTCCGGCACCAAGCTGGACACTTCTCTCTGTCAAGGCTCCCCACTCAGGGTCAGTGTTATGGTCACAGTGTGTGAGCGCAGCCTGGACCCTGCCTCCACAGTCAGCACTCCATACGTTACCTAACCTTGGATGTGAGGGTTAAGGCAGCTATCTCTGGGTCTAAGACTATCCTCTGGTATCCAAGACACTTGACCTAGCCTGGAGTTGTCACTTTCTTTCTAGGATGCTATCTAGAGATAACTGCTGGACCATGGGTGGGCAAGGTAAACAGTCCTCTGGGACACCATGCTGGGTCCCCTAGCCCTGCCCCAGATAGTGTTGCAGAGTGCTCAGGTCTAATATAGACATCTATGAAATGACCAGGCTGGTGAAGGGGACAGACAGTGTGTGTCAGCATGACTAGAGGCAGGACACAGCAGTCAGTTGTGCTTCTGTGTGAGGCTGACCCAAACACGAGGCCAGAGCAGCTGTGGTCAGTAGGGATGCAGGCCTTATCTGATGCATAGCCTGAGGGGAATGAGGAGGCAGGTAGGGGAAGCCAGCCTAGATATCCAGCCTATGCAGCTACAGGGTAAAGGGTTGATAGGGTCACCCCATCCCAGACACCCTCTGCATTTCATTCTCTGCAAGGAGTACTAGCTGCCTCTGTCCCTGGGTTTTCCCATACCTGGTACATGGTAGGAGTCCCGCAGTCTGTGTGTGTGAATACTTGGATGCACCTGCTTCTACAGTTGTTAGCCCATAGGACCTGGAGGCTCAAAGGTGGAGGTTAAGGTGTGTGTCTTCAGATCTCCTCTTAACTGACAGCGCTCAGGGGTGGGCCACAGCTTCTAGAACTCCTGAGTTCCCCCACCCACCCTGATACTAGAGTACTCCCTCCTGCTCTGCCTGTCTCAGGCCCCCAGGCTCTCTGGACTTGTGAGGTTGACTGGAATCCTCTTTGAGCCAGGCTTGCCTTTGGCACTCTCCAGTCAGCGAAGGAAGAGGGTCAATGTGTTCAGCCTCTGACGTTCTGAATTTCGTCATCCACCTTTGGTTTGGAGATACACTTAGCAAGACCCATGGCCCTTGCCTCCTGTACCACATGTCAACACTGGTGGATTTAGACGGACCCTTTGCTTATGACAGCGCACAGGGATTTCTAGGCGCTCCAGGTGCACCAGGCCGGAGGAGCTGCATTCAGTGGGGACACAGGTCTTATCTGGTGCATGGTGTGAGGGGAATGAATAGGCAGGTGGGAAAGCCAGCCTAGATATCCAGCCTGTGCAGCTACAACACGTGGAGCTCCCTCCAGAAAGAGGAGTGGCCCTGGGTCCTCCCTAAAGGCTGGGCCCTCGGGCTGGGGAGCTCTCTAGCATCTTTACCACCCTAGGCCTCTCCTGTCTGTTTGACAAAGGGTCCAGTGTAAATGGAGATGGCTTATTCATTTCACAGCCACCCAGACCCGAATAATCACACAAAAACTATATTAATTACAACACTGTTTGGCCAACGGCTCAGGCATATTTCTAGCTAGCTCTTACGTCTTAACCCATTTTTATTATTTTATATTTTACCACGAGGCTGTGGCTTACCGGTAATGTTCTGGCATCTTTTTCCTTCGGCAGCTACATGGTATCTGCCTAACTGTGCCTTCTTTCTCCCTGCATTCAGTTTAGTTTTCCCGCCTACCTATATTCTGTGCTGCCATAGGTCAAAGGACCTTCTTCATTAACCAATGATAATAAAACATATTCATAGCATACAGAGAGGAATCACACATCAGTCCAGCAATGAGGGAAGAAAGGTCAGAAAGGGGAGCGGATCTGCTCAGCACCGTCTATGTAACTCTTCCTCCTCGTGGAGATATTCACTGCTTAGAGACCATCCCCAGCCTTGGCCCTGAGGTGAGATAGCCCAGGCTCAGGTGATCAGAAGCTACTCTCCTGGACTTGCACTTCGCAGCCTCCCAGGGGCCACACTATGCCTCACGGGTCAGGCCCTCCCAGTACTGGTCTTGGGTTCCCATGACTACTGAATACCAACTGCATGCCAGGTTCTGCCCTAGGTGTCCGGAAAAGGGAACAATGCAGAAAGTCCTGCCTTCCTGGAGTCTATACATCAGGTGAGGAGAGACAGAATAGGAACCAGGCAGTTGGTGCAGACCTCAAAAGCTGGCACAGAAATGGGGTACAGGAAGTCATGGGGTTATTACAATCACAGGGCCCTCATTTGAGCAGCTCTAAGGAGGTGGACAAGAGCCAAGGACACTGGAAAGTAAAGAGGCCAGAAGGTGGCTCAAGTCTTGGTCTATTGGGAGAGAAGAGAAAGAGACGGGGGAGGAGTAGACAGGGACACTGGGTGCTCAGGAGAGGACAAAGCCGACTGAGAGATGCAGCAGCTGTCCAAGAGAAAGGAAGCAGTAGGGCCCGGACCATGAGGCAGGGAACAGAAGTCAGCTCATGCTCTATAGGATTTCACTGTTGGCTCCATGGATGACACCAGATTGGAAATCATTAGTGGCGTTGCAGACATGGTTATCTGAAACAGCTGCACTAGTGGTATCCAATGGGTCAGGAAGAGTGCTCTTTGGGGGAGGGGAAGAGCCTTGGGAGGAGGTCAGGAGCTCAGCTTTGCGTGTTCAAGTCTCTTGTGCACCTGCAGGGTATGGCTAAGGTGTCTGGTGAGTAGCAGTGGCTGTTTGAGTTGTGAGTCCAAGAGACAGAGCCCCCTGAGGTAGAAGTAGTACATCATCCTCATTCAGGGCTTCATCCCAATCAGAGTGGGTGAAGCTAAGTGCTGGGTGTGCAAAACCTGTGCACAGAAGTGATCTAAAGATCAAGCCCTGGAGCTTCCCAACAATACAAAGCTCAAATGAGGGGACACAACAAAGGAGGCCAAACAGTACTCATCTGGAGGCAGAGGCCAAGAGAGAGGAATGCCTGGGAGCCCTGAAGAAAGTGTCTTATGGGAGGAGTGGCCACAAGGTTAGGCAGCTTTGCTGATGTGTGGGGTGGAAGACAGAAGCTACCATGAGACACTGAGATTTGGCAATCTGACCTGGACGCCAGTCATGTCAGTGAAGAGGGGGTGACTACTCTGTTCAGTAATCAAGACAGGACGGTGTTGACAGAGAAGTGGGTGGAAGCAAAGGAAGAGTGTCACCTGTGGATCTGTCCAGGTGATAGGAAGGGCAGTGGAGGAAAGAAATCTCAAATAAGCTGCAATTGCAGTAGAGTTAATGATCCTTCTCTCGCATCAAACTGAGCAATCGATAAATCCCAGAGGCACTGGAGACTTAGGGGGGAGCAAACAAAAAGATGCCTTTCTTCATGACTTGGAAATCAGCAGGTTTGTTTAAACAGCAGGTGTCGAAAGGAGATTGCTGTGCATTCCAGACCAGTCTGAACTATAGGGTGGGGGACACTTTCTTAAAAAAAAAAAAAAACATAACAAAAAAAAAATAAACAAAAATGACCAACTGGTTTAAACAATCACATGACCAAAGACAGAATCTCAAAGGCAATTATTCAGAATAGATGCCTGGCACCTGCTGTCACCAGGGAATTACAGATTGAAACAACAATGAAACAACACTGCACACCTACTAGGTAGCCCAAATCCAAAAGGATGACGACATTGGTTTAAGGCAGTGCAGGGGCGTAGTGGGCAGTCCCATTCATTGTTGTGAGGATGCAGAATGGCGTAGCCACTTTGAAAAACAGTGTGCTGTTCTCTTTCAAAACCAAATGTCCTCTTGTACAATCCAGCAATTGTTCTCCTGGGTATTTACTTGGAGAAGCTAAAGACTGAAGTGGGGCATGAAGGCTTGTGACTGTGAGGAGGAAGAGGGGAGGAGAGCTGGAGAGCAGTCTGGGCCGCTAGATCCTGTCTCAAGAAACAACAGAAAAGAAACGTATGTTCCCTCAAAAACTCATACACGCAGGACAGTGGGGACTTTATTCACAATGGCACCAATCTGAAGGAACCCAGATGTCTTCAGAAAGTGTGGTATGTGTCCACAAAGGAGGATAGGATTCAGGGTGACAAAGAATCGAGCTATGGAGTCATGACATGAGGACCCAGATGTGCACACTGCTAACAGAAAACCTGAACAACTGAAGCAGTGTGAGAGGAAGGCACACGCGTCTGAGGGCTTCTTCACGACAATGACACTCTTCTGTCTAATGCTAGTGCTGGCAATGTGACATGCAAGAGGCAGAAGGAGCAGCCCAGGCCTCAGAGGTAGGCTTCTGGCTGCCTTTGGTCCTGTGTATTTTGAGCTCTTAGTTAAGGGTAACGAAGAATAGAGTAGGGCTTCCATGCTGTCTGAGTCCCTGGTGGTGGCCCCTCTGAGCCAGTTCCCAGGCCCCATTTCCTTATATCCTCAGCTCCAGCAGGAGGTTGGGAAATGTCTATGAAGGCTTCTGGCTGGGGGTTCCTGGGACTACAGGCCTTCTAGAGGTTACCCTGGTTCCTGTCTCACATCAGCTGGCCTGAGTTCTACTAAGGAACCTCTATTTCTCACTGCCAAGATGTGTGGTCAGGCAGAGCTCAGCTCTGGCTGGCTTCGGGTCAGCCTACAGCTTTCCCTCTGTATGCTGCCTCTTCAAGGTGACTCCCAACATGCCCCAGTCCCAGCCTCCCCTGCTCTCTCTCTCTCTCTTTCTGCCTCCACTCTCTACAGAGGGTTGGGTATAAACTGAGGTCATCAGGATGGAAAGAGACTTCAGTGTGTGCGTGCGTGCGTGCGTGCGTGCGTGCGTGCGTGCGTGCGTGCGTGCGTGTGTGTGTGTGTGTGTGTAAGCCTTCCTTGGAGTTAGCGTCCAGGTCTGCCAGCCTTGCAGGTAGACTCTGAGACCCCTGTCCCATTCGCTGTCATTAAATAACACAAGGAGGAGCCATATCCAGATCTTGACCCCCACAGGGCACTGAGATGCCCATAGACTCTCTGAGTGCAAGGGTGGGCTGCAGGGGTGGAAGGAGGAAATGGCGCTAGAAGGTTGTGGGTGGCCCCAATGCTAAGTGGGAAATGGTTTCACCCAACCTCCAACCTTGTGATGAGATGCTGAGTCACCCCATTCCTCCTTGCCCCTCCCCCTCCTGGTTGAGTCACTGATCTGAGACCTCAAGGCCCAGCTACTCAGGCCCTAGGAGGAAGGGGGTGTGGCTCCCTGGCACCCAACAAGTTTCCCTACAAGTTTTTCAGGGGCATCTAAGGCCATTTGAAAGAATGAGCCACAGGTTAGCTGAAAGGAGGGACTTTAGCTGGTGCGGAGAGGAGCAGGATTGGGACAGCTGGCATGGTTAAGGCAGGGGGCTTCCCTTAATACAAAGGTAACTAAGGATCTACCTTCAGCCTTCACAATGTCTATGACTCCCAGGGTGCCTGAAGGTCTCTGCTGATTGTCCCAAACATGAGGCCAGTTTGGTTTCCAGGAACAGCAGAGCCCTGCAGATAGGTCACAAGGAGATCACCCCCAAACAAGAGCAATCGCCTTCAAATTACCTTACAGAGCCAGAAGTGAGATATGGCCAGCAGGACCACAGCTGAACCAGAACCAGTCACCCAGTCCACCTCTCACCTTGCCAAGTTCTTCCTGTTTAAGTTCAGGGCTCTCACCAGCACCCTGAAGTGCATCTTTTTAACATGGCTTTGGGGATTAAAATCCTTCTTGCCACTTAACCATGTTGCTGCTTTCTTTGGGGGTGAGTGACCATAGGTGACATCTTGGCAATCCAGAGTTGGGCCTCTGGCTTAGGACTAATTACTGGCAGGTGTAGGGTATAGTGGTGAGAGCAGACACTAGAAGGGAATTAAGAGAATTCCAGGGTTCCAGTGACCCATAAGCCCTCTGGAGAGGTTGAGCCTAAGGGTCAAGCCCTGGGGTGTGGTATTCCTCCATCTCGGCTGTTCCAGGGGAGCTGGGTATCTGTCATTCATATGGACACCCCAGGAGCCCACAGGCACACGTGCCTTATAGACTTATAGACTACTACAAAAAGGCTGGATACACCTATAGTTGGCCACATTGGAGAATGAGGTCAGGAGAAGCTGATAAGAGAGAGAGAGAGAGAGAGAGAGAGAGAGAGAGAGAGAGAGAGAGAGGAACCTGTCCAAGAGAGGGGATGGAGCTGAAGAGGGACAGCATGCAGAGACCCTGAGTGGCAGAAGTCTCCAGGAGCCTGGCAGGTGGGTGAAGGCTTGTGAGGAACTTAGAGATGACAGCAGGGTCAACTAGTGGGCCATGAATCATGCGTGTGGGCATGAAGCTGGGTTGGGGGAGGCAGGAGGCAAAGTCACTCTGCTCCACTTAGTGCCTGCACAAGTTCCATCGCTGTCACGTGTGGGTAGATGGAACACTTGCACGTGCTCGACGCCTTCTTGTCGGCTCTGGGCGTAATGGCAACTTTTTTTGTGTACCTAGATGTTAGTAGACATCTAGCAGTCTAGATGTTCCTGTGAGGGTATTTTCTAATGAAATTAACATTGTCCTCAGCAGGTCCTGAGGAAAGCACACAATGTAGGCATGCCATGTCTAATCAGGTAAACACCACAGAGAAAAATGCTTCCCTAGGAGCAAGTGTTCCTGCCCCCTTCTTGGAGGTCCAGCTACTCCTCAACTGCAGCCAGTTGTTTAACATAAGTTTCCCTCCCTCCTCATATCCCCTGTGTTTGGCTTCTAGAGGACTGTGATGAAGACAGACAGGCTTGGGGAAGGAGCCCTGGGAGGTACCTGGATGGTTGAAAGCCATGCAGTCGTGCCACACAGTCCCATGGTTGGGAGCAAGGGCCAGAAGCAGGCAGCTGAGAGCCTCAGAAGCTAGAGCGCTGATCGTAAAGTGGAAGAGAACAGGCTTGAACTGAGACTATGGCATCAAAAGTAGGAGGAGAGCTTGGGCACAACAGCAGGGGAGTGCTTGCCTGGAACACAGGAAACCCTGTATTGCATCCCCAGGACTGTAAAAAGTAGAGAAGGAAGGAGGCGGGATGGGGGACATGGAGGAGAAGGAATGAGACAAAGGCAATAGACGCTGGGACACAAAGATGTCATGCTGCTTCCTGCCTGTGTTTGTGTCCTTTGGCTGCTGTCAAGAGGGAATACAAACTGTGAGACTTAAAACAACACATCCGGCCGGGCGGTGGTGGCACACACCTTTAATCCCAGCACTCGGGAGGCAGAGGCAGGTGGATCTCTGTGAGTTTGAGGTCAGCCTGGTCTACAAGAGCTAGTTCCAGGACAGGCTCCAAAGCTACACAGAAACCCTGTCTCGAAAATAAAATAAAATAAAACAACACATCCTTTTCTCTTGCAACTTCAGAGTCCAGAAGTCCAAACTCTGCACTGCTTGGTGTCTTATAAACATACTGTGCTGTCTCGGAGGGCTGGAGGAGACTCTGTTCCCTTATTCCTCAGCTTCTTGTGGTCCTAAAGTCCAAGGCTAAGACCCTACCCTGAACCTCCAAAGATTTCTCTCTACTCTCCACTTTCCCCTTCACATCTCCAGCAACCATCTTGCTTTCTCTGGAAGGACCCATATTTTGCTCTGTGAAGTTCCCTCTTCCATCTCGGCTGCCAGGGATCCAAAAAAGGACATCTCAGAATGGGATGTTATTCTAGCTACCAAACTGTGATTGGTGGAAATGGAGAAGGCTGTGTTTGGAGTAGGGAGCATGTGGTATCTGGGAGTTGGACCCGTCACTGGAATCCCTGGGACCAGAAAATGATGTTGGAGAAAAGCTGGTGAAGTTTGCATGAGGATGCGATTGGTTGAAAATGAGGGCTGGGGGAAGAGTGAGACTAGGAAGGGCTGGGCCCTGATGATGAGGGGATGGAAAGGGGTCAGTGGGAAGGAGAGGTGAAACTAGGTGGTCAGAGTCATGTGATATGGGTCAACAGGAAGATCAGAAGGGATAGGTTCTGGGGGTGGGCTGGCAGTCTGGACTGTGTATTCAGGGTAGTCATAATGATCATCATAGAGACTTAGCAGGGCTGGCCTGGGTTCACTTCAGAGCCAGAGAACTCCACAGATGCCATCTGTCATGTGACTTTTACTCTTGTGGCTTTTGGGGGCACACCACCCAGCTCCCAAATAAATCACACACAGAGGCTTATTCTTAGTTATGAATGCCTTACCTTAGCTCAGCTTGTTTCTTGCCTGCTTTTCTTATCTTAAATTATCCCAACTACCTTTTGCCTCTGGACTTTTATCTTTCTTAATTCTGTATATCTTACTTTCCTCCTTACTGTTTATGTTCCTTGATCTTAACTGTGTTTGGAACTCACCCACTGTGCTCTAACCTTGGGCACCCTTCCCTCCTGGCACACGGGCTAAGATCAGGCTACTCCTAGGAGCCCTCTGGCCCTGCCTCTCGGACCCCACCTGATATTACATTTCTCTCATGCTCTGCCTATCCCCTCTGGCCTTGGGAGACAAAGTCCTTCAACTTTGTGCGTGCAACCACACTGGGACAGAGTGGGTAGGTGACCCACCCTATAGCTATGGCCACCATCAACATTATCACTGCAGATATGGCCACCAATGTTTCAGCAGGAGAGAGACCTGTCTGACCTCCATTGCCAGTTGCTCTGGGCTAGACGTTGGGGAAATCCTGACTTCCCAACACTGAAGGGCCACAGGTCATCCTGCCTTACAGAGTGTGTCCCTGCTGCAGAGTGAAAGGATGAAGATAGCCCAGCCTCACTGTTTTATGACTGTGGTTCAGCTCCTATACCTGGGGCAAGGCCATGTCAACCCTGGGATGACCTTGTCATGCATGATGGGCCTGGTAGAAAAGAGCTGGTTTCTGGGAGGCCAGGGCAGGGACTCATCCTTCGGTCCTGCCCGGAAACCTGTTTTGCAGGGGCTCCAGGAAAAGACTTTAATGTCTGCCCTCCACCCACAGCCACAAGGCCTGTTCCCCAGGGTAGGCCGGTGGCAGCGGTCAGTACCTTTCTGACTTTGGGATACCAGCTTCCTGTGGCACCTGCCCATCCCAGGCAGCTGGATCATCGGGTCTGGGGTTACAACACCCCCTCCTTGGAGCAATGACTCAGGAGGGAAGGGAGTGGTGGGTGGGCCATGTGTCCCCTCCATTCCTGAACAGAGTCCCAGCTCTTCCGGCCTGGATGGCCCTGGTGAAGCTGGCTGGAAGGATGGGGCACTACATCTCAGAGATAAATTTGAGAGCCCACTTCTCACTGTGGAGAACAATGCTGGCAGTGACACAATACTGTCCTCTGCATGTCCCTGCTTCACTTATAACAGTAAGGCTAGATTAGCCAGCCCTGTGGCTGTGGGTGAACCCTTCACCTCTGTAGGCCTCAGTATCTCTACTGTTGGTTTTGTGGCTTTCATGAGTGCAGGGGTGGGTGACCTACCCACTCTGTCCCAGTGTGGTTGCACGCACAAAGTTGAGGGACTTTGTCTCCCAAGGCCAGAGGGGATAGGCAGAGCATGGGAGAAATGTAATACCAGGCGGGGTCCCAGAGGCAGGGCCAGAGGGCTCCTAGGAGTAGCCTGATCTTAGCCCGTGTGCCAGGAGGGAAGGGTGCCCAAGGTTAGAGCACAGTGGGTGAGTTCCACACACAGCTAAGATCAAGGAACACAAGCGGGGCACAGAGGAGGGCTACAGAAGCGTAACTGAGCCCTTCTCTCCTGCCATAGGGACACCACAGTTCTAACAAATGACATTTATTCAGCTTCAGCTATACTTAGCCTGGAGCCTTCGGAAACCAAGAGCCTGAAGAATGGAGGTGTAGCTCCATTGGTACTTGATTAGTATGCACCAAGCCCTGGGCACAGCCCTAATACCACATAAGCCAGGTGTGGTGCACAACTATAATTCCAGTGCTTGGGAAGTGTAAGCAAGTAGGATCAGAAATTCAAAGTCATCCTTGTCTACCAAGGGAGTTAGAAGCCTAGGCTAGCAGCTGGGCGGTGGTGATGCACGCCTTTACTCCCAGCACTCGGGAGGCAGCGGCAGGCAGATCTCTGTGAATTCGAGGCCAGCCTAGTCTACAAGAGCTAGTACCAGGATAGGCATCAAAGCTACAGAGAAACCTTGTCTCGGAAAAAAAACAAAACCAAAAACAAACAAAACAAAACAAAACAAAAAACCCGCATAGGCTAGCAACACCTTCCCTGCAGGAGGATCTGGTACAAAACCTTCTGGAATCAAGGTCCCAAGACTAGAACTCTGTGGTTAGTTGTCACAAGAGGCATAAAGCTTGGGCAATAGTTAGGTTTCATGTCTGGACCTGAGCAGGGCCTCTGGCTTCTGGGGCCTCCCTCTAAGAGAGAGAGAGGGTGAGAGGCAAGAAGACAGGAAGGGGTGGCAAGAGGTCCCCAAACTCCCTGAGTCCATCATACTCACGTATACCAAAAGGTCACCCTGTGGGGCACCATGTTGGGAGCCTCAGCAAAGAAAAGTTGAACTGTGAATGCTGCAGAGAAGGGTATGTTTCTGTGTTCCGTCTAGGCAGGCCAGAGGTTGCTGGTAGTGCTGGAAACAGGGTCTCTTAGTGGCCACAGCCCAGGCACTGGATTCCTCTATCTCTCACTCTTCTGCACTGGGTTTCCAGGAGTATACTGTGAGACAGCTTCACCTGCAGGGGTCAGTGAGCAGGAAGAGAATAGTGGGGTTCGCAAGGCCCCATCACATCAGGCCTCTCCTCCGGGTGTTCTTGGGACAGCCTGGAGTCCAATGGGGGCCACCCTCTGTGTGGAGTTCTGTACCAGTGTATCCAAGGTCAGTGCCTACCCCCTCCCAGGATGGAGCGCCTGCGGTAGGACACGGTCCTTTCCTTGGTTCTCCCCTCATTTCAGAGTGATGCTGTGTGGGCATCCAAGCTGGCTCCTGGGCACAGAAAGAAAGCTAGGTTACTGAGCACAAGGCCATGGGATAGCCAAGAAGGGATGGGAGGGATTTTGATGGCTTCACTCTTGTATCCACAAGGCCTTCTTCAGACTGAGCACTGCAGAGAGATGGCCATCTCTGTAGTTGCCCAGGAAAGGGTGTGCTGTGGGGGACCTGGCAGAGACAGACTTTAGCAGGGCTGGTGATGAGCATCTGACCCAAGCTGTCACACTCAATAAGCTAAGGACAGAGAAAGGCCACTTCCTCTGTGAGTGTCCATCACCATGTGACTGTTGGCCCCAGGATGCTGACCTCTGAGCACATGACCAGGGCTCTTCCTGCAGATTTCATGCTAGCCAGCAACTTCCTTCCCTTTCTGGAAGCTGTTCTTGCTGCCCCTATATTGGTATTGTCATGTGATGCTGGCCTTGGCTCCTCGACCCCAACTCTGGTCCTCAGGAAGGCAGCCCCTTCCTCTCTTGGCCACAGATGACCACCCCACATGCACATAGATGAATCTCCCCACGGGTCAGAGCCTTTTCAGAAGTAAATCCTGCACAGATGCTCTGCTGTGTGGCCTTTGACCCAGGCTCTGGCTGCATGAGATGGTCTTCCTGCCTTAGAGGCCAGGTTTTTCAGGTCCTTCCCCTGAAGAGACCACTGTGGATATCCACTTCCAATTAGGCTGTGTCCCCAGAGATATTCCAAGGAGTGCAGAGAGGTGCAGTCACCTGGCCCTGCTGGCTATGGGTCTGTGGTCACTGATGTTGATTGTCAACGTGACAGAGCCTAGAATTACACAGAAGTCACATCTCTGCACACCTCTGTATGTGAAGGATTTTCTAGATGGGATTAATTGGGATGGGAAGACACCCTAAATATTGAGTGGCACCATTCCGTGGTCCAGAGGAGAGACAAAGCTGAGCAGTGGTGTTTATCTTGCTTTGTTTCCTCTTGGCAGATTATATGTGACCAGCTGCCTCATGATCCTGCCAGCATGCCTCCCCGACTACAGTGAGCCAGAGCTGGGGCTGGTGGCGCGTGCACTTGGGAGGCAGAGGCAGGTAAACCTCTGTAAGCTCCAGGCCAGCCTGGGCTACATAGTGAGCCCCCTGACTCAAAGAAAAACCAAAAGCAGCAGAGCGGTGCACGCCTTTAATCCCAGCACTCGGGAGGCAGAGGCAGGCGGATCTCTGTGAGTTCAAGGCCAGCCTGGTCTACAAGAGCTAGCTCCGGGACAGGCTCCAAAGCTACAGAGAAACCCTGTCTTGAAAAACAAAAACAAACAAATAAAAAAAATTAAAAAAAAAGAGAAACCAAAAGCAAAACACTGAACCACAAGAAAGCTTCCGTCCCTTCAGTTGCTTCTGTCAGGTATTTTGCCACAGGAGGGGACGAAGATAACCTCTGGCCCATTTCAGGTGTGGACTTGAGCAGGGTGCATGAAGCCTAGGATGGGAGGTGACATTTCAGACCTCAGAGGGAACACCAAGATGAAGGGCAAGAGTTACCTGTAGATGGTGGCCCCCAGCTGCCTTTCACACCCAGAGACCACACCACAGCCACCAGACTGTCTTCTTTCATCCCCTCCACCCTCGCCCAAGAGGGAGGCTGGGCCTTGTCCCTGTGCCCCAGATGAGGTCACTCAGGCCACCCACAGGAGGAAGTTGCTCAAGGACACAGCATCTCCTAGTCTGGACTGCGCAGTTTTGAGGTAGTCCTTGTGTCCATCAGGGTTATGACTGGGCTCTCCCATTTAGAAGCTGTATCTAGGAGTCAGGCATCAGGATCCCTGATGGGCACAAGGCTGTGGTACCCTACTGCAGGATGTCCCAGAGCACTCCCAACGCAGTGCCTCCCTCCTGTAGACAACGGAGGGGAGGAGCTCTCAGGTCCTGCCCATTCCATTCCTCTCCTTGCTAGGCCTGGGCAGGAAGAGCCTGCAGGTCCTGAACCTGAGAGATTCTAGCCCACAGACAACGCTCAGCCACGTACCACTGCTGGACTAGGAGGAAGGCCCACACCCTGAGCCCACACCACTGCCACTCACCCATATGAGCATCTACCCACGCCTCTACCTTCTATCTCTGTCCCTCCCACTTCTTAGTTCACTGTCTTGTCCTGGGCTGGAATTAGCCCCAAAGATGCCTACGTGATCCCAGAATCAGAGGTTAAGGAGTTTGCGATGGCCCCTGGGCTTGAATCAGATAACCTCTCTCACTTCGTGACTTGAGCTCTGTCTTAAGCCCCACGATCGGGTCCACTCACTGCAGTGTGGCGATGGTGACAGGTAGCTTATACAGGCTTTTCTGCTTTCTGCAGGACTCCTGGAAACTTCCAGGGCTCCATCTACCCAGACCCAAAGCCCTCACAGACTTGCCTGCCTTGATCGTGGGGTGGCAGCTCCACCCCCACCCCTACCCGGGACCTACCTGGCAGGTGCAGACCCTCTCTGTCCTTCCTGCTGTGTGAGGACACTGCAGTGTCCCCCAACCAACTCTCCCACATTCTGAGCAAGATATCAGCCATGTTTTGTTCCCATGCCCTATTTACAGCAAGTGTTTATCACCACCTCTCTTGTAGCCTGATTGTACACAGGAAACTGAACGTATTGGGGTGTGGACACCTGAGACATTCTGGGATACGTTCCCTGGCACAATGCAGACATCTTCAATCCCCCATACTTCATGCTGCTCCCTCCCCACCCCCAAAGTTCCCCAGCAGACTCTGATCATCTTGTCCCTGCAGATGAGCTGAAGTTTTATATAGATGGCACCAGACGTCATGTGTCTGTCCTTGTCTGGCTTCCGGCACTTGGTGTGATTATTTTGGAGATTGCATCCACAGCGCCCGGTATTTCACTGCATTTTTTCCCCACAGCTGCAGTAACAACTTGCTGGGCCTTAGTGGATAGTGGAGGTCAGAATTCCTTAGGGGTCACTGAACCCAAGTCTGGTGTCAACTGGATTACAGGAGGAAACCCCCAGCTCCTTTCCTCCCAGCTCCCAGACCTCTGTGTCCCTTGGCTCTGAGCCCAGTCCACCTGCAGAGCAGGCATTGGCCATTGGAGCACTGCTGTCACCGTGTCAGATACACCTCCCAGGCCTCAACTTCAGCTTTTATAAGCACCTCGTGATTACATTCCTCATTCTGTTATCCTTGATAATCTCCTGGTGTGGTGAGGTCGGCTGCTTAGCGACCTGAATCCCCTGTACTGAGTTCTTAGTGCTGGGCTATGGGGAACTAACACACACAGGTTCCCGGAGCCTGGGGCATGAGCCTCCTTGGGGGCCACTCTTTTGCCCGCCACTCTCAATCCCTCATTAGTTTTAATTGCTGAGTAGTTTTCCAACATGCATAGGTTGATCTACTCATTTAACTGTCGGAGGCATTTCGTTGGATGTCAGGTTGCGGCTATTACAAGCAAAGCTGCAGGAAATTTCATACGCAATTTTGTCTTCTCTGGGGTTTATTATGGTTTTGGATCTGTACAAAGACTAGCCGGAGTTTGGGGAGACACAGGGTAAAAGTTTGGGTAACTGAACACGTTCAAGTGGTGTCCTCAACACCCTCGTCGCCACCGTTTAGTCTGGCTGGTTAAATTCTAGCCGTTCTGGTCAAGGTGTGAGACAAGGTGTGGCACTTCCTTCCGGCTTAATTTGCATTTCCCTAATGGGCTCTCAAGTCCAGGGATGTGTTCATTCAGACATTTCCTTATTGGATTGTTTGTCCTGACTACTGAAAGGGACAAATTCTTTTTATATTAGAGATCTAAGCCCTGTCTCCAATCTGATAGTTTGTGAATATTTTCTCCCCATCTGTGGCTTTTCTTTTCATTCTTCTGATTGTGTGTTTCAAAGAAGAAGGCTTTTGTTGTATTTTTGGTTTTGGTTTTTTATTTTTTTCCTCTGTAGCCCAGACTTGCTTGGAACACACTATGTAGCCAAGGCTGGCCTTGCACTCATGAGAATCCTACTGCCTCAACTTCTTGTGTGCTAATATTACAGGTGTGAGCTGCCATCCCCATTTTTTTCTAAAAAGCATTTTATAAATTGATTATTTTTCTTTAATTCCAATTTATGCTGTATTTTTAAAAGATTTTGCTGCTAAATTCAAGGTGTCGTGCTTTTCTTTAATTGACCCTGAATCAACAAAAGAGGGAATGTCAGTAGGGGACATTCTACATTGGGGTTGGCCTGTGACCATGTTTGTGGAGAATTGCCTTGATGAGTTGATGTGGGAAAACCCAGGCCACTGTGAGCAGCACCATTCCTTAGGCAGGGTGTCCTGGGATAAAGTTCACGTGCATGTCACTGGTACTTTGGGATTTGGCTTCCTGGCCTGACTGCAGAGATTTGCATTAATGTCTCAGACTGTGTTGGGTTCTTTTCTTACCAAGCTTTCACCTGCTGTGGCGTCAGGGCCGTGCTGCCTTCTGAACAAGCTTGGAAGACATGGCTTCTCACCTTCATAGAACAATTCCCTGGTAGTTGGTGCCACACTTTAGAAGTTGGGAGGCGCTTACCTATAGAGCCTTCTGGGGTTTTCCTTGCAAGAATATTCTGTGTGCACATGTTCATGTATGTGGAGGCCAGAGAACAACCTTAGGTATTATTCCTCAGGAGCCATGCATCTCCTTTGAGACAGGGTTTCTCACTGGCCTGTAACTGGCCAGCTAGATTAGCCTGGCTGGACAGTGTGTCCCAGGGGTCTACCTTTCTCCACCTCCACAGCACTGGGGTTATAAACCCTCACCATTACCCCTGGCTTTTTACATGGGTTCTGGTTTTTTCTTTTTTTGTTCTGTTTTGGTTTGGTTTTCTGAAACAGCCCTAATTGTCCTGTAACTAGTTCTGTAGACCAGGTTGACCTTGAACTCACAGAGATCCACCAGTCTCTGTCTCCCAAGTGCTGGGATTAAAGGTTGGGTTGTTTTTTGGTTTTGGGTTTTTTGTTGTTGTTTGTTTGTTTGTTTTTAATAAAGAATGGGGTCCTGTTCTTTACTATTGTCAAACAACAGGAAGGGACTAAAGGGCCTCTACACTCCTGACTAAGATGACAGATAAACCTTCCAAGTCACTACTGCCCCAGTAGCTTTATGTCCATGAAGGAAGTTGAGATTGTAGCTAAGAATGTTCCTTCATGTAAGGCAGTAGTGGTGCCCACCTTTAATCCCAGCACTCAGGAGACAGAGGCAGGAGGATCTCTGCGAGTTCAAAGCCAACCTGTTTTACAGAGCGAGTTCCAGAACAGCTAGGACTACACAATGATACCCCGTCTTCAAAACCAAAAGCCAAAACCAAATCAAAACAAAGCAAAAACTTCAGGACTGGGAAGATGTATCAGTCAGTAAGGTGCTTGCCTTGCAAACATGAAGACCTGAGTTTGGGAGAGTGCTCCCCTAGAGTGCATGAAACCCTGGGTTTCATCCCCAGCACCCATGAACCAGTGGGATGGAGCACACTTGGAACCACAACACTCGAGAAACAGAGGCAGGAGGATCAGGAATTCAAAGGCATCCTCAGCTACAAAGCAGGTTTGAAGTCAGCCTGGACTACTTGAGACCCTGTCTTTTAAAAAAAAAAATTTGAATTCCTGGGTTCCATTAAAGAAGTTTGGATAGCTGGCTCCACTGGGCCTTTCTTCTCCAACTCGTGCAGAGTTAGGCAAAGCTTCATACTCTGTAGTTTTGTTTGCATTGAGGCCAGAATGCTTCCTGACTTCCTGCTTGAGGTCTCTGGCTCCTGTCTGCTAATCTCAGCGTTACATCAGTGTTCTGTTGCTGTGTAACAAATACAACAAGATATAGCAGTGCCAACCCACCCACACTTGCTGCACAGTGGTTGGTGAAGACCAGGCTGGGCTCTGGAGTCAGAGCCTCAGCTGCCTGTGCTCATGCCTGGACCATGGGGTTCACTCCCAAGATCCTGTTTGTAAGTAGAACTCAAGCCCTTGTGTTTGCAAGATGGATAATAGGTCTTTAAAAAAGGAGCGGGGAAAGGGTTTGGAAAGATGGCTTAGCAGAAAGACTGAGTTCAGATCCCTGCACCTGTTACAAGCCAGCATCTTGTGCACCCCAGCTCCAAAGAGGGTGGAGACAGGAGGATTGCTGGGATTTGCTGGATTCCACACTAGCTGAGAAAACCTGAGCTTCAGTTTTATGGAGAGACCCTGCCTTAAAGGAACAGGTGGAGGGTGGTAGACGAGGAACATTGAAGACCTCTTCTGAACTCTGTGTGCACACAAACATGCACACCCATACACAGATATATTTAAAAAAAAAAAAGGAGAGCTTGGTATGGTGGCATACACTTATAATCCAGCACTAGGGAGGAGAAGAATCATTTGTTCAAGGTCAAGGTCAGCCTAGGTCAAATGACATTCTGTCTGCATTTGAAACTGTGCTTGAAAAATGCAACTTGGGCGGTGGTGGTACACGCCTTTAATCCCAGCACTTGGGAGGCAGAGGCAGGAGGATCTTTGTGAGTTCGAGGCCAGCCTGGTCTACAAGAGCTAATTCCAGGACAGGCTCCAAAAAGCTACAGAGAAACCCTGTCTCAAAAAACCAAAAAGAAAAAAAAGAAAGAAAGAAAGAAAAAAAAGCAACTTAGAGGAGAAAAGTGTTTATTTCAGTTCAAAATTCCAGGCAATAGTCCATCATAGTGAAGAAGTTACAGCCTCAGGAGCTTGAAACAGCTGGTCACATGATAGCCACAATCAGGAGCAGAGCGAAATACATACGTGTATGTCTGCTTGCATGTGCTCATCTCACTTTCTCCACTCCTTGTTCAGGACCTCCTGCTTAAGGAATGATGCTGTCCATAATGGACTGGGTCTTCCCACATCAATTAAAAATCTAGACAATCTATCACAGAGAAGCCCGCAGATCAATCTGATCTAGACAATTCCTCAAATGAGACTCTCTTCCCAGGAGAGTCTAGGTTGTGTCCAGTTGACAGTTTATATTAACCAGCGCAGGTGCTTTCACTATGTGTGTGCAGGATTCATGTGGACATCCGTGAAGTTGCCAGATGGATTCTATGGTCAATCAGGCTAAGGTTTAGAGGAAACTGCCAAACTACCTTCTAAAGCGGCCTTACCGTTCTGCATGCTCAGCAGCTTTCTGCTGCCTGACATCCTTGCCAGCCCCTGGTGACGTCACCGTGTGAGCATTAGCTATTCTAGTAGCAATGCAGTGGTATCTCATTGTTGCTTTAGTTGTCATATGACACTGAGCATCTTTTCATATGCCTATGTGCCACCTGCATATCTCTGTTGGTGAGATTTCCTTCTATATATATCTTTGCCTATATTATAAGACATCCATAGGGTATGTTTGCCTTTGAACTCAGTGCTTTGTGTATGCTGGGCAATCCCTCTCAATTGGGTTATGTGCTCCACCTCACTCATTTGTAATATCTTTATTACATTTCTTTACTGCAGAGAGAGAGAGAGAGAGAGAGAGAGAGAGAGAGAGAGAGAGAGAGAGAGAGAGCATGAATGAGGAGGAAAACTCTTGGGAGTCTGTTTTCTCCCTCCATCATGTGGGTCTTGGGATCAAACTCATGTCATCAGACTCAGCAGCAGTACCTCTACTCGAAGAGCTATTCTTTCCAACCTCTTTGCAATTTTTTAAGGGTTATTTATATACTTTGGGATCCAAGTAAATTATCAGATAAATGTTTTACAAAAGTTTTCTGCCCAGAAACTTTAAACTAAATAATAATAATAATTACTTACCATATATATACAAGTGTTTGCCTGCATGTATGTATATGTACCATGTCTACAGCAGCCAGAAGCACCTTGGATTCCCCTGGAACTAGATTTACAGACAATTATGAGCCATGATGTGGGTGGTAGGAATGGAACCTAGGTCTTCTCAAGAGCAGCCAGTGCTCTTAACTGCTGAAACATCTTTCCAGTCCCTAGAAGTTTTAAATTTTGGTGGATTCCAGTTTATCAGCCCTTCCTTCATGGGCAGTGTCTCTGCTGTCTTGTCGAGGGCGGCTAACCGGCTCTTCTGTTCTACTTATCTTGGGGGATTTTGTGAGTTTGCTGTACAGCTGTGATTCATTTATTTGCTTACCTAAGCTATTATCTGTTTGTCCGCCTGTCTATTTATTTATTTATTGTGGTGCTGGGATCAAACCCAGGACATTGCTTATACTAGCTGGGCCTGTGCTCTTCCACTGGGCTGCACCCCAGTCCTGGGATACACTTTGAAGTAAGTTTTGAAATCAGTGCCTAGAATTCTTCTTTCTTTATTGTGCTTTGCCTGTGGAAGTCCAGGTGTTCAGCATCATTTGGGACAAATCTAATCTTCCCTCCCTGGTAAGAGTCCATTGGATTCTATTGTGTGAGCCTCTTCCTGGGTTACAGAAAGTCTATTGAGCTGTTTGTCTATTCTTTTGCCTGTATTACACAACTTTTAGTCTTTTTAAAAAGATTTTTATTTATGTGTGTGTGTGTGCGTATGCCATGTGTGTGCAGTACCCGGAGCAACCAGAAGAGGGCGTCACATCCCCTGGAGCTGGTGTTACAGAAGGTTGTGAACTGCCCAATGTGGGTACTGAGAACCAAACTCAGGTCTTCTGCGAGAGCAGCAAGTGCTCTTAACCACTGAGCCACCTCTCCAGCTCCTGTAGTAAAATTTGAGGGAAAATTGTGCCAGTCATTGGAGTGGGCTTCTCTACCATACTGTGTTGGCTATTTGGGGGTCTTTTGCCTATTCATATAATTTTTTTTTTTGGTTTTTCGAGACAGGGTTTCTCTGTGGCTTTGGAGCCTGTCCTGGAACTAGCTCTTGTACACCAGGCTGGTCTCGAACTCACAGAGATCCGCCTGCCTCTGCCTCCGAGTGCTGGGATTAAAGGTGTGTGCCACCACCACCCGGCCATCATATAAATTTTGTACTTTGTCTTTTTTTATTGATATTTGATATTTATTGAGCTCTCCATTTTTCTCTGCTTTCCTCCCTGTGTCTCCCCTCCCCTCCTTTAACCCTCCCCCAAGGTCCCCATGCTTCCAATTTACTCAGGAGATCTTGTCTTTTTCTACTTTCTACTTCCCATGTAGATTAGATCTATGTAAGTCTCTCTTAGTGTCCTCAAACCTTGAATACCTCGCAGAGGTTTTTTTTGTTTTGTTTTGTTTTTTGTTTTTTGTTTTTTGTTTTGTTTTTTTTTTTTTTGTCTTTGCTTTAGTTTTTGGATGGGGTCTTGCTGTGCTTCCTGGACTTGAACTCAAGGTCTTCTGCTTCTCAGATGCTGAAGTTACAGGTGTCTACCACCATGCCTGACTTACCTGCTGAGATTTTTTTTTCTTAATTGGATAGCTTTAAACTTACAGATCTAATTGAGAAGAACAGAAATATTCAGGATATTAGTTTTCTACCCAGGAACATGAAGTTACCTGTTTAGCCTTAGAATCATGATGTCTCTCCCTGTAGTTTTTGGGAAAGTTTTGTTATGTTGGGGCTTTAGTGGCTCCTCTATAGGTAAAAACACTTGTTGCTCTTGCATAGGCCTGGAGCTCAGTACAGCACTTATATCAGACGGCTCACACCTGTAACTCCAGTTCTAGTGGGTCTAATGACCTCTTCTGGTCTCCACAGATACCAAGAATGCACATGGTGAACAGACATACAAGTAGGCAAAACACCCAAATACATGAAAAAAGAAAAATTGAGATTAAAAAAAAATAATGACTAGGGAAACATGCTTTGGTTGGTTCAGTTTCTGGATCTATTTGGGATTTAAGGATAGAGAATTGAGTCTTAATAGGTTAAAGAAGAGGGAAAGAGTTCTAGCCAATAAGCATATTTCTGGGGTACAGGAGGAGCTCACCCATCCCTCCTTAGATGTTCAAGGAAGATTTTAATCTGTAAGTGACCAGGTGTGAGCACAGACTACCCAGACCTGAGCTTATTTGCCCATGGTCCACCCAGGACACTTGACCTCAAAGAAGATGAATAAAGGAGACACACATCCCAAGCCTTGGGCAGTCCTTGTGAATCAGAGTGAGAGTCCCAGAACTGGAGCAGGCCAAGGGCCCCTGTTTCCAGAAGCAACGTGACTGGGCTTGAGGCCCTAATTGGACCAAGAGACAAGAGCAAAGACAGTCTGAATCAGAGATCCTATCTCTCCGCAGTCTTGCTACAGGTGGGACTTCCTTGAAGAAGGGCACAGAACCAACTCACCTGCCTTGATGTATGATGTTAGCAGTCTGCAGCTCTGGAAGGGAGCCAGGGAGGTAATAACTTTGGCTGGAGAAGACATACGTGGGTGTGCGTGTTCATTCTGGTGCATGTGTGTGCATGCTTGCGGAGGCCAGAGGACAACCTTGGGTATTGTTTCTCAGAAGCCAACCACCTTGTTTTGAGACAAGGTCTCTCGCTGAAGATGGAGCTTCCCATGAATGCTAGAGTGACTGCATTGAGCTTTGAAGATCTGCCTATCTCTGATTCCCCATCACTTGGATTACAGGAGTGTGGCATCACACATGGCTTTCTCACATGAGTTCTGTGGTTCAACTAGTGTCTTTATGCTTGCAAAACAAACACCTTACTATTTTCTAGTTAAAATAGTTTAAAGAAAAAATTATTACTGTCTGTGTGTGTGTGTGTGTGTGTGTGTGTGTGTGTGTGTGTGTGTGTGTAAGAGAGAGAATATGTGTGTGTCAGAGGACAATTTGTGTGAGGGAACTTTCTCCTTCCACCATGTGGGTTCCAGGAATTGAACTCAGGTCATTGGGTTTGATGACAAGTGCCTTTACCCACTGAGCCGTCTCGCTGGCACCATACTCTGGTTTTGAATAAGAAGTAACTGAGTATGCTGAGGGATCATGTCTGGGGTTTGAGAAAAAAGGACAAGTGTTTTCCTGGGCCTGAGCTCAGCTGATAGCCACGCTGAAGCAAATGCAAGGTCCTGTGGAAAGACCCTCTTGACTGTGGGTAACCATTGCCAGTTTCGCAACAGGTTCTGTCACATGAGCGTGGGGAGCCGACGACTGGATTCCTGAGCTGAGCTTGCAGGCGAATCTAGTCTGCCATTAAACCTTTGGCAGTTGGGGCATCCAAAGTCACGGGATAGACCCATTCCCTAGGAACAGAGGATGCCTCCAGAAGAGACTGGTTGGAGGCCGAATCTACATGGCCTCAATGCAGGAGAAAGATGAAGTAACCACAAGGCAGTACTTAATAATGGAAGACTGAAAGACTGCTGCAGGCGGGGGGGAGGGGGACAGCAGAAGGGCTTGTGCCCCGCACACCTCTCTGTAGGGCATGTAGGAACCACACAGCCATCTCAAAGAATAAGCAAGGTGCTGCGAGCTCAGCACGTACAGTGGCCTGATGTGTATGAATCACCAGCTGCCAGCTTCATGACAGCACTGCCTTACGTTATTGTCACTGTCACCATCTCGGTATGTAGAAGACCTTTCCATGTAAGAGACCTGGTTAGTCAGTGACCAAGATGAAATACATAAGTAGCCCAGAGGACAATTCCCTTAATGGACGGATGCTTCCAGTAAGTAATTGCAAAGAAAACATTAACCACTGCTCATAACGCTGATGCGAACACAAAGCAAAGCAAATGACCAGCCCCTGGTGGAGAAGGAACTGTTCATGCTCCCTGAGCTGTACAGGTCATGTGTGCATGTTGTGTGTGTTTGCTGTACGTGCTTGTTGTGTGTGCGTGTCGTATGGGCTTGTTTACTTCAGCACGCGGGTATGTGCTTGTGTGCGTGCGTGTATGTGTATGTGCCAGATGTCAACCTTAGATGTCGTTCCTGAGACGCTGTCCGCTTTTTTGTTTGAAATTGTCTCTCCCTGGCCTGGAGCTCACCAAGTAGGCTAGGCTGGCAAGATCTTCCTGTCTCCACTTCCTCCCGCAGGGGTCACAAGAGGATGCCACTGTGCTGGGGTCACAAGTGGGTGCCACTGTGCTCAGGTTTCCTCTCCCACACCTGGCTTCTGGAGATCAGACTCAGGTCCTCGTGTCCCTCACTGACTGAGCCATCCCCTAGACCTTGTACTCCGCCCCCGCAACCCCTTTCCTACTAGCAGAGGACTGAGCCCAGGGCCTTGCTAGGCAAGCACTCTACTACTGAGCTAAATTCCCAACCTGCTTGATTTTTTTACTCTCTTAACAAGACAGAAAATAATACAAAACAAATGACTAGAAGGGGTGGAATACGCCTTTAATTCCAACCGGCAGAGGCAAGTGTGTCTCTATGTGTTCCAGGTCAGCCATGGCTATACAGGGAGACCCTGTCTCAAAACCAAACCAAAGCAAAACAAAAGGAAAGGGATGCAAATGTGAGTCCTGAGATAGCTCTGGTCATCTGTATTAATTACTTCTCTTATAATAAAATACTTGAAAGAAATAATTTCAGGGAGGAAGGGGTTTATGTGGCTTCAGCCTCAGAGGGATTTGCCATCGTGGTAGGAGGCATGGTGGTGGATGTTGCATGACAGCCATAGCTTATTAGTTGCTGTTCTTGTCAAATGACGGAAGCAGCTTGGAGAAAGAAAGACGAATTTTGGTTCCCAGTCTCGCGGTAGGGGTGGGCTGTAGCTGCAGCTTTGGTGTTAGAGCCTGTGGCTGGTCACATCTTGGGGGCAGATAAGAAGCAGAGGAAGGCTCAGCCTGGAACCGAAGCTGAGATCAGGCTACCCCACAAGTTTCCTGTGCGGCTCATGGCCAGCTCCAGCTTCCCGAAACGGTCAGCTGGGCCCCACGTGTTTTAACACATTAAATAAAAATTTACCAGCAGAATCACTGTTTGAACACACAATGTCCAGCACAGGGCTGTGTGTTTAAATTCCTTGCTTCCTTATGGAGCTGCAGTGGCAGATGGTTGTGCTCTGCCACGTGGGTGCTGGGAACTGAACTCAGGTCCTCTGGAAGAACAGCCAGTGCTCTTAACAATTGAGCCATATCTCCAGCCCCATGAAGGAAACTTTTTAAATTTGAATAACCGTTAAATGCCCAAAACTCTATTGGGCAGCCAGAGAGATGGCTCAGCAAGTAAAGGCGTTTGCTGCAAGCTTAACACCTGTGTGTGATAGCAGGGACCCACGTGGTAGAGGACGGAACTGACTCCTCACGGTCTTCTGACCTCTGACCTCTACACAGAAGCTGAGGCACAAGTGTGTCCTCCCTAGATAGATAGATAGATAGATAGATAGATAGATAGATAGATAGATAGATAGATAATGTAATAAAATATTTTTGTTGTTGTTTTTGAGACAGGGTTCCTCTGCGTAGCCCTGGCTTTCCTGGAGCTTTCTCTGTAGACCAGGCTAACCTCGAATTCAGGGAGTCACCTGCCTCTCCCTCCTGAGTGCTGGGATTAAAGATGTGTGCCACCACTGCCTAGCAATAAAATATTTTTTTAAGTTAAGACAACCACTGTGATTAAGTACTCATTGTTGAGTTCTAGATTAGCTTAAGCTATGGTGTAAGGTTAAGTCTTAAAAATAAAAATGAAAGAGCAGAAAGTCAGAAAGAAGAAAGAAATAATGAAGGAAGGAAGGAGGAAGGAAGGAAGAAGGAAGGAAGGAGGAAGGAAGGAAGGAAGGAAGGAAGGAGGGAGGGAGGGAGGGAGGAATGAAGGAGGAAGGAAGGAGGAAACAGGACACGAGCTCCCACTGTCACCATTTCTTCCTTAGACCTGGCAGAGTTCTGATCAGTCGGGGGTAGGAGTAGAAAAAGTCTACATGTAAGGCAGGAAATGTGCGAGGATATAAAATAAGTGGGAAGAAAATCTTTTTTTTTCCCCCAAGTCAGGGTTTTTCTGTGTAACAGTCCTGGCTGCTCTGGAACTCACTTTGTAGACCAGGCTGGCCTCAAGCTCACAGAGATGCACCTACCTCTGCCTCCCGAGTGCTGGGATTAAAGGTGTGCTCCACCATCACCCTGCTAAGAAAAGCTTTTTGGGGGCTGGGGAGATGGCTCAGTGGTTAAGAGCACTGACTGCTCTTCCAGAGACCTGGGTTCAATCCCCAGCACCCACATGGCAGCTCACAACTGTCTAAAGATCCAGTTAAAGGGGATCTGACACTTCACACCAATGCACCTAAAATAAAAGTTAAGTAAACCATAAAAAAAAATTTAAAAAAAAGAAAGAAAATCTTTTTGTTCTCAGGTGACAGGACTGTTCACCCAGAAAACCCAAGGGAATCTACAGGAAAAAAAAGCTAGCAAGAGGTTCTAGCAAGGGTCCTGGGCAAAAGATAACACAGAGGAACACAAATCAGAGCACATCTCTACATGGAGGACAACAGAACACAAACTTAAAAATGCATTGGCTTTGGGGCTGGGGAGGCGGTTCAGTGGTTAATAGTGTGAACCGTTCTTCCAGCGGTCCTGAGTTCAGTTCCCAGCCCTCCTTAAGTTGGCTCAGAACACTCTATATATCTCCAGTGTGCGCTCTCCCCCTTCCATCCCCTTCCTTCTCTCTCTCTCTCTCTCTCTCTCTCTCTCTCTCTCTCTCTCTCTCTCTCACACACACACACACACACACACACACACGCACACACACACACGAATTAAAATCAAAATTAATCCTTAAAACAAATGTTAGTTTGGCATGGTGGCTCACACCTGCATTTCCAGCCCCCAAAAGGAGTTAGGAAGATTTCTGTGAGTTCTAAGCAAGCCTGGGCTACAAAGTGAGACCCTGTCTCAAAGCAAATGCATTATCAATAACATGATAACAAAAATATCCTAGAAATAAATCTAAAGTACGTATCTGTGATAATGATGGAGAAAATCATAAAAAAAGTGGACAAAATGGAAGGACTTTGCCTTGTCCCCCAGACCTGTAGCCAGAGTCACCCCAGTAACTGTGGTTGCTGTCACAAGGTGTGGGGGGGAGAATGACAGGGGACGGGGGAGAGAAGATGGGGATGGGATGGGACACGACTGAGACTATGCATGCTTCCTAACATTGAGAAGGAAGAAATGGTTAGGGACAGATTGAGCACTGAAGAGGGGTCGCTGTGCGTTCTTGGGGGGCGGTGAGAGGAAGGCTGTGTCTATACTCAGAGGGTTGGGTATGTAGCTGTTGAGAAGAAGCGAGGACTGTGGCCCAGGGCCAGCATTCAAAAGGTCTGTTTCATGGCCCTCCAAGGCTCAGATCCATTGAGGAAAGAACCAAGGATTCCCGCAGGGACCCACACAAACAGAGAAGTCCCTATTTGTGGATCTGTGGCAGCTAATTGATTTTCAATGCTGCTGGATTTAGAATCACCATGGGAGGAAACCTCTAGGCCTGTCCGTGAGGAAGTTTCCGGGTTGGATTAATTAATGTGGGAGACCTCCCCTGAATGTGGATGGCAGCACCATGGACTTGGGTCTAGAACTGAGTGAAACAGAGGAAGTGAGCTGAGCACAGGCATTCATCTCTCTGCTTCCTGTTGCTCCACACCTTCCCTGCCATGACAGTCTGCACTGTGAGCCAAAGCAAAGTTTCTCTTCCTTGAGTTGCTTAAATTGTCAGGTGTTCTGTCCCAGCAGCAAGAGAAGTCGCTGCACCAGAGCCCAAATCAGAGAGTCAGGGCACAGGAAAAAGAAATCTCATCTTGAATGCAGACACTTAAAAATATGTCAGCTAGTCTGACTGTGGAATGTAGCAAAAGTCCCTGACCAACTTGGGTTTGCCCCATAAACAGAAGAATCCCTCAGCATCCCTGTCTCTTGGGTGCTAAGGTGAGGTCAGGGATGTGGGTGGGCTTAGGGTTGGGCCTTGTTTCAGATAAGCTTTGGGTGAGCACCTTCCAGCCAAGCTCTTGGGGCTCCCGTGAACAAACTGAGGAGCCTCTGTTGACGGAGGAGATAACAAAACGTGGACAGACAGGTGGGGATTGAGACATCAGCAGGTGTGGCGTGTGTTCTTAGGTGAAGACACAACCGTGCCGCAGGTGAGTTGTTTGCCAGTCACGCTTACTTCCTGGTGGGACAAATCCCTAGCCTGTCCTCTTGAAGTCCCCTGTTTTCCAGCTCTGCCCCTCGCTCGCCTCCCTGGGTAGCAGGAACATAGAAGGTCCACTAACCGTGAGGTTCTTCTTGACTGCACTGCTCTTTGATGTAAGTTTTACAAATCCTGCCCTGATTTGGCTTATAATTAGACTCAGTTCTAGAACAGTTTGGAGAGAGTGAGCCTCTTCTATAGTGAATGGTTCCACCGCTATTAATTGCTTGTCTCTTTGCCACAATAAAATACCCGACAAAAGAAACTTGGGAAAGAAGGGGTTTATGAGGCTAAAAATTCGAGGGCCTAGCCCATCACGGCAGGACGGCATGGTGTCAGGAGCATGAGGCAGCTGGCTACAGTGTGCCCAGTCAGGAAGTAGAGTTGGTTGCAGGCTGGTGCTCATTTTGCTTTCTTGTTTTTTATTCAGTCTGGGACTGCCCCCCCCCAATAAGACGGTGCTGCCCACATTCAGGGTGGGTCAGTTAACCCGATCTAGAAAGTCCCATATAGACATACCCAGAGGCTTACCTCCCCGGTTGAGAGTATGAACCACCACAAGGACTAAAGGTAGGGTGATCTCATAAATGATGTGGAGAATAAAAAAGCCCGTCTTGGTCAAGACTGCTGTCTCTTGGCCTTTTGTAAGAAGTTACCAGGTGTCATCGGTTGCTACAAGAGCTTTTGCTGTCTGAGTCAGATGGGGTGTTAACTTCCCTGAGAGTCATTTGTTTCTAAGAGAGTTTCAGTGTGTTTGCCAGGGAGCAGTCTGTAGCCTTCTTGTGTTTAAGGTTTCTTGGCTTAGAAGTCTTTGTCTCTGAGGGCAATGTGGGTTGTTGTCAAAATGCCCTGGCTTTATCTTTTCAGAATTTGTCATTCTTAGACTTCCTGCAGAACTTGTTTGTGGGTCTTGTGAACATCTCTAATACACCTTTGTTTAATGTCATTAGTGTTTACTGTGGTGCTGGAGTAGGCCTCAGTGATAGACAGTGGTAGAGGCCTTGCCTGACCATGCACAGGGCCTTGGGTTACATCCCTACCACAGAAAATAAACAAGAATACCATGTGTGTTTGTGTGTGTGTGCGTGTTGCTGTATAAACGTGCTAGTATGGGTGTGTGCATGTGTGATAGGGTCTCACTATGTACCTGGTACTTGCCATGTAAACCATGCTGGCCTTGAACTTACAAAGATCCTCCCACCTTTGCCTCCCAAGAGCTAGGATTAAATGCATTCGCCACCATGTCTGACCCCTATCTGTACCTTTTTTTATATTTTATACTATTTATTTTTAGATTTACCTTATTAGTGTGAGTGTGTGTGTGTGTGTGTGTGTGTGTGTGTGTGTGTGTGTGTGTACAGGTGCCCACAAGGTCCAGAAGAGAGTACTGGAAACCTGGATCTGGAGTTATAAGCACTTGTGAGCCACTGATGTGGGTACTGGTAATCTAACTCAGGTCCTTGGTAGAGGAGAATGCACCTTTAACCTTTGAGCCATCTCTCCAACTCCCACCCTGATTTTTGAGGCAGAGTCTCTCCGTGAACCTGAAGCTCACTGATTTGGCTAACATGGCTGACCAATGAACTTTAGTGACCCCTTGTCTTCACTCTGGCCCAGTGCTGGGGTTACAAGTAGAAGCCCTCACAGGCACTTTACTGGCTAAGCCATGTCCCTAGCCCACCCTGTCTTATTTTTAAAAACACAGTTGAACTCCAGGGATGAGTGGCTACCTGCTAATTTCATCCTTGCCTCCTTCCGTCATAATGACTGGCTTTCTTCTAAGTACAGTTTTATCAGCTGTGTCCTTTAAATTCAATGGACTCTGGGAATAGGATGTATTTTCTGTTTTTGTAATTGCTCCATTTTGAATTCCATCTCATTTCTGAGGTAATTATTCCTTGACCTCTAACTGTCTAGAATGTCTTTGCTTTGAGTTTAAAAGCATTTCCCCAGGTACCTTTCTTTGGTTTTCGGAGAGCATTCTGCTCAGATTGAGGGCTGTATGAGACAAGTAGACAGGGGTGCAAGAGACTTGTGTGAATGGAAGTTACCAGAGGGAAAAGCCACACCTTTGTTAAAGATTCAACAAGCTGATCGACTGATAACTGCTTCTGTGAGTGTGGGGAACTGGAATGTTGCAGGTCCAGAGCTAAATTAACTTGGGCAATCTTTAAAAGCCCCATAAAAAGTCATTTATTGACCGGCTTGTGCATGACCTAACATTCCTTGTGACTATCAAGCAAATCATTTTGGACTGCATTGACTTGAAGGACCCCCTAGCTTCTACCAACCCAAAGGCTAAAAATGTCATTGGACGGCATCCAAGGCCTATAGCAGAGACTCCCCTATTGTTCTGTACCCCACCTACCTCATGTTTCCACCAGTGTACTTGAAAAGTGTACTTATTTGTGACTTTCTTTGTTCCGTTACTATCAAAACATCACAGAACTCTCTCTTACCACACTGGTATTTGTAGGTGACCTGCATCTGTGCTCCCTAACCATGGTCACTCAGATGTGTCTCCAGAATAAACTGACTCTTGTTCCCTCTGAGGTGAGAGCTTGTCAATATGCGTGTGTTCATGACATTTACTTTATGGGCTTGCCTGCCGTCAGTTTATTGAAAATAGATTCTTTTCTCAAACAATATATCTTTAGTATTGTTTCTCCTCTCTCTATTTCTCCCAGTCCCTCCCTATCTCTCCCCTCTCCAGATCCACTCCTTTTCTGTTTCTCATTAGAAAAGAACAGGCTTCTAGGAGACAGCAACCAAATGTGGCAAAATTAAATATAACAAGGTAAAACCAAAACTGTCATATCAAGGCTGGACGAAGCAACCCAACAGAAGGAAAAGAGCCCCAAGAGTAGCCACAAAACATCAGAAAGGCTTCCTTTGGCAACTGATGGGAGCTGATGCAGAGAGTCAGGGCCAAACATTGGGTCCCTTCTCTTGGAGCTCGGGGGAGCCCTGCAGAAGATGAGAAGGAGGAATTGTAGAAGCCAGAAGGGTTGAGGACACCAGGAGAATAGGGTTCACAGAATCAACTAAGCAGGGCACAGAGGAGCTCACAGAGCCCGAAGTAGCAATCAGGGAGCCTGCATGGGTCTGTGCTAGGTCATCTGCATATGTGCTATGGTTGTGTAGCTTGGTGTTCTTGTGGGACTCCTAGCAGCAGAAGCGGGGAGGGGGTGTCTCTGACTCTTTCACCTGCTCATGAGACCCTTTTCCTCCTACTGGGTTGCCTCATCCAGCCTTGATATGATTGTTTGGGCCTATTCTTAGTGTATTGTTGTTATCCATGTTCGGTTGATATCCCTGGGAGGCCTGCTCTTTTCTGAAGGGAACTGTAGGAAGAGTGGATCTGTGGGAGAGGAGAGGTGGGAGTGGGACTGGAAGGAGTGGAGAGAGGGGGAACTTTGGTTGCTATGTATCGTATGAAAGAAGACTTTAAAGAAAGAATATGCATAAAAATCAGAGACTCACTCATTCACACACTCAGGAGTCCCACAAAAGTACTAAGTGAAAACTGTAATATATACACAGAAGACCTGGTGCAGACTTCGCTCATGCTGCTTCAGTCTCTGAGTTTATATGCACCTTGCTCAGCTGATTCAGAGGGCCTTGTTCTACACTCTTTCCACCCCATCTTCCATAGGATTCCCTGAGCTCTGTGGGAGAGGGATTTAATGGAGGCATCCCATTTACAGCTGTGTGTTCCAAGGTCTGGCTGTGGTCTCTGTATTTGTTCCCATCTGCTACAGGAGGAAGCTTCTGTGATGATTGGCTGAGTAAGGTACTGATCGATGAGTATAGCAGAATATCGTTAGGAGTCATTTTATTGTTACTTATTATTTTTTTAGGACAGTAATATTTGGTTTTACCCTATGTCTCTGAGATATCTAGTCTCTGGTTCTTGGTCACCCAAACAGCGCCAAGTATGGATTCCATCTCGTGGAATGGTCCTTAAGTCAAATCAGACATGGGTTGGCTATTCCCACAAGTTCTATGCTACCATCGCCCTGGTATACCTTGTAGGCAGGATATATGTAGATCAAAGGGTTGTAGCTGGGTTGGTGCTTATTTCTTTTTTGGTAGCCTGGAGAGTTTCTTCCTGTACCAAAGACACTAGAACACAGGGGTGAAGGCCCCCATGTAGGCTCCAGCTCAACTTCTCCATGTTCAGTGAATTATGTGGGTAAGCCTCAGCAATGAGACTCCACAATCAGTTTTTAGCTAGCAACCTATTGTCTTAGCAACAGCCTGGGTTGTTTGGGGATTTCCATGGAACCCCCTTCGCCAACAACTAAATTGAATTCAACCCAGTCCCAGTTCCGGAAGTCTTCTTTGGTCATGAGAGGGCCAGATGAGAGTCTGTCACCCTTATTATCAGAAGTCCTCATTAGGATTGCTTCATGTATTTTAAGAATTTTCCCACAGCACTAGGTTTCCATACCATCCCTCAAATGTCCCTCAATTCTAGCTGTCCCTTCCCCACATTCCATCCCTTAATTGAGCCAGGGTCTCTTTGTTACTGGAACTTGTGTAACACAGACTGGCCTCAAACTCCAGAGCTTCCTTCCTCAGCTTTCCTAGAGCTGGGATTATAGGTGTGCACGAACACATACCCTTAGCCTCTGACATCAAGGAGTGCATTGAGGCTGAACTCCACCCACATAGAGAGGAGGTGCCCAACACCGTGATGCACTCGGGACCCCGGAGGACCTTTGCTTAGGAGGAGAGACTACAGTCCAAATTTGAGCAGCGGCCCAGAGGCCAGTCTAGATAGATGTCCTTGTGCCTGTTGAAGTAGCTGAATTTATAATCAAAAGGCTACTAAAGAGGCTGAAGAGATGGCTCAGCTGTAATTAGGTTATATTGCTCTTGCAGAGGATTAAGTTGGGTACCAGCCATGTCAGGTGGCTCACAATTCCCTCTCATTCTAACCCCAAGGAGTTTCAGTGCCCCTCTGGCCTCTGTGGGCCCCTGTATTCTCATGCAAACAGCCCCCACACAGACTTACACATAAACACACAAAACTAAAAATAATAAAAGAAACTTTTTTTTGAAGTTTTAACTATGAAATCCCCAGGCCCTAATGTGTTCTCTGGAAGTTTCTACAACCCTTCATGGAAGAACTGATTGTTCATACTCTTTCCAGGTCCGGAGCAAGTTGCTCTGCTGTGAGGCCCACACCAGCCAGACAACAAAGCAGGTGGAGGTGTGTGCAGACCACAAACACTCAAAAGCTCTGTGCCTTCTGGAATCCTGTGGAAATTAGAAACCAGCAAGCAAGACATGGTGGAACATCCCTGCAACCCCGGCACTAAGGATATAAAGGCAGCAGAATTCAAGACTAAGGAGCAGACACGACAGCCCAGGGGGTAAAAGTACTGCCGTGCCTAGCATCCTGAGTTCTAGCCCCAGAACCCGTGTAAAAGTGGAAAGAGAACATTGATCCTACAGATTTGTTCTCTGACCACCACATATACATTGAAATGCGCACACACTTACAAACAATAATAAAATAAATTTAAGAAAGATAATTCAAGATTACCCTAGGATACATGAGACCCTGTCCCTCAAACGACCGCTGTGTCCCCAAAAGAAAAATAGCTGGGCATGGTGGTGCAATCCTGAGCACTCAGGGGGTGGAAGCAGGAGGAACAGGAATTCAAAATCACCCTCAGCTACATAGCAAGTTCTGGTCCATATGGGCTACATAAGCCCCTGTCTCAACAAATCAAAGGAAGGAGGAAAAAGAGGAAGGAAGGGATGGAGGGAAGGAGGGAGGGAGGAAGGAAGGAAGGAGGAATGGAGGAAAGGAAGGAGGAGGAGGAAGGAAGGAGGGATGGAGGAAGGGAGAGAGGAATGGGGAGGGGGAGAGGGGAAGAGAGGGAGGGAGGAAGGGAGGGAACGAGGGAGGGACAGAGCGAGGGAGGGAGGGAGAAAGGGAGGGAGGGAGGAAGGAAGGAAGGAAGGAAGGAAGGAAGGAAGGAAGGAAGGAAGGAAGGAAGGAAAACACAGCTTACCACCATCATAACAGCCCATGCATCATTGGTCTGACATCCCTGCCCCGGTGTTCTGGCACACTGGCCATTTAAGCCAAAAGCACTTGAGCAGCAGCAGGTGCAGAACAATCGCTCTGACCTTCTGCCTGTTTCTGAAAAGTAGAAGATGAAATTCTGTTGTGAATGACACAACATCCTTATCTCCAACAGCCCAGAAGTTTCAGCATGGGCCTTGTTAACTCTTATCTTTTAAGCCTTCCAATGTAATTTCATTTTCTGCTTCCTGACTTACACTCCGCATTCAATTCAGTTCCTGAACTGAGGATTTCCAACTGCTTTTTTTTTTTGGTGGGAGGGAGCACGGGGGGGGGAGTCTCAGTTCCTTTGAGAGATTCCCAGGCTCCATAAAATCAGGCTTCTCTGTAGTTCTTCTTGGGCCACCAGAGAAAGCAGAGGAATGAATCACCCCCATGCTTTCTGCCCATGATGCTTGTGAAGCAATGGAGCTCAGAGAGAAAGTGCGCAGGGCTGGTGAGATGACTCAGCAGGCAAAGGGGCCTGCGGCCAAGTCTGACAACCTGAGTCTGATCCCCAAGACCCATGTGGTAAAAGAAAGAACCAGTTTCTGCAAGTTGTCCTCTGACCTCCACGTGCCCAT
Organism: Ondatra zibethicus; assembly: GCA_004026605.1. Taxonomy (NCBI): domain Eukaryota; kingdom Metazoa; phylum Chordata; class Mammalia; order Rodentia; family Cricetidae; genus Ondatra; species Ondatra zibethicus. Next base: position 83,317 of record PVIU01000409.1, read on the forward strand.
TGCCCTACTCCCACATGCAGATTAAATACATAGAGTGAAAATTAAAGGGAGACAGAATGGGGAGATGGTTCAGGGTTAAGAACACTTTCTGCTCTTCCAGAGGACCTGAGTTCAGTGCCCAGCACCCATATCTGACAGCTCACAACCATCAACCACTCTGGCTCCAGGGGGTTTGATGCCCTTTTCTGGCCTCCGTTCACACTTGCAAACATGAGACACACACTTACATATGTAACAGACCCCAGACCTTAGCACAACTGATTCTGTGATGGAGGTACCATTCAGGACATGACATTTAGCGTGTAAACAGCACCGCTTGCCAAAACTAAAACAAAGGCTTGATCTATCCGAGTTTATAGTTCTAAGAAAGTCTCTAAATGAACTAACCTTGCTTTTTGGCTCTGCAGTTCCACTTCTGGCTAACTGAACGTGTTAACTGAAGTATGCCAACACAGAAAATTGTTTTTGTGTTTAATAGATTACCCTAAGAAAGGCTCGGGGCTACACTGGGGTCTTGAACCATTCAATGTAGTCACCCGCTCATAAAGACTTTTTACTGGCTTAAAATCATATCTGAATAGACTTCTCTGGTGGACACACCATAACACATAGACACACACAAAACACAGAAACAAAACACAGAAATCTTTTTAAAAATGCAAAAAGGGAGGGAGTGGAAGGTAGACTTTCCAGGAGGGTAGATACAGTCCTCTGCCAGTTCTGCGAACAGTGAGGGCTGTTCCTTATAAGACTGGAGTTTTCTAAGTCTGGGCTTGCTGGGGGATGTCACCTGCTCGTCACACAGCTCCCCTGGGGGATGTCACCTGCTGGTCACACAGCTCTCCTCAGTGCTCCTCTTCAATGAGACAAGAGACTAAGCTTCCTGGTTCTGAGCAATAGCAGCACCATGATCCCCGGTGATCCCCAGGGACGCCTGCTGCTTGTGGGAAAGGGAAGGACTGAGCTAGGAGGAGGGAAAGTCAATGAAGAGAACAGAGATGCTTAATGAACTGAGAGCTTGGTCCCTGTGCTCAGCAGTTGGGAGACTCGGAACTGCCAATACCGACGGCCTATGAATTTCTCTTGAGGTTTATTTCATATAAGCCCATCAAGATGCCAGTAGGAGTACATAACATGTGTGGAATCTCAAAGAGCCAAGATGTTTCAAAAAGACATTACTAATGGGCTCCTGTCACCTGCTTTTCAAGTGGAATGTATTCACTAGGAAGTTGTGGTGCTGGGTACCCTGTGTCATCAGTGAAGGTCAGCCAAATGTAACAGAATGGCCATAACAGATTCTACAGATACAGTTTCGCAGTCTCAATAGAATTTAAAGGTCCAGTCTCTTCGGAGACTCCAAGCAATCTCTCAGTTGTAACACAGGGATCTCAGGACATTGAAAATGCGAGTGGCAGATGAGAATGTAAGCATCTGACTTGGTTGACTTTGAAAATGTTTGCTCTTCCAAAGATGCTGACTGACAAGAGAGGGAGAAAAGTGTTTGAGTGTGCTGCTCAATAGAACCCTTGCCTGGAGTATCCTAGACTCAGTTTCCCATCCCTAGCCCTGAAGAAAGAGGAGAAGGAAGATGGAGAAGAGGAAGAGGTAGTGAGGGGAAGAGAGAGAGGAGGAGGTGGTAGTAGCAGCATGGGGAGCTGAGGAAGCCTTGAATGGATGTATAAAGAATGGATAACTGTGTATTATTGACCAGAACCCCAAGGCCCCAAACTCATGCCTTCTTCTATCAGTTAAGCGAGGCTCAGAGGCTTAGCAAAGTCTTTCCTATACCAACAAGTCTTGGACTTGGCAAAGCCTTCCTCTGGTCCAAGTACCAAAGTTTTCAAAGAATTGACCAGTGTGCAAGGTTTGACCAGTGTATACTGTGGAATATTCCTCTACACTGTGTAAAGATGTGTCACTGTGATTGGTTTAATAAAAAGCTAACTGGTCAACAATTAGGCAGGAGGTATAGCAGGGACTTCTGGACAGAGAGCGTTCTGGGACAAAGAAAGAGTCACTAGCCAGACACAGAAGAAGAAGGGCAGACAAAATGTAGATGAGGTAACGAGTGTGTGGAAGAATGTAGATTTAAAAATATGGGTTAATTTGAGTTATAAGAGCTAGTTAGAAGCAAGCCTAAGCAAAGGCCAAGCTTTCATAATTAAAAATAAGTCTCCTTGTCGTTTTTTTTTTTTTTGTGAGCTGGAGGCTCAAAGAAAAATGTGTCTGCAGGGGTATGCGACAGCTAGCTGCTGCAGCTCCCCCCCCAGCCCCACCCCCACCCCGGGACCTGAGACTGCTCCCCTACAGAGACCTCCTGTGAGACTAGCTAATCTCTCCTTCTGATGTGCAAAATAAACTTGCTAAGGTTGGTGCTGCTCAGAGTGAGCACGGCCCACCTACTTCCACTAATTCCAGCTTCTCTCTCTCTCTCTTTCTTTCTCTCTCTGTTTGTGTGTGTGTGTGCACATGCGCATGCTTGTGGGCACGCATGCATGCATGTGCATGCGTGTGTGTATGACTGTCTTTTCTTCATTTCCTTGATGTCCTGGTCAATTTCCAGGATCAAGTCAGGCTAGACCCTGTGAAGAGGGGAATGGGAAGAGAAGGAAGGCTAATAAGAAGAGGAGAAAGGAGAGAAGAGAACAAGGAGGGGGAGAGAATTAAAGCACACACCAGTAAAGTGTGTTAAAGAAGAGCTGTTGAGGAGTGGCTTAGACCAGTGTTTCTCAGAGTGCTTTCTGTGGCCCAGGTGGCTCACTTAATGACACTGATTCACCCAGAGCGTGTGTTATTCTTCTTTCAACATGTTAAAAAAATTTATTTTGGTTTAGAATGCTTGACACGCCTCTAAATTTCCCCTTTTAAAACAAAGTCTTGAGCAAGCAACTGTTTTCTTCTAAAATGTAATATATTTGTTTTATTATTCCTCCTGTTTGTTTTTACAATATCTTTCTAAAGACAATTCACATTAGGCTATTGTGTACCATAATAAAGCATCCCTTTTGTATCAGTGAGACGGCTCAGCATGAAAAGGTGCTTGCCTTTAAGCCTGAGATCTGAGTTCATTCCCCAGGACCACACCATGCAAGGAGAGAACTGACTCCGATGAGCTGACCTCTGACCTCCACATGTGTGCCATAGCAGGAGTTCATACCACTGCAAAATAAATAAATATAAAACTTGAAATGAAAAATTCCTTTTAATGAAAAAGAAAAAAGAAAAGAAATAGCAACAGATAATCCAGCTGCTTAGAGGAAATATGCCATTCACTTATCCAATGATGGATTTGGGACAAAAAGAGGTTGTGGGCTCTCAAAATTTAAGAAGGAAACAAAGAACTCTAAAAGACATTAGGCATAATATTTAAGCAAGTTTACCAACACAGACAGTACAGGCAGAGACATCAAAGTAGCACACACACACTACAGCACACACGCTACAGGTAGAGACACCATAGCAGCACACAGGCTACAGGCAGAGACACTGTAACAGCACACACACTACAGGCAGAGACACTGTAGCAGCACACACGCTACAGGCAGAAACATCATAGTAGCACACACACACTACTGGTAGAGATGCTGTGACCAAATATCAAAGAATGAGCAATGTCAACAAATCTGGGTTATTTTGGCTCAGAGACTGAACTGATGGAGTCCATCATGGTGGGGGAAGCCATGGTAACAGTGGGCTGTGCAGCTTGCTCACATCTTAGCCAACCAGGAGCAAAGCAAAGCTGCCAGAAATCCTAGACTGGCTCTAACTCTTAAGGCTCCTTTTGTGCAGTTACTTCTTCCTAACCGAAGCATTCCCTTCTTGAGAGTCTGCTTAAGATCAAAGGAAAGTTACAAGACTCTAGAAGACCATGGAATATAAGACGTGAAAGGCCTCTCCTGAGATTATATGAGCAGTAACGATGTTTAGAGAGGAGACTCTTCAGTGGAACTGCCTACAGGCTGTGCAGGGATCTCCAGGGATGCTGCTTTACCAAGTTATCTGATGCTGGGCTGGGCTTTTCAGTGCTGCAGTTGACTGTAAGCTCCATGCTCCTTTAAGTGCACCCCACCCATACTTCTGTCAGTTGTACCCCAACCCCACTGGCTCACTAAGCTGGACGGAATTTTGGTCTCTTGTCTGTGAAATCCTTGGGATGAACAGACATTTGTTTATAATTTCCCTGGAAAAGTCATACCAAGCTCCTTTGAGCAGCTTTGAATTAAGTCACACCTTCCAGAAATTCCTTCTCCTCCTGGATAGCACTACCACTGGGGACCAAGTGTTCAAACAATTGACCTCGCGAGGGGATATTTCACAGCCAACTGCCGCAGATACTCAACATACTGAGAATCATGGAGATTAAAATAGAAACCACGAGTTCTCACCTCCTGCCACTCAGAATGACTGACAGTTAGGAAACAGGAAAAAGAATTGGGGAGAATGTGGAACTGAGGCCTCACCCTGGCTTTGTGGGAACCCACAAGGGCCTGACTCTAAGGGAACAACCTAATAGTTTCCTGTAAATTACAGTAGACATTTACATAGGACCACACTTGGCACTTCACAATGTTAGGAGTGACAAGGAGGCTCATGTTGAAACATGCACACACACATGAATTCACAAACATAAATACACGCACACACATGTACTCTCTCACATATACAGCACACACACATGCACTCACACACATGCACACATCATACATACACAAAAGAGCTCATGCTCACATATGCACTCACATACACACAAACACCACACAAGCTTGAGCTCATGCACACCCATGCACTCCCAGACATATACACCACACACATACAAAGCTCTTGCACATACGTGTACTCATACCGTATATATATACCATACAAACATGAGCTCATGTACTCACACACATGTATACCACATACATAAGTTTATGTATACACACACGCATGCGTGTACACGTGCACACGAATGCAATTAATGCTAGCCCTGGGCATTGTGATGCCCTGATAGTTAACTGGGTTGACCCTAGGCTTCCTGCTCCTGGAGGGTGTCTTGCTCTTGGTCCTATCTGCTCACTCATGTGCCCAGCTCCACAAATCCAGGTAGAATAGCAAACATCTTTAGCATCTTAAGAATTTAATATGCTCTCTTTGGCAGCACATATACTAAAATTGGAACTCTACAGAGGTTAGCATGACCCCTGTCAAGGATGACACACAAATTCATGAAGCATTCTATATTTCTAAAACATTTTTAGCTGTCAAAAAAAGAATTTAAGAAATAAATTTGCACAACCAGGCATGGTGGCCCACGCCTTTAATCCCAGCGCTCAGGAAGCAGAGGCAGGAGGATCTCTGTGAGTGTGAGGACAGTCTGGTCTGTATATTGAGTTCCAGAACAGCCAGTGTTATTACATAGAGAAACTCTGTCTCAAAAAGCAAATAAACAAACAAATAAAACCCCTCCAAAAAACAAACAAAAAAGAAACAAGCATGCTTTTATTCATTTTTTTTCATACGCTGAGAATTCAGAACAATGTTATTGCAACGTGCACATCCGTGCAAACACTTTAAATGAATGATCATTTCCACACCTCCATACTGTCTTCACGGTGTGTACAAGTTAGTGTACTGGCCACACGTGCATCTCAACAGCAGCACAGCCTCCCCATGCCTGGGGAGCCGGGCCACTTCTCACCAGATCATGGCCTTCCCATGCCTGGCAAGATGGACTTTGGAGTCACTGCTGACCAGCTCCTTGCTTATGCTTGCTGTAAACTAAACTTCCCTTTTCTCAAATGAGCACCTTGAGTTATGCTTATTGCAATTTCAACAAGCAGCCAGGCCTGGTGGTTCAAGCTCTCATTCCAGCTACATGGAAGTCTGATGTAGGCGAATCTCAAGTTAAGGCCAGCTTGGGAAACTTAATAAGACCCCGTCTCAACATAAAAAGCAAAAAGAGGCCTGGGGAGTACCTCGGTGTTAGAGGACCTTCCCAGCACATGTAAGTCCTTGGGGTCCATCCTGAGAAATGCCTGCCAAATGCTGGGATGCACTGCACTGTGAAGTGCCTGCTTGGGTCACTTGCCATTTTACAGTTTAATTACCTGCCTTTCCTTGCTGCTTTTCATTAGTCTTTTTGGAGAGTGGCAGATACCCCTGCACCACCACCACTCTTCCCGCATGACCTTCTTCACTGCTTACAGGATTCTTCTACACTTTATTGAGCTGTGAGAAAGTGGAAGGAAATGTACACACACTAACCGCTGCTGAATGTGCCCATTTAGTCACAACTGCCTTCTCACCCTATGCTGGAGCTGGACCCCAGTATTCGGGTCTCCTCAATAGCAGAATGTCAGTGTGATGTGCACTCTTTCATCAAATGCTTGCAGCCTCCAGCCCACCCTCGCCCTCTGCAGGTGACTGTGGCCAGGAGCTCAGCTTTGGTCAGCAGGCTGCAAGCCTGTGTTCTGTAGTTCCTGAGCTTTGCTCAGGAGACACAGCAGTTTGTTTTTTTGAATCTTCCTTTTTCTAAAAAAAATTATATTTATTTATTTGTGTGTACCTGAGTACACACATACACTTTTATTATAGATGTACTTACACGTACATACCACTGCATACACACATGCACTTGCAAACACGCATGTTCTACATACAGTTGCACTCATACACAATAAGTACTTGCAAACATACATGTACCTGCACACACCAATCCACATACACAAATACAGACACACACACACACACACACATCCACATACATATAGGTACCGGACACACATACAACACAAATACATGTTCCCCCTTAGATCTAGACACATACATGTACACACACATGCCTATATACATATGCATTCCAAGTGGGTACAAACATACACATATATACCTGAATATACAAACAAATCTGCAGAAATGCACCCCGCACACACCAGCACACACATGAACCCACATATGCACATACTCAAACATGAGAAGGAGAAAAGGAAGAATGAAAGGAAGAAAATGGGGTGGGAAAAGGGGGAAAAGGGGTGGGTGGGTGGGTGGGTGAGATGAACGGAGGAATGGACAAATGGAGAGAAGGAGGGAATGGTGGGTGGGTGGATGTATAATGGTTAGCTGTATAGATGGGTGTGTGAATGTGTGTGTCAATAGATGGATGCTTGGATAGATGAATAGTAAATGTGTGGGTATATGGATGGACGGTGCATAGAGAGGTGGGTGAGTGGACATGTGGATGGATAGGTAGGTGATGGGTAGGTATGGATGAAAGAGGAGGGAGTGAGGAAATGAATTTTTAGTAGTTAAAGCCAGGGGAAAACATGACAGGCCAGGCAGACACTATAGCCGCCTGCAGAGTAACGTGTTTTCACAGGCAGTGAGAGCAAGGGTAAAGTTCAGCTGCCATTCCCACCATGTGCTGCTCATCTAGTGGTCACATCAGACCCCAGAGACAGGGGCTGATGCTGCTCCTGGCTACAGAGAAGAAAAGGCAATAGTTTCTAGCCATGTTCAGAGTTACGTAGCTGGCCCTTAGGTCAGTACCAAGTGGTTCCTGGCACTGACATGAGGCTCACAAGGATGCAGGGTCACATGGGTACACAAACATACTTTGGGTCTGGGATGACCCAGAAATCCAAATTCAACCACAGGTACAAGAAAGTTGGCCAGGTGTCTCCAAATCCTCTGAGGCTAGCAAGCAAAGCCAAGAAGAGCAGGCCCCTAGTAATAAATCCCCAGAATCAGACCCAGGCCTAAATACTTCTGTGACCCAGATAGCTGCTCAGTAACTGGAGATAAAGGGACTCTGAGGCCCTACCTAGCTGGGAGTCACAGGCCCAAGGCTGACCCCACTGATTGCCATAACTTCACAGCCCTGAGCACTCTCCGCAGGATGGACTAGAACATCAGGCAGACCTATTTGACCCTTAAGGCTGTTTCCAAAGCTTGAGAATCTTGGCAGGGCTTCCAGGGAGGGCACATGAGGAGAGGGAGGCTGACAGAGGCCCAGCTCAGGCAGACATAAATGGGAGAGGTGGCATCCTGCAGGCTCTCTGTTCCTCCATCCATGCAGACCCTGGTCCTGCAGAGGCATCAGAGGTGGAGACATAGGGCACCTTGGTCCCAGAAAAGGTAGGCACAGAAAGCTCTTTCCCTCCACACATAGTTTGGACACACTACAATGGGCAGGGGCAAGAAAGGCAGGAGAGGGCATTTAGAATGTGCTAGAGGAGAGTGAATCTCTTCCCCACCCTGCCAGACAAGGCTGTGTTTGATTCCGGACTAGGTTCTGCCCTCTATCAGACCCTATGTATGAAGCAAAGGCTATAGCTATGGTTAGGAGTGAAGCAGGGTTGGGGAAAGCATGAACTCTAGTCAAGCACTACTCAAAGTGGCTGACAGCCCAACCTGTGCAGGGGCACAACCCTCATCTGCCAGGGTCTGCCCACCAGCCCAGGGCCAGGGCCTCTAGGATGCATATACCATTTAAGACTCCTGCTAGGTGAGGCTGGTTATGGGAGCTAGGATGCTGTGAAACCAAGATGCAGTTCTTGTTGGGGAGGGCCCATGGCCTTGACACACCACTGCTGAGGCTGGAGCTTCACTTTGTCACCTGGAGGTCAAGAGCCCTCTTACCTTTCAGATAGACTGTGTTTTCACGCCTGTGTGCACTTGTGTATTTGCATATCTGTGCAAATTTGCATGCGCACACAGCCTTGAACACGGCTCTGTGAATACTCCACACAGGGTAAGGGAGCAGGCTGCACTTCCCAGAGGTGCCGGGTAGCAGGTGCCTCATCGTGTGGCCCAGGGCCACTTGCTTGCCTGACTCCCTGGGGACCCAATGTCAGTGCTCTCTGCCTTCCTTGCTTCGGGTCAGTGAAGTCTCCTCACCTCATCCAAACTTGTCTGGCCCTCTCGCTCCAGGAGCCCTGGACCACACCACCTGTTTCCAGGTGTTTCTGACAAATTCCTCTGCTTGCCCTGTGAGCCTCCAGCCTCCAAGAGCAGACAACGTGGTACTACTTTCCCTGACGGCAGGGCTGTCCCTGCAGGGCTTCTCATCTCCCTACACCTGAGGGGTTGATGCCCTCTTCGTTCTACTAGGTGGTCCTCTCTTCTTATCTCACACACCTGCTTTTCTGGTCTGGAATATGTAATGGTGTCTTGCTCTGGGATATTTCTCATTCCTTCTCAGCAGTGGTCTCTGATACCTAAACACTGAGGCCTTGGTCCTGGCCTGACCCTGGGTTAAAGACTGAGGAAGATTCAACTGGGATGCTAAAGTCTCTTGCAAGAGAGCTGATGTCCTGGGGTCCCAGTGACTTCTCTGATTACTTAGAGTTTGTTCGGGTGGGTCTGGGGGAAGGCATAGCTTAAACTTCTCCGTCCCACAGATTTTTGCTCAGAAAGCCAGAGATCTGAACAGTCAGGGGCTTAGGACAGCCCCTCTGTGAGGAGGAGGGTCAGATTTCTGCGCTTGCTGGGACCCTGCAAGAGGAATGCGTACGGAAGGGGGCGCCCAAACGCCTGCCAGCCTTCTGGTCTGGGCTGCGCAGCCAAAGAGGAGCTAGGCTGGGGCCCAGGAGAGAACAGGGGTCCATAGGAGCGGGAGGTCAGGCCTAGCAGCCTACAGACAGCAGGGGGAGCTGGGAGCCTGGCGCCTGAGTCAGCCTGGCGCCTGCCATGCCTGACCTCTGGGTGCAGATTGGATCATTGTTCCTCCTAGGACCAGTAACTGCCCTTGGGTTGCCCCCAGAAGGCTGAAAAGAGCCCTGAAGGTCAAATACTGAACCATCCTTACACCAGCTCAAGGACCAGCACATACCTGCAGACTCTATGCCAATAGTGAGGCTCTCCAGTAACCTCCAGGCCCCAACATCAGTGGGCCAGGCACCCCTGAGTTTGGGGAGACCTTCTGTGTTCACAAAGAAAGACTGTGGGCTATGGTTACCTGGGTCTCTTTCTTTTTCTGAACTTGGAGTCCACTGCCTTAGGTTCTAGGAAATCACTGTAACTCTGTCCAGGGATCTCTATACTGTAGTACCCTGTACACACAAGGTCCCCTTAGAGAAGAGGCCCTGCACAGAAGGATCCCCTAGGGCAGGGTCCCCACACAGCAGACTTCCTATACACCAGAGTGTATACAGGGTGGCTATATAGCATGGTTTAACAGAATAGGGACCTACGCAGGATTCCCCCAAGAGTAGGGTTTCTGCATGCAAGATTTCCCAGGACAGGGTACCCACACATAGCAGGGTCCTCCTGAAGCAGGGTCCCTGTACAACAGAGCCTCCCAGAATAGAATCCTTGAACAGCAGAGTCCCCACACGGCAGAGTCTCTGTACAACAGGTCCCCACATGGCAGGGTCCCCCAGAACAGGGTCTTTGCATAGCAGGGACCCCACAGAGTAGGGATCCCACATAGCTGCAGTAGTTCTACAATACTTTGTCTATCAAACCCCCATCAGACAAATTTAGGAAAACCTAAGCCGCCATTAAAAGAACCTGACTTGTTTGAAGGTGCTTCTTGTCTATTCTGACAAAAAAACAAACAAACAAACAAAAAAACAACAACAAGTAGAATCAGGGACAGATCTCTGGGACAAGGGGCTACCTTGGGACAGTGGAACAGCAGTGGACAGGAGGGAGGTAAGATCCTGAATATTGGCAAGACAGGAAAGAGGATGCCCTACACCAGGACCAGAATGTGGGCTATCCAGAGCTGCAGAGAGCAAGCCAGGCCAGCCAGCAGAGAGCAAGAGGGCAAGCTGCTCCAGACTGGGGCCTAAGAGAAGGAGCCCAAAGGTCTGGCCCTAGTAAGCCTCCCTGACCCAGAGACACCAACTAGTTAGTTATCCAGACATGTGCTTTCACATTCAGAGAGCGTGGATGGTCATTTATACCCGGCAAACGCAGACGGTCTCTTACCCTCAGAGAATACCGATGGCCCACATCACCCAGAGAACGTGGATAACTTACACATACTTGGAGAACTATGACCAGTTTGTCTATCAAGGACCCTGGAAAGTAGACCAGGTCTTCCCTCACACAGGCTTCTAGACCACCAGGTAACAACCATGTGACTCCAAGAAATCACTTCTTTTCTGTCTTCTATTGGCCTGGAGACAAGATAAGCCAGTGGCCATCTTTTAGAGAGCCTGAGTGGGCCCAGGAGCCCAATACTCATTTTCCGGTGACCCTCCCAGCACTGGAGGGGTTCTCCATTAGGGTTGGTGAGGGACTAGGGTGTACAGCAACTGAGATGAGACCCCATGCTCACCTCTGCCCACCTCCCCACCCCTAGCCTGGGACCTTGCCCAGGCTGATGCTGATGATTCTGCCAGCGGGCTGTCTGTGGGTGGGCAGCTGAGGGAGTTGGTCAGGAAATAGCGGCTGTGGTGGAGGGCTCTTCCTCCCACACTGTGCACACAGCTGCTCCTGCTGGCAGCCAGTTCAAGACAGGCCTCTGTCCCAGGCTGGCTCTGGCTTCCCAATGTTCCCTTGGGTGGAGGACAGTGTGCGTCTAGGGAAGCCTTTGATCACATGCCCCCAAACTGAGGGTCTCCACTCTCCCTCCTTGCCTGCCCTCCTCTCCTCGGTTAGCCCGCGCCCCACTTGCTGCTAGCGCCAGCAAAGCTAGGGTTTGCATTGGCTTCAGGCCAAACCCCGGAATGTGCCTGCTGGCTGCCCGGCAGCTGTTCCTGGAAAAGGGGTGACAATGCACAGACTGTCTGTGAGATGGGGGTGGACGGGGTGCAGGCTGCCCAGAGCTGTGCATGAATAGAGCACAGAGGCCCTGAGACAGGGGTGAATGGGTTCACTGGGCCCAGACACCCCTGAATGGGTTAGGACATCCAAAGATGCACTGGAGCTTGGAACTGGCCACCCGGGAGCCCCTCCCTAGGAGATGGGCCCAGGTGAGGTCTAATGAGAGGTAGTTGGGAACACATACCACCCAGAAACCCTGGTAGAATAGGGAACCGTGTACCCCAGTACTCAGATCCACAGATATACTCGATTCAGGCACTCAGATAGGGGTCAGCACCCCAATTCCAGACACATTCAAAGGTCATTTCACCTACACACTGGTATGTGTCAGGTAAAGCACTGTGGAATTCTGCTATGGGGGTGCAGGACACCCAGACTCTTGTATCAGTGGGGTTCATATCTCCCACATGCTGCTAGATTGTGGGGGGGGGTCTTCAGATATCCACAGCAGGAACTCTGATGCTCAGAAGGTAAAGCAGCCAGCCTGGCGCCATGCATGAATAGAGACTGGGACCAGAAGGGATATGGACTCACATGGGCCGTGACGCCTGCTTGTGATGAATGGGCAGCGAACATCCAAAGACGCAGTGGATCTTGGAACGGCTGCTGGGGGCCCTTGCCTTGGGATGTGGGCCTACGTGAGAGACAGGCAGTGGGGTGTTAGGCTGCCAAAGACCCTGGTGAGGAGGACAAGCTGTCCAAACCTCAGGCGATGATGAAGAGCAAGACCGGGGCCTTGGAGTGGGGTGCATGTCAGCGTCAGCCAGCACTCTTGGGTTGGCGCACAGCTCCTGGGTGATGGGGAGGGTTGGCGGAGACCCTGGAAACTGGGGCGGGGGAGCTGTGGCGTGATTCTTGAAGACTTTTCTACCTAGCAGTTTAGAAGAATAAGAGGCAGGCTGCCAGACACCCAGAAAAGCAAGGGTTCCCAGGAAGAGGTTGCAGGGTGCAGCTAGCTGGGAACCCTAAGCATAAGCTTTCTGTTTAGCCCAAGGGAAGCCACAGTCGCCACATCTCCAGCTATGTAGGTAAAGAGACAGGGCTGTGCCCAGCCTTAAGTGACCACTATAGTTGAGGGAAGGTGTGAAAGGTGCTCAGATCTGAGAACCTGTGCACAGCACACAGACACCTGGAGGTGGGTGCCTGCTGCACTTATGCAGAGACAACTGGGGTGGGACATGGAGACCCTCAGACAGAAGGATACAGGACAGCGAACATCATAAAGTGGGGCTTTTGGAACCTAGCCACTGTGGTGCTAAGAGCAAAAGGTACCCAACATCCAGACAACTGAGGTATCGGGTCTCCAGGGTGTTTCATCACCTTAGCTATCTGGTGAGCAGAATACCCACATGAGAACTCCAACAAAGGGTGACATAGAACCGACCAGAGAAGGATGGGGATGAAGCTAATGGCTAGAGTACTTGCCTGGTATGCATGAGACCCTGAGCTCACCCACAGTCTTGTACACTGGGCTTGGTAGCCTGCAATCCTAGCACTCAGGAGGTGGAGGCAGGGGGATCAGAACTTCAAGGTCATTCTCAGCTACCTAGTGAGTTCTAGGCTAGCCTGGGCTACACAAGACCCTGTCTCAAAAACGTAAAGAAGCTACTGTACCTCTCGAAGCAAAGCTTCTGTAAAGCTCAACCGTTCACAGAAGGCCACTCTGAGGACATGGGGTGACCAGGATGGAAACGCTAAAGAGCCTGTAAGTGGGAAACTCAGGCCCACAGTACAGTGGACTGTGGGAATTCCATGTTCAGCTAATGGGGTGTAGGTATCATGCACTCCAACCCATGGGGTACAGAGATCAGAACTCAGCAGTCAGCTCTTGTGCGGGCTCAGCTCATGGGGCACAGGTACAGAGTGCAGACACCTGGGCGGCCGGGGGTGGGCAGGCAGCCCAGAGCTCAGTGAATGGCACACGGAGGACTGAGACAAGGGTGAATAGGACGCTCACAGTGGTGTGATGCCCGGGAGCGGCGCGTCCAAAACCACAAGAGCGTGGCGCCAGCCCTGGGCCTCCAGCCTGACGTGCAGCCCTATGTACCTTGTGTCAATGGGCCATTCAGTAAGGCCAACAAATGGGGTACAGGCTGTCCAAGACCCTGGTGACCACAGAATGGAGCTCCTGTTCCCAAATGAACAGGGAACAGGTCACCCAGCTGCAGAGACAGTTGGATATTTGGGGCATATACCCCAGGTATTCACAAGTGTAGATTAAAGACACCATTCTATGGTTTCCTTGGACAGAGACCACAAACCAACATGTATGAGGCCTTCATAAAGCTATATGATAGATGGGGTTGGACTCCAGGTCTTGAAGCCCTTGGGAAATGCATCCAGTCGTTCAGTGAGTTCCATCATGATAGGGCATGTATCCCCATATGTATAGGGGATGGAAGACTCACCTGGGCACTGTGGAGGTCAGGGTTCACATCCCTGGAGTCTCCAATAGAGTCTCAAAGCTCAGTGTGTCATGTCCAAAGACACTGTAGCATTATACCATGCTCAAGTAGGCTATGAGGTCCTGGTGTAGCAGTGAGAGCGCGCTACCTATGCCAAACACAGGCAGGAGGTCCTCCCGAGAGGCCCCGATAATGGTGCCGTTTCTCTAGATTCTGGGATGATGGGGTATAGCCTCCCTGGATGGTTAAGAGATGGGTACTGTGTTCCTTGGGTGCTTAGGTGGGGATCAACATGTGTTCTCCACTGCTCAGGAGATAGGATGCAGCCTTACCAGTTGTTCACGCAATGAGGTACAGGCTCCCCAGTTGTTTAGAAGTTGGGATTCAGCTTCCCAAAGTGTCTAGATAATGGGGCTCAGGTTTGTTCTGATGCTGGAAGGTCAGGGATATTGTACCTAGCTTGCATCCCACAATCATAGATAACCTGAGTGGACACACAAGCTACATACAGAGGTCTGGGACAAGTTGAGCACCCATCTTTGGCTGTCCCAGACCCCAGGTAAAAGGGGTGCCTAGAAGGATAGGGCTCACAGCAGGGTCAGTACAGGCAGGGAGCACGTGTCCCATCCCAGCACGTCTCCTGCTGCTTTGCCAGAGGCTCTGGGCTCTCCCGCCAGCGTCTGCCGTGTGTTCTAACCTCAAACATTCCCCAGGCATCCTCAAAGGAAGCATCCGAGTCCAGGAGCCCCGCCAGGGTCTCCACGGGGCTTCTGGCTGCCAAGCCGCCGTCTGGGGGCCGCGGGCCTGGCCGTGGGCTGCCAGCTCTGTTTGGTTTTCTCCTTCCTGCCTCAGAACCTCAGACGCCCGTCTCGCCACGGAGGCGCCCTCGTTCTGGAGAGGCACAAAGACCCTACACAGCCGGGTTGTGGGAGCTACTTGTGGGGCCTGAAGCTCTGCTCTACAGGGGCCTGGTGGGTCCCAAAGTACAGGTGCTTGCCACCAGGATGCCTTGATATCCCTGCAGGCACACCTCTGGCCCCTCTGGTCATATTTGTAAGTCCCTGTTACATCACCTGAGTCATAACAGGGGATGGACCCACCACCTCATGTTGCTGCCCATGTGCCCAGGGCCACTTGTGAGCAGCATGCATGTAACCCACATGCCATGGTCCCAGAGCATCCTCTAGCTGGAGTTTCCTCAAAAATACCTACTTGACCATCCCAGAGACTTGGAGACTTGGGCCTAGTGAGATACGTCACGTTAACCATTAACCATACCAGTATCTAACTGCCAGCCACGGATAAAGGGCTGTGGAGTGACCAGACCAGACCAACTGGTCAGAGCACAATGAGGAACTCAGACTACATGGTGGGACCCAAACTGATGGAACAGATACTGAGGTTAGATTATTGCAAGGACCTTGGACACCAGGATGAGGGCTTGCTCATTGGGAAGCTGAAAACTCAAGGGAGTGGAGCAGAATGTTCTCTAAGGGTGGCAACAAAACCAATCAGGCCCTTATGGGCCCAGGACAGCACTACACAACACCAGCAGGTCCCCTACAGGGTTTCACCTTGTCTGTGCTTGGCTCCCTAGACCTGCACTGCCAGGAGGCACACTCTTCAACCAAGCGGTTGTGACTCACGCCTTCTGGGTGTGTGAGCCTGTCCACAGGTCAGCCCAGAGAGCCTATCACCCCTGTTTGCAGAGCTTGCTGTGGGTGGGGTAACCCTCAGCCTTGAGTAGCCCCTGCTACATCTCCAGGCTACTAGAGATAGCCCAGACTCCAGACACCTGCCCTAGGGCTTCAGACAAGGGGAGGCCCTTCTCTCTCTCAAGGGAGTTTCCTAGCTTCTGAGGGCCAGCAGTTCCGGCCATGAGGTGGGGCTCCCCAAAGCCCTGCCTCCACACCCCTTCCTCCCCCCAAGATTCTTTTGATCACTAGCAACAGGCCCCGGCTGGCTCTGCTGTGGGCTCCAGGTGCTGTGTAAGAGTGGACCAACCAGCCTCCCGGTGGCTAGGGCTGGGGTCCGAGCAAGAAAGCCAGAGCCCAGCAGCCACAGGAAGCAATAGACATCAGGTGAGGGAGGATCACCACTGTCCTGGGGGCAGGTGTCTTGCTTTCCTGGGGAAAGGGAACACAGAAACCTGCTCCCTGTGAAGCTTTACAAGGTTCGGTTAGACTGAGGGTGGAGGGAGTTGGTAGCAGGGTCTAACCCAGAAGTAATGGGTTCTCGATCCTAGACTGCTGGGGAATTTGGAGGAGAGGCCCAGTGCAACTGTACATGGCTCCTGTCTTAAAGGGGGCACTGGGTGGCATCCAGCCCAAGCCTGGGTAATTCTGTGGGATTTGGAAGGGATACCTGGAGAAAGTGGGGCTCATGCAAGCCTTGGAGAATGAACAGGGCGAGAGAGGCTGGGGCAGTGGAGGCAGGCCTCAGACCCAGGTATGAGTCAGCCATCCTGCCTAGAAGGGATTACAGAGCTGGATGCACAGAGCTACTGGGAGGGAGCCTGGAGATGTAGCAGGGATTCCCAACTCCCTTTCCTGGGTCAAACAGTGCCTGCCTGTTGAGAGAGTCTTCCTGAGCAGTAGTAGACAGACTACGAAAGTCAGCAGGAAGGTCTGCCTGCCGCTCGGGGGTGGACGCTGCTCTCGGTCATACAAACAGGGATAGCCAAGGCCCTGGGTTGGGACTGGAGAATCAGAGCCTCTTTTCTATCTGTCCTGCTCAGGCTCACCTTACCTGGAAGTCCATTATCTGCAGGCTGAAAGCGACCGGTAGGTGGGGACCAATGGGGAGAATGGCTCCACCTGGTGGCTGTATTTTTACCTGCACCTTTACCACCATGAGGACCTGGGGGTCCTAAGGGGCCTTAATCTCTCCAGGCCTTGAAAATCTCTCTAGTACCAGGAGCTGGTGTTTCTGAGGACCCAGAATCCTCCAAAGCTAGCTTCCAGACAGTCTGAAGTCCCCTGTGGATATATGTCACCGTGACCAGGCTATCCAGAATACCTTTGTGATCTACATGCAGTGAGAAGTCACGGCTTCTGTGCCTCTGCCACTTGTTCTCACTCTAAGGGAGAACTTCAGACAAGAAGGGCAAAGAAATGAACTCACATGTGCAAACACACACATGAGAGCGAGCAAGAGAGAGCGCGCGCTCAATGTTACTTGAATTCCAACATTCATGCTGACTTCACCGTTACCAAATAACAAATGTGGTTTTGCCCACTCAGGGAGCCAGACTTAGTTCAGCCTGGCTTCAGTCCTCTTATGCTAGGGACCCTTGAGGAACAACATGCCAGCTCCAGCTCCCACCAGCTTATTCTACCAGGTGCCACTGGGGGCACTCTGGCTGTCCCCTATGGACTCCAGCCTAGCAAAAGACTTTATAATGCCAGACAAGAGTGAAGTTAGTGGAGAGGGAGGCTGTTGAGGCCTGCAGATCACCCCCTCCCTCTTCAGGGAACCCATCAAGTCTCCATATCTACCAAATTACAGACTGGGGTCTGAAACTAAGTTAGGGTCTAGCTGTATGCTTCATAGGGCCTGGGGATGAATTAAAAATATGGTACCTGTACTAAAATTTGAGGGATGTCAAGAGATGAGAGGGGCATTCAGCCTAACACTATGACCCTCTCGGGTCCCCACCAGCCCACTCTCCATTGTCATTATGGCTTCTTGTAATCACCCTCTGCACCTCTGCTCTAGGGCCCCAGCCTCAGGCCATCCCTGGAAAACTCATGGACCCACATGTGCAGCATCCCTACAGGGAGACCTGGGAGGCAGAACCTGGGCCCCTCCTGATCTTCAGCTACCCACGATCACTGAGGGGTGGATGTTTCTGGGCTCTCTGAGCTATGACTGCCTGTCTCCAGCCTGCCAGGCAGTGAGGTGCTGATGTTGCAGGAGGGGGTGTCTTTGGAATCATGTTGGGGATTTCAGGCTGAGGGTACAGGAGAGAGAGGATCTGACCCCACAATTACTCACTCCTGGAGGGGTAGGGTGCTCTAGTAACTTGTATGTAGTCTGGGCTTAGATATGGCCAGAGGGATAGCAGGCTCTTGTCGCACAGTGGGGTAGACTCAAGTTAGAAAGGAAGTTCTGGCCAGCAGCTGCCATCTAGGAAAGCTGCGGGGGGGTGGGGGGGGCTAGGGAGATCTGAGTACCGAGTACAGGGAGTCGCAGTATCGCAGTAGTTCCCAGCCCCTAGCTGGGGATCCCACCTTTTCTGTTCATGGTGGAAGAAGCCAGCCTGCCAGGTGTGTACCCTCCTCAGGCCCTGGGCAGGTGGGATACAGAGGCAGCTAGCTTCATGGCCTCCTCCTTCCCACTCCCATGCCAAGTGTGGCCAAGCAGGCAGGCAGGCAAGTTTAGGCCGGCATTGGTTCAGCATGGAGGAATGTTCAGGCTCTCCCTGCCCCCGCCTGCCCTGCCTGCCCCCGCCTCGCCCTCATCCCCAGGCACTACTGGCCTGGTGCCCATGCCAGCAAAGCTCCTTCAGCCTAGGCTTGCTGGAGCGCATGCCCGGTTGCTGATGGCTCTATGCCCCAGCTCCCTCCCACATGACCTCATGGCCCGAGCTGCTCTTGGCTCTGAGGCTACAGTTAACTGGACTACCTGGTAGAACGTGGTACGTCTTCGGAATGCAGGGACTATGGTGGGTCCTCCTCAAGAAATGAGACACCCCTAAAAGTGAGACAAGGCCTCTGAGTCCAAGAAAAAAAGGACAAAGTTCTTCCTGCAATGTGTGTTGGTTCCAGTGAGCAAGGGTCAGCAAAAGCAGGTACCAGGCTGCCCAGGCCTGGCCTACTTGGCTGGGGCTGGAGACTGGGAAAAGTGGCAAGAGGCCAGGCTTGTGGCAGCTAAGTCAATGCTTTGGCCAAGGCCCAGAGTCTCTCTCTGCCTAGCTTCCAGACTAGCACCCTTGCCCCTGGCCACCTAGGCTGCCTTCTGATCTAGGGTGGACTCAGCACTTGCTGCTGCCAGCTGAAGAGGCAGTACACCACGGTCAAAGGGCCATCCCTCAAGTGACCTGGATTCCGCAGTTACCTCCTCCAACCCAAGAGAGGCAGGAAGATGGGGCGTGTCCCAGACCCCCACAGCACCTCAGCCCCAGCTGACACCACTGCCGAGCCCAGTCTCATTCCAGACCTCATTACCAGGATCCCCTGTGAGTGGTTGGAACCCCAAGAGTGGTGTGGGCATGGTCCAGTCTAGTAGACTAGTCCAGTCCAGTCTAGGTCCAGATTGCCTAGAGAGGCATTTCAGCAGCCTGTACCCTTGGCCCAGGGCCCCGCTGGGCACTCTTTATTGTCGTTCTTGCTGCTGGAGTCCTCCTGGTCTCTTGTCTGCTCTGTGGCATCCGCTGCTGTTGCCGCCGCTGCCAACACCGCAGGAAACAGCCCAAAGACAAAGAAGCTGTGGGCCTGGGCAGTGCTCCCGGCAGCACCACTACTCACCTGGTGAGGAGCGGAGACCTGTGTCTACCTGTGCCCGATCCTGTACTGGCTCACTGCAGGGAGGGGAATGCAAGGTCCAGGCTAGGGAGTTCAGGGCAGCCCTGGCAGGCCTTCCTGGCAGAGGAAAGAGATGAGCAAAGGTGATGGGGGAGGAGGCGTTCAAAAAGCAAGCAGATGCTGGTCCATGGGCTATTGGAAGCTCCAGTGCAGTACGATACATATCATGTTGGAAGTAGATATGGCTGGTCTCAGGGAGCTGTGCTGAGGATATGAGCCATGTTGTGGGCTGGCCTGCTGGTGGTGGTTTGACCTATATTATGAGAGCCCAGGCCTCCGGTTGGGGATTGGTCTCAACCATACTTATCTGACCACCCCTCCACCCACCCCAGGTTCAACCAGATGTGGACTGCCTGGAGCCCTGCTCTGGGGGGCCCCAACAGTGGGGGCGACTGCTGCTCTCACTGGAGTATGATTTTGGAAGCAAGGAGGTAAGTCCCATTCAGGAGGTCCAGAGGATCCGTAGTTGATGGAGGGTGTGAGGGATGGGTGAAGTGCCAGGTGGAGGGGAACGTGGGAAGAGGGCCCCCCAACACACACTCAGGCTGAGCCAACCCACTGGACTCCAGATTAGGGTGGGCCTGAGGCAGGCTGAAAACCTGAAGGCCGAGGACACAGCAGACCCCTACGCCTGCATCAGTGTTTCCACCCAGCCTGGGAGAAGACATGAGACCAAGGTGCACCGTGGGACTCTCTGTCCCATGTTTGAAGAGACATGCCACTTCTCAGTAAGTCTGACCTGGGTAGGCAGAGTGGGCTGGCGCCAGAGCTGCAGGACCCATCTCACAGACCTGCCTGCAGGTCCCGCCAGCAGAGCTACCCAGGACCACCCTGAATGTGCAGCTGTTGGATTTCAAGCGGTTCTTGGAACACGAGCCCCTGGGGGAGCTCCAGCTTTCCTTGGGCACTGTGGACCCTCAGCGTGTCCTGGAGAACTGGTACCAGCTGGGCCCTCCTGGCACCACTGAGGTAAACCTGGCTGGCAGGAGCCCAGAGGGGTGGCCAAGGTCTGGGTGCTGTACCTGCTGAGCACCAAACCCCAAGGGCAAAGATGACCCTCTCAGCTGCAGCCCCGTCTTGTTGCCCATAGCCTGAGCAGATCGGGGAGCTGTGCTTCTCACTGCGCTATGTGCCCAGCTCAGGCCGCCTGACTGTGGTTGTGCTCGAGGCTCGGGGCTTGAATCCAGGGATTTCAGGTAAGAGCTATACGGGGGTGGACAGAGGGCTGGGCCCTTGTGCTCAACCTTCCCATGTGCGTGTATGGGACACACCCCTCTTGAACTTTCTTGTCCATGTAGAGCCCTTTGTAAAGGTCCAGCTCATGTTAAACCAGAGAAAATGGAAGAAGAAGAAAACATCCTCTAAGAAGAACACAGCTATGCCCTACTTCAATGAGGCCTTCACCTTCTTGGTTCCCTTTAGCCAGCTCCAGGTGAGGAGCGGGGAGGAAGGGCAGAGTGGCCTGGGACTTTGTGCTGGGTCAAACTGACAAAACTGACAACCCTTTCCCATTCCATGTCTGCAGAGTGTGGACCTGGTGCTGGCTATCTGGGCCCATGGCCTGCAGCTCCGGGCTGAACCTGTGGGCAAGGTGTTGCTGGGTTCCCGGGCTTCAGGTCAACCCCTACAGCACTGGGCAGATATGTTGGCCCATGCCAGGCGACCCATCGCCCAGTGGCACCACCTGCAGTCCCCCAGGGAGGTGGATTGTGCTCTGGCTCTGAAGCCTCGCCTGCCCCGGCCTAGGCCTCGCTCCTAAAAGAACCCTAATGGAGCTGTGGGCATTTGTCCAGGCTCTTCTGAGCTTTCTGTAATAAATGCCTTCTCTTTCCCACTCATGTGTCCTGCTGGAGCCCCGTGAGGAGAACCTGAGACACAAGGTGGGCTCCACCTTGGCACCACTGTCCTCTCAAGGATGGGGTAGAGTGCTCTGGACAGTTCTACCAGTCCTGAGCCTCTGCTCAAGGCCTGATTACTAGGTCTTCCCTAGGAGATGGCACCATCCTCTCTGGCACCCAGGATTGGCAGAGGGGCAGGGGACTAGAGCTGGCCCTGTGGAGACAAAGTGGGCGATTGGGGGGAGTTGTGCGTAGGGACAGTGTGGGGAAGAGACCCCCAAAACCATGAGGGATGGTGGTACGGAGTGTCTTCTGTACCATCAGCAGGGGGCAGTAGATGCCTTTGGAAGCTGCTCTGGGGCCTTTGGGGGCGCGCAGTCCTAGTCCTGGCCTGTGATGTACCTCTTAATCCCAGCACATCTGGCGGGCTTTAGCAGCTCCTACCTTCCTCTGATCCTCAGGGGCCCCAGAGCAGCAGGGCTGGGGCCAAGCCATGATCTGGGTGTCTCTGGGTGGGGTTCAGAAGCGGGAAAGGGGCGAGGGCCTGGCCCCAGTGAGCCGGGCAATGCAGGACCTGCCTAGGCAACCAAGAGCCCTGAGCCCCCACGGGTCAGAGAGAGGTTCCTAGGGCGGTGGCACTACTCTCTGGGGTTGAAGGACATGTTCCAAATTGCCTGTGCAGAGAGACACCCATGGGCAGGGCATGTGGCAGGCTGGGAGAGGCCCAGCTGCTGGTCCAGGGGCCCATTTTCTCCTTTCCCTGGGCAGAAAGGCAAGTTCACTACAAGAGAAGGGCATTCCTCTCCTGAGCCCTGACTACCACACAGGGCCAGGGAAACTGTTTTTGTCTTGGGTTTGTTTGTTTGTTTGTTTCTTGGGGGGTCCAGTTTTGCAGGAGGACTGATGTGGTGAGCAATCACCCCAGGGATCCAGGCAGGGAGGTTGCACCCAGCAGGCAGTGAGTGGCCAGATGGGTGCTGAGCTACTACTAGGCCATGCTATTTGACAGTGACTCCAGTTCAGCCTACTTGGGAGGTCAGGTTTCCCGTGGAGGAAGACTTCGGCGGATGCTTGAACCGGGTGGGTACCTTGGAGGCCCACATGAAGTGTAATTCCTGCTGTCCTGAGGGCTCTTGCAGGAACAAGGGTGACATCTTGAACTTGTCACTGAGACATAAATAGAGCAAACCAACCCCCCCAACCCAAGACTTCTTGGGCAGGCCAGCGCCTGGGCTGGCTGGCCAGGAGGCTGGGCAGGTGGGGAGGCTCTCCTCCTCTCTGTGCCCCCATTGGTCTGAGGAGACTCCATGCCCTTTCTGAGCAGGGGCCCGGCCTAGGGAAAGCCATTTATACCCCTCCCCCTGGCCAGCCCACCTCACTGCCGCCTGCCTGACCTCGCTCCCAGTCCTGCTGCACAGACTCTAGGTGAGGCCTGGCCCATCTTCCTGAGGCTGGAGAATAGGACACTACTCAGGCTAGCTCACAGGAGGACTTCCCTGGGCAGGGACTTGGGGTCTGGGGTCTGCTGCCAACAGCTCTCGCTCTGGGGGCTCCCCACAGATCTGGGATTGAAAAGCAGCAGGTGCTGGAAGGAGGGGGCAGAGGTCTTCATTAGGCCTCTGATGGCAGGTTCTGACTCTGGGGACACATAAGCGAGAGAATATTCAGGTCAAGCAAGTGGGGACCTGAGCCCCCAGGCCACGCAGGAGAGCTCTTTCTCCTATGTATTTACTTCTCCAGCCAAAGAAGCAAGAGTTAAAAATAACAGGCTCACTCTGGCAGCCACCTGTGCTGGCCAGCCCCACCCCTGCCTTAGGGACAGCTGCAGCTCCTCAGGCCCCGCCTGGGACATTTTGGGAACACTTTCTCCTCTTACTTCTCACCCTCAGGGTGGGGGTGGAGGGTGTCCTCTAAATCCTTGCCCTCTGAGAAGGTCTGAGCTAGGGATAGAGCAGAAGTGGGCTGGCATGCTCGGCCTCGTGTAAGACGGACCCTGACATCTTCACCTCTCTCTCCCCACAGGCTCAGAGCTCGAGACCTCAGGATGGGGGAGTAAGTGGCACCCAGTGTGACCCCCTCTCACGGCAGTCCCCTCACCACTATTTGGGTCCCATATCTCCCTGCCCTCTGTAGCTAGCACCCACCCCTTCAACCCCATCTACCCCAAGGTTCCATGGCTACTCCCATGGAGCCACAACCTAACTTCTCTTTTCTCTCTCCCTCCCTCTTCCTCCTGGGACAGTGAGGAGGTGAGTATCATTCAAGGCTATAATGGTTTCCTGTGACTCAGAAGACACACTTGTCAAGGTTCCCAAGTGCCCCGCCCCCTGGACAACCCCAGCGAGAAAGGAAGTGCCTACCTGGTGCCTAGTGAGAGGGAAGTGAGACTTGGGCCTAATCACAGGGGAATCACTTCTCCTTTCTGATTTCTGATCACCACTCACCTCCTAGGCCTCCCCTTGCCCATAGCCTCTGAGCCCTGGCCACACCCCCTCCCCATTCCCAAACCCCCTTACCCACTTCAGCCCTATATGGCACCTAAGCAAAGTAGCAGGACCACAGGCATGTGTTCCTGAAGCAGGCGCTGGAGTGGGAGAAAAGGAAAACAAAAAATAAACAACAACAACAAAAAAAGCAGGGCCCTGGGCAGTGGCCCGGTGGCCTCCTTTGGAACCCTGGGACTGACTCTGCCCTCTCTGCCCTATCCCACAGAAGCGCAACAGGGCCATCACGGCCCGGAGACAGCACCTGAAGGTAGGCATGGGCTGCTGCAGAGGACTAGGCACAGAGGTGGGGGTGGCAGTCACTGCACAGGGCCATCTGGGCCTGGAGACAGCACCTATAGGCTGCAGAGGGCTGGGGGTACAGAGGTGGGGGCGGGAGTCACTGCACAGCCTCACTCCCACCACTCTGCTTCTCAGAGTGTGATGCTCCAGATTGCGGCCACAGAGCTGGAGAAAGAGGAAAGCCGCCGTGAATCCGAGAAGCAGAACTACCTGTCCGAGCACTGCCCGCCTCTGCATATCCCGGGCTCCATGTCTGAAGTGCAGGTAGTCCCTTCCTGCCACACACCACCCAAGACCCTGCTACCCCTATTCCTCAGCCAGTCAGGCCTGGTGGGCCAGGACGGGGAGGGGACAGTGGTCCTCAAGGGTCAGGGTGGCCACCCACCTGCTGCCTGCCCACCCAGGAACTTTGCAAACAACTGCATGCGAAGATTGACGTGGCTGAGGAGGAGAAATATGACATGGAGGTGAAGGTGCAGAAGAGCAGCAAGGAGGTGAGAGGGGGGCACCAGTGGTGCAGGAGCCGAGTCAGTGGCTTCAGGGATCATGAGTGGGGGCAGGAGGGACAGGGGACTTGAAGCAGCCAGGTGAAGCCAAATGATATGGGGGTGGGGCCAGCTGATAAGGGGTGAAACCAGGTGGTGTGAAAAATAAGGCCAATAATGTCAGGGACGTGGGGGCTACCAGGTCCCTAAACCTCCTGCTCCTTCTTCTTAGCTGGAAGACATGAACCAGAAGCTATTTGACCTGAGGGGCAAGTTCAAGAGGCCCCCACTTCGGAGGGTGCGTATGTCGGCCGATGCCATGCTGAAGGCGTTGCTGGGCTCTAAGCACAAGGTGTGCATGGACCTGAGGGCCAACCTGAAGCAGGTCAAGAAGGAGGACACCGAGAAGGTAGGCCAGGGCCCAGAGGAGAGCCAAGAGGGAGAGTTCACTCACTGTCCCATAGTAGTTCACTTGTAGAGAGTGAACTGAGGCCCAGGGTAGTCTGGGGAAGACCGGGGTGGGTCTGAGGCTTCTCTGGTTCTACCCTCAGGAGCGGGACCTGCGTGATGTGGGTGACTGGAGGAAGAATATTGAGGAGAAATCTGGCATGGAGGGCCGGAAGAAGATGTTTGAGTCTGAGTCCTAACTGCCCACTACCCCACCCCACCCCACCACTGGGGGAGCACCCAACAGCCAGGCTGGGAGTACCTGGCCTCATGCCAATAAAGGATTCATATCCCTACCACTGGTCTGGTCTAGTTCTGTTTCCCCACTCTGGAGTCCATCAGCAGTGATCAGCAGTGTGCCAGTGTGGAGGCCGCACAGCTTGGGTACCATTCAAGGACCCCGGGCTGTACCCCATAACTGGTGGGCATGGTCCATGTCTGGACTTGTCTAACATGACAGGGTCTGGAAGAGTGACCACGGGACTGCATATCTGAACGGGAGTTTCTAGGCTAGGTCCTTTGTCCCTTGGTGGAGTCATCCACTCAGAGGCCTTTAGCGGGCTCACCCTGAGGTGGGCTCAGTCTCCGTTCCACCAGCGCTGCCCCTTCTTAGGGATCCATCTTCAGCCAAAAGTCAGAAGCCACCCTGAAAGGCTGACCCTGTGTGTCCATCCCCAGACTCAGCCCTGATGCCTCCTATACACTCTACCTAGTGTCTGCCCCTCTCTGGACACTGAGGGATGAGGGTAAGACTGAGCCTGCACAATTTGCCTGGATGCCTCATTGCCTGGCTCTTACTGGTCTAATACACTCACTCTGAGGAGCATGGGGCCTGGGAAGGTACAGCACTTGACTTCATAGCTGGGCCAGCGGCTCCAGGCCTTCCCACAGAAGTACACATGGCTAAGTCAGTAGTCTCTACTTCCTCCAAAGGCCTGTACTGAGCTGGTAAGACCTGGGTCCCTGTTCCTGGGTAGAACTGTGGCAGGCTCAGCCTGGCCCTATCTTGGCTCAGAAGGGAACTTGCCTTGTTTTTATAAGTCCCAGGCCCTGGCCTAGCTAAGACAATATCCCCAACAGGTAAGACTGTGGCCCCACCCTTGCTTTGTAGGAGATGCTGTCAGGGTCCTAGGTCTCCAGTAGGATCCCAGAAGGGGTTGCTCCACCCCATCCTGGAATTGTGAGCGACGCTGGAGGGTTTTCACACTGACAATCGGAATTCCCTTTATTGAGGATGGCTCCCTGGCCCTCCCTCGAGCATCAGGAGTCTTGGATCCACCATGCTCCTTTCACCGGTTCCCAAAGCCCCTTCTAGGCAGAGCCTCAGCCCTGAGCATTCCCCCCAATGTCTAGACTGACTCCTACAGCAGCAGGTCAGACCTCTGGGGACAGTTCTGCCTCATCATGGGGCTGGGCAGGGCAAGTCAGAGCAGGTGGGCTTAGATACAGAGCAGCATGACAAGGCAGATGCCCAGGGGCCAGGGATTATGAGGCACTTCACTGAGAAGCTGTGTACGGTGATGTCAGAGGAAAATGGGTGCTGCAGGAAGCTGTAAGGGAGCATGGCTCCAAGCTCGGGTCTGTACCTGGCAGAGCTGAGCAGGTGATTAGACAGTGACTTCAACAGAAAGACGGGCCTGAGCATGATACTCTGGAGATAACTAGTGAGCCTGAGTCCTGCCTGGGTTTGTGCTTACCAGGAACAATGTGACTGCATCCCGCACACCAGGCATCTGAGGTCTGGGAGAGGGGAGGCAAGGCCACTGCGGGGCCCTGCTCTGGGCAAGGAAGGCTCAAGGCCATGGCGACTCATGGGGCGGGTGTATTAGCTACTCCTCTCATACTGGTGACAAAATACCTGATGAAGCAACTCCGGGAGGAAGGAAGGGTTGGTCTGAACTCATGGTTGGAGGGTACAGTGCACCACAGTGGGAAGGGATGGTGGCAGAAGTGTGCCTTGTCACGTGACATCAGCAATCAGGAAGCAGAGTGGCAAAGGCTGGCTTGCAGCTCATTCTCTCCTTTTCATTCTCTCTGGCTCAGCCCATAGGTCAGTGCTACTCAAGGTTATGGACGGTCTTCCCACCTCAATGACTCCACCAGAAACTCCCCTCAGACACGCCAAAGTATTAGCTAATCTTCTGATGCTGTAAAAACTGGCCAAGGCCAGAAACAACTTACGGAAGACAGTTGGGTAAGAGTCCATCATGATGGGGAAGCAGGACTCAAACAGCAGGTAGGGTGGCCAGAGCAGGAAAAGAGCTCACATCCCAACCACAGACATGACACAGCGGGAACAAACTGGACATGGTGCTAGACTTTTAGTCTCAAGGCTTGTCCTCAGAGACACATTTCCTCCAGCAAGAACACATCACCTAAACCTCCCCAAACAGGGCTACCAACTGTGAACCAAGTGTTCAAACAAGGGGAATAGTTCTCATTTAAACTACCACATGCCCAGAGGTTTGCCTCTAGGGAATTCTAGATCCTATCAAGTTGACAGTCAATATTATTAATATTTTTTTTTAAAAAATTATCTCTTTTTTTCTTGAAGCAAGGAAATACCAAATATAAAACTCCAGATTATGTTTATCTAGGATTGGTGGGGGCAGTGGGCACAGATACAAGCTTGGGACATATAACTTTTGGGCGGGATGGCAGATTTATGGGCACTTACTACATTTTCCAGTGAATGAATGAAATACGAGAGACCTTTACAAACCAAACCAACTGACCCAAGGGTGATGTGCAGAGCCCTACCCCTGTGCTTAGTGCTGTCTGTGACCTCATGGAGTGACCCTGGTGACAAGCCGTACATTGCCAACGCAGCAAGACTGATGGGAGCAGTGGATGGATGTCCTCGACAGCTTTGTATTCTGCAAAGCTCTCAATAGGTGGACAGTCGCTGAAAGGAGGTGAGGTGGGGTGTGGGGTAGGGGAGCCAGCACCCTCTCCTGGGAGGAAGAAGCTAACAGAGACATGGAACGAGTGAGCAACCAGGACTTAGTGGCCAAGGGAGCAAAGGACCTGGGGTCATGCTCCTGAGATCGAGAGCAGGTAAGAAGCTGGCTGTGGACCGTGGGGTCCGGATGTCTGTGAGCATTCCCTGGATAATGACAAGAAATGGGATCTGGGCTGAGGTGCAAATCACGGTCTCTTTAGACATGAGAAGGGCTCATGAGAGGAGGGGAGGAAGCAGGAGAGATGGGGGTGAGAAGTACCTACAGGGTACACGGCGAGGTCAAAAGTTGAAGAGCCCCTGACATCCCAAGCGACTTGGGCAGAGCAGTGCCCAAAGGAAATTAAAGGCTTTACTTTTAAAAATGTCTGCTGAAGACCAAGGAAGTAGGGCTTGGGTGGGCAGGTATATGGGGTGGTACATGCATGGTTGGTACAAAAGTGGGCAGGTGGAAGGGTGGCCAGGTTCGAGGGTGGGCAGGTGCCAGGCTGTGGGTCTGATGTGCAGGCACTTTCTTGGGACATCCCAGGAACGAGGACTGAAGACTGGGTCCTAATAAGATTCTCTTCTGCAAGCAGGAGGTGGTTGTGGGTGCTGAATATCTTTTCAGAAAATCAACAAGTGGTCAACACAAAATTTAAAAATGAAAGGAAGAGTGGAAGCCCATCACAGGACAAAAACTGGCAGATCAAACACTGGCTACTTTGGTAACTGCCCTGTGGCTAGCAGAGGACTGCTTTCTTGTTAGGAAAGTGGCTATAAAGTTGTGGACTCTCTAGGAATAAGGGAGGGAAAATGGAGGCCAACAGAGAAGGCAGTAAGCATGTTAGCCCTAGCAGCACGGGCTCAACCACCGTCCTCAAATAGATAACCTTGAAAAGCAGAGAGGAGCAGCCACACTGGGAAGAGGGACAGAGGTTCAGAGACTCCCGAGTCTGTCCTCAGGGTCCGGACATGAGGTTCAGGGTTAAGCAGGGGGCAGGAGGTGTGCATAGCTAAGCAGTCCTGGTCAGGGTGTGGTCCTGCCCGTCACTGACCCATCACTGTCAGCTCCAGGCTCTCTTGCAAGGCTGTCTGACAAGTTCTCAGAACTCTGTGAGGTCTCTCTGGGAGACAGGCTCCCCCTCTGGCTGGCACCAGGCTTCAGCCTTTCTCTTCCCCAGCTGAGACTCCTGGGAAAATTCCAATGCCATTGTTTTAATAATCTGACAGCCTAAAAGAGAAGCACACCTGTCTCTTTAGAATGTCTTCACTCCCACCTGGATGGTTACAAGGAGAGGGTGAAGGTGAAGGGTATTTGGTGGTTGCCCAAGCCACTATGATTCTGGACATTTCTGAAAGTGTGAAATTAATTCTCTGAAAAGTTAAACTTTTCTCAAACGCATCACTGTGTGTGCCAGCAGTGCTGCTATGGAGACCCAAAGTTGACGAGAATGTCTTCCTTTATCACTCACCACCTGATATGGGGGAGACAGGGCTTCTTACTGAACCTGTAGCTCACTGGCTGGCCTTCAGTACCTGTACTGCCCTGAACTGCCCACGGACACCCTGCAGTGCCCCACACTATGGGACACTAGGACCTGACCAGGCCAGCTCTGTATACGTTGTCCAAGTCGGTCTAGGACAAGCCTACCATCTCTAGATCTTGCTATGTAGCCTCGGAGCCTGAAATCTGAGGTGTTAGAGTTGACCTCAGTGGTCCGTAGACCTACTTCACCTCAACATTAGGCCTCAATTTACCAGGTTACAAAATAGGCATAGGAAAGGGAACACCTATTTGACCAAATGGATACTAGGTGCTTCCCACCTGCCTTTCTCTTCAGTACCGGCCCTCTGGCCACCAGTCTGTGGGAAGTCAGCACCAGAACAGCTAGCTTGCCTCTGCCCAGACCTAGAGAATTCTCCTGTGGACTTCCTAGATTTCTAAGATGTCACCTCCTCCAAGCAGCCTTCTTGGAGCACCCGTCGGGCCCTTTTTGTTCTCAGCCCTCCAGTCTACCGTTCCTCTTAGTTAGTTTCTGAAATGACCAAAATTCTTTGTATTTGTTTAATTCTACAAACACATGAGCTTAGGGACCTAAGCTGAGCCAGAGGGACAGTTCATTCCCAAGAACGACCCCTCCCCCAGGATGGGATTTTCATAACTCAGCCTCCTAACCAGTGGGATCTTCACAAGCCTCAACAGACAAAGGTATGAGGTCCTCGGGGTGCAGAGGGATTTGCACGTCCGCTGCCTGTGGTGTGCCAGGGTGCCCACAGTGTGCTCCTTCAGCACACTATGGCTCCTATGAGCAGAGCTGAACACATCCACACACCATTTGGTCCCTGGTCCCCTGGTTGTGTCCTGCTGTGATAGGTAATTTTAATTGTCAACTCAACACCATCTAGAATCCCTTAGGAAGAGTCTCCATGAGGACCTGTCTAAATC
Source organism: Ondatra zibethicus (assembly GCA_004026605.1). Taxonomy (NCBI): domain Eukaryota; kingdom Metazoa; phylum Chordata; class Mammalia; order Rodentia; family Cricetidae; genus Ondatra; species Ondatra zibethicus. The sequence goes on from PVIU01000409.1 coordinate 113,941, forward strand.
AGGTTAGCCTGTGAGCATGTCTGGAAGGAACTGTCTTGTTTATATCAATTAAGATGGGAAGACCAGACAGAAGGTGGGCAGCACTGTTCCCTAGTTTAGGTTTTGGGCTGTATAAGAGTGGAGAAAATGAGCTACATGTTAGACTCATGCATTTTTTTTCTTCATTTCACTACGGATGTGATGTGACCAGCAATCTCAAGTTCCTGCCTCTGTGGTTTTCCCGCCATGATGGACCATATACTGGGACCACACATTAAGAAAGCCTTTCTCTGCTAAAGTTACTTTGGCCAGAATGTTTTATCACAGTGACAGGTGTGAAACTGGAACACCTGCCCTCCAATAAGTGTCCGGCCTCTACACAACCCCCGTCTGGAACATGGCTCCTTCTGGCCTTATCCCTGTCATATTTACCTCCCAATCACCCATCCTTATCACAGTCTTTGTCCTGGCTCATGGCCTTCCTGAAATGTATACATAACCCTGCCACTGTCTTGAGAGAGCCTACCTAACCCAAGAGAGACAGCATCCTGGGCCTCCACATCCTGGGACTCACGCTCAAGGTCAGCCTAAGGGCCCTCCTGTCCCATCCCCTTGCACTTCGGTCCTCTTCTTACTCCTTTGGGTATGTCCTTCACACTTCCAGGTGTATCTGCTCAACCAACTCTGAAGATTGTGGTGGTTGAGGGAAACCAGGGAGGGACCAACAGGAGCCCAGCTCAGGCCCCACTGTAGCATCCATTACTTCCCCTAGCTCCCTGAGTCTCTCTTCTCACATGAGATAATTTGACTGCCCATCTCTAATTAGAGGCTTGTAAAGGCCTCTCCTCACAAGGTGGCTCACATCTTGGGGGAATAACTATTCTGTAGGCACATTGCAGGTGCTACATGCAGCTCAGGCTATCCTCCTGCCCCCAGACCCACCAGGAACTTCCCCTTGCCTGCTCACTCTGCTGCTCCAGTAAGAAAAACAAACGCTAGACTCCCCTGTCCCCAGGCATCTGAGTGCCTCAGTCCATCTCCATCTTGGCAACTGTTGTCAACTGCTGGGGGACACGTTGTTGTCTCTGCTTAGCTGCAGACTCTCTTCCTCCCATATCTGCCCCCAAAGTAGCTGACATTGACCCCTACATCTGCACCTCCTTTCAGCTCACATCTTACTGACCTTTGGCCTGGGCACTCTGAGACTTCTCTCCAATGTCTGTCTTCTCCTAATGTCCTTCATTTGGGCCATGCTGCCCCTGCCCCTTCCCAGATTTTCCCAGTATACTGGGTAGTTTTGTGTGCCAACTTGACACAAGCTGGAGTCATCAGAGGAAGGAGCCTCAGCTGAGGAAATGCCTCCCTAAGATCCAAGTGTAAGGCATTTTCTCATTTAGTGATCAATGGGGGAGGGCCCAGTCCCCCAGCCCATGGTGGGTGGTGCCATCCCTGGGCTGCTGGTCCTGGGTTCTATAAGAAAGCAGGCTGGGCAAGCCATGGCAAGCAAGCCAGTAAACAGCGCCCCTCCATGGCCTCTGCGTCAGCTCCTGCCTCTGGGATCCTGCCCTGTTTGAGTTCCTGTTCTGACTTCCTTCACTAATGAATAGCACTGCTGAAGTATAAGCCCAATAAAACTTCTCCTCCATAACTTGCTTTTTGGTCATTGGTGTTGTACCAATAGAAACCCTGAGACACCCAGAATGGTCCCTCCTCTCCCATTCCTGGTCGTCTATTTACTAATGGGAAAACACAGCCCGCATGCTTTCCTAGTGCACCCCTGGCTGGCTTGGGGTGAGGAATCCACACCAGCTTCTGTGTAGAGAATATGCATCATTGTTCACCCTTGCTCCCCACAGCAAGACCCCAAGAAATGATTCTACAGATAGGAACTGTGGTAGGGCTCCCACCATGTTCTGCCCACAAGCGACTCAGCCCACATCACATATGACTCAAGTCCTCTTCCTGTCCCAAGTACATTGCCAATATTGTCTTCCTTCCTCAGCCCCCATGTTGGTCAAGGTTCTGGAAGCTATGTCTGCCTATGGACTCCCTTTGCATGCCTGGTGCAAACAGGGACCTTCTCGATGACACAGATCCTAGCCTGGTCCCTTTTTCAGTGTCCCCTGCCAGAGGACCAACCTTAGGTCCTCAAGGAGGAACCTGGGGTTCCAGAATAGTTGTGGTAGATCTGGCTTGAGAATGGGATGCAGTGGGAAGCCCAGTCTCTAAGATGGAGGCTTGCTCATTATAGCAACTGGTCTTCCTTCCCTGACTGAGACCACCACTTTGTCAAGGCCACCACTGGAAAGTCCACAGGCCAGGAACTTCAACAGTGGCTGTTCGTTGCCTCACACTCTGAGACCAGAGGTCAGAGATGGAGGTGTCGGTGTGCTGGCTCCTCCAGAGACCTCTCCCCGTGGCTTGCCGACAGACGCCCTCACATGTCTCAGTGCCCTGACCATTCTTCCTGTAAGAACCGCAGTCAGACTGAATCAGGACCACACTGGTGACCTCATTCTGCCATTACCATTTTTTAAAAAATGTCTGGGCTTCAAATATAGCCACGTTCTGTGAAGCATCTGAGAAGTCAGGGGTTCAGTGTATGAGTTTTCAGGATATCCAACTATCCAGTACAGTCCCCAGAACCACCACCTTCCTGTATCCCTGAACCTCAGGTGCCACCTCAGAACCTCAGCTTCCTGCCTGGCCCCCAGCCTCTTCACTTTGTCTTTCTGCTTCTCTGTCTAACTCTCATTTTCAAAGACATCAGTGCAGCAACCAAATTGCCCCAGACCACTTCCAGGGCTCTGCTCTGCCTGTGCATGGCCCATGGTGTGGTTTCCCCACCTCCAGGTGTGGTCCTCCCACTCCTGTCATGGCTGTCGTGCTCCTGAAGAGACAAGACGTACTGTTGACACACGATGACTTGGCACGGGGGACCTTGCCTTCTTGCTACTGTCTGGGGCTCTGCACAGACCCAAATGGCAGTCTCCATATCTCCTGGTTCTGTTTGTGCTTTCTGTCGAAGCTACCAAGAAAGCTATCACCAAAGTTGACTTGCTTTGAGTCATATCCTTGATCTCACACTTCAGACTGTTCCTAGCTCACCTTATGCCCTGTCTCCCATCTGTCACCCATCTGTCACCAAGCCTGTGCTCCTGACCTAGTCTTCTCCCAGAAACCCCTTTAGACCCAACTTCCATGTCCCCCAGGCGATGTGAGCTGAAGCCTCCAGAGAAGGTCTGGATCCCCATCTTTCTTATGTTTTCAGTGCTTGGGATTGAACCTAGGATCTCACACATGCAACCATTAAGCTCTTTGTGATTATTTGAGACAGAATTTTACTAAATTGCCTAGGCTGGCCTTGAACTTACACTATAGCTCAGGCTAGTCTCGAACTTTTGATCTTCCTGCCTCAAGCCTCCTAAGCAGCTAGAATTCCAGGCTTGAAGCCCAGGTCCATCCTGACTCCCCATCTTAGTCTTTTTTTTTTAAGACAGGGTTTCTCTGTGTAACAGCCCCAGTTGTTCTAGAACTAGCTCTTGTAGACCAGGCTAGCCTTGAACTCACAGAGATCTGCCTGTCTCTGCCCCCAAATTCTGGGATTAAAGGCATGTGCCACCACCGCCCGGCCCGTTTTAGTCTTATAAGAAAATATGCCAGGCAGTGGTGGTACATGCCTTTAATCCCATCACTCGGGACAGAGGCAGGTGAATCTCTGTGAGTATGAGGTCATCCTGGTCTACAGAGCAGCTCCAGGACAGTCAGGGCCACACAGAGAAACCCTGTCTCAAAAACAAAAACAAAACTGTACTTATCGCTGGGCAGTGGTGGCACATGCCTTTAATTCCAGCACCTGAGGGGCAGAAGCAGGTGGATTTCTGTGAGTTTGAGGCCAGCCTGGGTTATAGAGAGATTACCAGGACAGGTTCCAAAGCTACACAGAGAAACCCTATCTTGAAAAACAAAACAAATAAACAACCCCCCAAAACATATATATATATATATACATATATATATATACACACATATATATACACACACATATAGATAGATAGATATACACACATACATATATACACACACACACATATAGATAGATAGATATAGATAGATATACACACATACATATATATATACACACACATATATATACACACACACATATAGATAGATAGATATAGATAGATATACACACATACATACACACACACACACACATATAGATAGATAGATATACACACACACATATATATCCCTGGGCACTGGATTTTTCCCTTCTTTCCCTCTCCTCCCAGCAAACCTTACATCAGGTCTGGCTCAAGGAGCAGAAACAGTTTCTTGGTGTGCTTAAGTCTGACTGCCTTAGATGATACCATCGGGCAGCTGATTTCCTAGCTGGCTTTCTGAACGCGCCACACAAGGCTACTCAGGTTTTAAATCAGGATTAACTATTTTAACCAGTTGGTTTCCAAAAGTTTTAAATTTCAGCCAGCACGGAGAGTCACAGATCTATCTGATCTCAGCCCACACTATGCTTGAGTGGGATAAAATGGCGCCAAGCAAAATCTTGTGCCTAGGGGCTGAGGGGACGTTCAAACAAGATCCAGATGACAACACTTGGCATCCACAGTTACAATTTGGTGAGAAATACAGACTCAACTTTCTTGGTTAAGACCACAGAATTCCTTCCTCTGTTTTTTTGCTATTTGGGGCCTACCAGCCTAGGCCATAAGAGTCATCTCCTTCAGCATGCTAACCTAACCAAGGTGTCTTTTGAAGAAAATGGGTGAAACTATCTACATTTAAGCTGTGTTACATGTAGATCCCACAGGGACTTGTGCCCTGATGGAGAATGTCTCACTTTATCATGATGCTGAGCTCACGAGCAGAAAGTAACTATGTGTTTTGCCACCATCTTGGCTAATGACATCATAGAGATGGTGAATGCCATGTGATAACCAAATGGCATAAATCAAAATGGTGGCACCCATAAATTTTCTGGTGCCCCTGAGCCCTCAAGGGATTGCCCCTTTTACATTATACTAAGGAGGTTATACCTGATGTCCATGGCATGCATTTGTTTTAGGTTTTTATTTAGGTTTTGTTTTAATTTTGATTCATTGCCTTGTGTGAAATATTTATTGGTTTCTAGAGGGGACTTATGTATTTTCACAGTGCCAGGCAGTGGGGATGCATCCCTTAATCCCAGTGCACGGGAGGCAGAGGAAAGCAGATTTCTGTGAGCTCGAGGTCAGTCCGATCTCCAGAGTGAGTTGCAGGACAGCCAGGGCTACGCGGAGAAACTCTGTCTTGGAAAGGGTTTTCTCAGCCATGTACCTCCAACACTGGCCAGGTATCAAAAGAAGCTGACACTTTGAAGTGGTTTAGACTTTCAAGGCTCGTGTCAATTCTTATCATCCCACAGCAAAGTCTTGAAAGCACAGATCGCAGGGTGTGTGGGCTAGTTTTATGTCAACTTGACACAGCCTATAGTCATCTGGGAGGAGGGAACCTCGCCTGAGAAAATGCTTCCATAAGATCTCACTGAAAGGCAATTTCTTAATTAGTGACTGGTGGGGGAGAATTTAGCCCATTGTAGGAAGGGCCATCCTTATTCTGGTGGTCCTGGGTTCTATAAGAAAGAAGGCTGAACAAGCCAGGAGGAACAAGCCAGCACTACTTCATGACCTCTGCATCAGCTCCTGCCTCCAGGTTTCTGCCGTTTGAGTTCCTTCAATGATGAACTATGATGTGGAAACATATGCCAAAGAAACCTTTTCTCACAGACTTGCTTTGGTCATGGTCTTTCATCATAGCCATAGCAGCCCTAACTAAGATATGGGGTTTGTGTGGGAGGAGATGACCGAAAGAATATATTACCAGGTGCTAGACAAGCTGCTGCCAGTGGGCAGCTACAAGAACTACAAGCAAAGAAGAATCCATCTGCTTGGGCAGGAGGCTAGGGATGCGGACTATGATGGGTCTTAATGGTTGCTATGGGTATGTGGACTCTCCAGGACGATTTGTCTCTAAGCTAATCAGGATTCCTTTGCTCCATGCTTCCTTCTACTCATTTTTGCCCCATCATGCCCTGGCAACCTACACACTTGTTTTCAATTTCTAGTTACTTTGACATAAGCAGGCCAAGTAAAAAGAATATTCTGATGCTATCTCTAAATTATTGTAGATGTTTTCTGTGTAATGTATTCTTTAAATTATGGATACTTATTCCAAGATTGTGTGTGGTAAGTTATACCAGGCCTTTCTAACTCAGGCAGCCTGACTGATAGAAAGTCATCTTTTAAAGGAGGAATCACCCTGAGTGCTGTCTGCTTGCTGCCTACCTAGATTGAGAAATGTAATAAGGATTGATAGATTACAAACGTGAAGGGACAAGATAGCGTTTAAAGGAATCATTGGACGTTTAATGCATAAGGAAGCCAAAATCTTCCCTAACTTATACAATCATTAGAAGCTGACTAATTTCATTGGCATGTGAGATTTTATATATATGTTTATGTATGCACACACATATATACACACATACATACATACATACACACATACACACATTTTTAAGGAGTTTTGCTGGATGGAAATCCAGCACAAACAGGTTAAAATCAGCCAGACAAAATGAAGAGAGAGCCCAGTAAGGTCACAGGTTATTAGAGTCACATCTGTAGGCATGGATAATCTGAAGAAACTGTCTTCTTCGTGGAGGCTAATGAGGAGAGTGGAGGCTATAGGTATCCAGGCCTTTATCAACACAGTGACCAGTGTGATAGGTGTCCCTTTCTTCATGGTCACTCATGAGGAGAGGAATAAGAGCTAAGAATGCTCTAGTAGGAGACAAAGAGGATCTGGAAGGCATTCCAGTGTATCTTCTTTTGTCTCACAGATGGGTAGCTGTCAGTAAAGACTCCCCTCACTGTATCCCTACCCATCGGAATCTCTTCCATCCGTGGACCTTAGGAAAGAGATCTCTAATATTTTACTATACATAGGCCTGTACTGAATATAAACTAGAGGAGAAAAAGTGGCCTTTATAGAAAGATGTCAGAGTACTACATTATCCTACAACTTGATCTCCTTATAGGGAGGGGACAGTCACTCACTTTTTCAGGTTGTCTGCCTCCATCCATTTCAGATGCATCTAAACTGTCAGTATCGATCATCCCAAGTCTATTCAGGGGTGGTCCCAGATACCTGTCTTCTTGATCCTTCTCAATCATGGATGCTGACTGACACTCAATCGTGAGAAAGAAGGTAGCACTTCAAGTGTTCTGTCTAGTCCAACTCATATATATTCTGTATCTTGTTAATCCCTTTTCCCATCATATGGCCTAACAGTTGATGACACCCATCTGGACAAATCTATTCTGATTATAAGGAAATAAGGAACACAGGTGCTTTTGGTCCAGCTAGTTGCCACTGGTTTCAAAAGCAAGTCTCTTTTCCAAAGTAAACCAATGGGTTCAGTTTATAAAGGAAAAATATCTTTTGTGTACAATGTTATTTACCTCATAAGATAAAGATGTCTGTGGTAAAAACACCTAATGGGATGCTCATCCATGGAGAGACCAAAGGAACCCAGTCTTAGTTAGGGATTTTATTTCTGGGAAAAGACACCATGACCATGGCAACTCTTAGAAAGGAAACATTTAACTGAGATGGCGGCTCACAGTTTCAGAGTTTCCGTCCATTGTTATCATGGCAAGGAGCACGGCAGCAGGCAGGCAGGTGTGGTATAGGAGAGAGCTGAGAGTTCTACATCTTGCAGCAGCAGGAAGTCGACTGATGCACTGGGCGGTATCCTGAGCATAGGAAACCTCAAAGCCCATCCCCACAGTGACCACTTCCTCCAACAAGGCCACACCTCCTAGTAGTGCTGCCCCCTGTGAGATTATGAGGGTCAATTATTTTCAAACTACCACAGACCCTCTCTATAAAGAGCCCTCAACAGCGGCTCCAGCATCATAGTTTTAACAGGGGTTTCTTGGTTGAGTTTTGCTGGATGCTGTAAGCATAATGTGATAATGTTCTGCTGTGTATCTACTGCTCTTCTGAACCTGCTACACACACTCATTCAAAACCAAAAGTATGGCTATGGCAGGGACTCTATGTAGTATATAAAGACTACCTTGTGTTTTCTATGAGGTTTATGTGGGTACTCTCAAAGCCTAACAATTAATAAATAGTATGTACCTAGGTAATGTTAATTAATAAATGATTATTATGAGTATTTTGTTTCTACTCAGCTTTCTTCAGGGGATGTTGTACAGCTCTATCCTAAGACAAACCACTGCTATCTTCATAAGATCATCTGGGCCTGCTCACAAAAGATGACTAATGTTGGGCTTGTTAAAGGATGGTGTTCTTTTATAGAAGTGGGGTGGATGGGCAATGAGAGTCATTGGACCATCATTCTGAGTATCTAGCTTCTCTCCTGGACAGTTGTACACAATTCTGCCCTAATCACATGGGAGAGGAGTTAGAATATGTATGCATGTATGCTGGGAAAGACGGGGAGAAGGGGGCTCCTCTAGTGCAGCTGGGTGAAGACTTTCCATTGTGGCTGCTTTGGGAAACTCATATTCCTGTCAGTAACCCCTCACCCATGGTCAGTAAGTAAGCCCAACAAACTCATTGATTCCCCAGAGTGAACTTTGATTAAATCGAACCTTAGTTTGTCATTTCCCACGCTTAGTAGGAAAATATAACCAAAGACCAAGAGAATTGGTAACAGTGCAATGAATTCCCCAGACATTAGACACACGACAATATGAGATGTTATTTAGACAACTATATCTCACTGACATTTTCTTCTTGATCAAAAGATGTTACCCATATATAAGACTTCAGACTTTGGTTCACTGAAGTACCTGCCTACAGCCAAGGAAGACAGGCCTGCTATTCTTTTAACCTAAAATTTAAATGATGGCTCAATGTTTCTTCTTTCCCCATCTAGAAGCCATATGGGAAGGACATCACACTAGCTTAGCTGATCCAACTGCTATCAAAGGGCAGGAAAACAGATTGTGGGCTCATCTTTCTGGAAACCAACCTAGCCAAAGAACAACAAGGAGCCCAATAGATGGAGGCTCTTGTGAGCCCACCAAGAGATTCTAATGGGCTTTGATTAGGACATTAAAATCATATAGACACTGGTCAAGGACTCCCCGGTTCCCCAAAACTGCCATACCTGACACCCCAAATTCAGCTATATCAGGTCCAAAAGAAACCAGGAGCAAATGGCTAACTGTGGTGCCTGTTAGCATACCAAGGCCGGGCTCCAGGCTCTCTCTCAGCATAGCAAGCACCTGTTTCAGAGTCCATGCTGCTATCTTAGGTCCTCTCTTCTCACACACATGCTCCCTACCTTAAACTTCTCCCGCTCATGGGCTTTCCTTCCCCCAGCTTCTATATAACCCTGCCATTTCAGCCATGTGCTCTTTTTTTTTTCCCTCTCTTCAGCCCTCTCCCTCTTGGCCTTCTCTCATCTTTGTTTTCTCTCTTCCCTTTCTCTCTTGCTCTCCTCCCTTTCTTTCCTCTCACGGTCCAGTTCAGTCTGCTGGTCATGTTTAGTCTACTACCTCTGTCCCTGCTCTGGACTCTTCCAGATGCCTCTGGCTGTACTCTCCTTTATATATACAATAAAAACCTTCTTCTCAACCATACCTTGGAGCAGTCATCTGGTGCCAAAACTCTGGATCCCAGTTTCTTTTGGACCTGACAAGCTGGAAGATGCCAGACCTGTCATCAACATAATGGCAGTTAGGATGATAGCTTCGGAGGGAAGAGGATAGGAACAAGAGATAGAAATTGACTGCACCGTTTAGGACAAAAAGGACCCCAAAGAAAAGTAACCAGTTTCTTTCTTGATTAATAGCTAGAAATGTCCTTAGGATTCTTAGCCAATTCCAGAGGCCAAAGATACCAGAAGTGTTTTGGGATCTCAGATCTTGTTCCAAAGTGCTTCTTAGGTTCTTTAGAGGGGTAGAATAATCAGCTAGCAATAAAGGCCTGTTAAAAGAAAACCCTTCCTGCTCAAAAGAATAGGATCTCTGGCTTAGACAAAGACTTAACATTCCTATGGAGCCAGGTCAATCTCCTGGTCAAAGAATCACCCCTAGGAGGCTGGGTTTACCTTAAACCATGCTCATGAAATAGAGTAATAGTTAATGCTTTGTGAGGGCCTAACTATGGCTTTATTGAGTCAACTATTACTATATGTACACCCGCCTCATTTCAGTACCTTACTATAAGACAGGACAGAAAAAGAAAAGCAACATCGTAATGAGTTTGAAGAACCAAATGGTTAAAAATAAGGAGGAATTTGTAAGCAATATCAAATGGGTCTTTTCTATCAAATACTATCAAAATTGTGTTTAGGACAAGGAATTCAAACTGTCTTATCTCCCCCACACTGTAAGACTTAAGCAAATTGTTTAATTCCCTGACTCAGTAAAACTTTTGTTTACACAAAGGCTCCCTGCTGCATTCCAAGAATTTGAAGGCCTGGAGCAGTGACCCTTCTCCCCTTCCTCCTCCATTCCCTGTATGCCAATTCTTTTCAGACTAGCCAACTAAATTAAGACTAAGGGCTCCAGCTAATGCGGGAAAGACACAGTCACCACCTGAGTCAGAACAAAAGCTAAGTGCACTTCCTGTTCTCACTGTTCGACTTTGAGCACACCCTCTTGATCAGCAGTGAAGTTTGCCCTGCCCTGACATTGCAGTGGGAATGACGGCCTCTTTCTATGTGACCCTGAATGCTGTCTCTAACAGTGCCCAGCCTTCCTTTCCTTTAAACCCCACAGAAAGAAGTCCCTTAGTACACCTTCAACTCAAGTGGCATGCAGACTCAGCCCTCCACGCCTACCTTTCTTTCTGTCTACCCACTGGTGAATGCCCCACATGGGCTCACCATCCAGGACCTGGGTGCCATACTGTCCCTGTGGTCCTTTATTCAAGCAAGACCACTCAATCTCCAAAATACCCTTCTCCTTATCCCTCACTCTGCCCACACCCCTGCCCTCCTGGGACCACCTCCACCACTTGCTTGTCTTTGCTGGGAACAAACGGACGTTGCCCAGCTCTTCTTCCGGCAGTAGCCCTTGGGAGCTATTTCCAGCCCTAAGGGTCCTAGGTGATCTGCTCTGCCTGCTTCGCAGATGTTCTCCTGCTTACCCTGTCTTCCAGGCAGAGTGGCTGCAGCCCAGCAAGAGCTCCAGCTCCCCTTGCTGTATCTATTGACCTTGGACACTGGAAGCTCGCCCTGGTCCTGTGCTGCCCTTGGAGTTGAAAAGTCAATGACTCCAAGTGAACAAATGATGTGTGGGATCTGGGGTCATGCTCAAGGGGAAGGGCTGTGTCTGTGGGCTTTTGTCAGCAGGGAGCTCAGACAGCATTCACACACACACATACACACACACACACACACGCATGCACACGCACACACCATAGATCGCTAAAGTGCCAGCACTTCCTACTGGGGACTCTATCTCAGCACTCTCACTGGTCCAGAGAGAATAGAGGTGACAGAGGATGGAGCTCTGGGACAGCTGGGGAGCACTGTGGAAGGCTGTATAATAGAGTGATCCTGGAACATGTGAGGATTAGAATCCAGGGCTCAGGAGTGCTGAAGTCAACGAGATCCTATCTGTTCTAGCATTTGGAAGGGACCCACATGAGGACACCTGGAGTCCTGGTTCTGAGAAGCAAAAGGAGAAACAAGTAGTCTATTGAGAATGGGGAAGGGAGGGGGCAAGAGGGGGAGCGGGTATGCTCTAAGGCACCCTGTAGGGCCCCTTAGGCCCCAGAGCATCATCATGTAACCTGTGGATATGGCCCCTTCAGGTCGTAGAAGATAGAGAGGCTTCCTGCCTTGCAGTCCTGGGAAGGGCTGGACCTGTTTGACTGACACACAGAGCTCACCTTGGTGTGTTCTGTAGATGGGGACTAAACCATCATACATACATACATACATAATACATACATACATACATACACATATACAGGGAGCTCAGACAGCATTCACACACACACATGTGTTTGTGTCCAAATAGCGACAGAAACAATTTAATGAACAACCAGTTTATTTTGGTGCTTGGTTTCGGGAGCATGTTCAGCTCATCACAGCAGGGAAGGCAGGGTAGAGGCCCTCCTTCTGGACAGTGAGAATATGAGGTAGAACTCTCTCACTTGGAGGTTGTCATGAGCACACTACATAAGAAACAAAGTTCGAGTCTTAAACAGTGTTAGAATGTATAAAATAGCAAGGTCTTTTTGTAAGGTTTAGAGTGGTTTCAATGACAGCAACTTGCTGGATAGTCCCACCTATCCTATGGCCTGGCTGAAACAAACACAGGTTCTTGTTTTCCAATCGTCATTGCTAATATTAACTCTCAGATCGCCCTCCAGAGCACAAAAGAAATGCATCTATATCTATGGTCGCACCTGCAGTTTACGAAATGAATGCAAGTCCCAGGCTCCAGCAGAGTTCAAGAGGCTTCAGAGGCTGAGAGAGGGTCTGTACCAATAAGATAACAAACCCAAACCAGTGCTGGAGAGAGCAGCTGCTGCAGCCGGGGGTGTGAGAGCGAAGCTGTAGAGTCCAGGTGTGAGGTGAAAGATCCAAAAGGGTCTGGAGCAGGGAACTGGGGGTTCAGGTCCAGACGGCAGGCAGTCAAGGAAATGTCAGGAGCAGGGGACCAAGCAGAGCTAAACTTCCTGCGGCAGCCGGGGATTCCTTTGCTTGTCAGCCCTTGACACACACACCAGGTCTCAGAAGATAGGTTGGTGGGGGCCATACCATCACAGGTAAGTGTCCATCAGTTTGTGGAGTCCAGGTGAGGAAATCACACCCTTCCCTTGGTGTGGCATGTCTGATAAGTCCTTGGGCTTGGTTTTCTTGATACAATTTTAATACTCTCACTTGTCACTATGGCTTCAATTCACCCCAACATAGTTAGAGTGTGGCTCCCTTTATGTTCCCAGGAATAAATCACCTGTCAGTCTGTACCGGGTAGGTGGTGCCTGATGAGTGGTGCAGTTTCTGAACCCACCGAGGGGTTGTGGTCTTTCTTCTCCATCAAAATGGAGTCAAAAGCAAGGTTGCTTGTGAAATAGTGTCTCCCAGAGCAATGCTCAGCCACCCCTGTTTTATACAATATGGAGTCACTTAGATAGGGCACAACCTGACCTCAACAGAGGCTGACCAGAAAGTAGAAAAAAAACAGCCCAGAGACAAAAACAGTGCGGGCCTGGAAAGCTCTGCCCTTATTGACCTACTTCTGCCAGAGACTGGCCCCTCCTCCCAAAGGCTTCATAGTCTGCGTGGGTAGCCTGCAAAAACATCCTTCAAAATTAGCACCACAAAGGGCTGGGGATGTAGCTCAGAGGTAGATCACCTGCCTAGCTTGTTTAAGGCCCTGGGTTTTATTACAACAACAACAATAACACTCACACACACACACACACACACACACACAGAGCAGAATGTCACTAATTAGGGACCTAGCATTCAAAACATGAGCCTGTGAGAGACACTTTTGATTTAAACCCTAAGAACAACGATGGGCACATTTCTCTCATTCTGGAGGCAGAAGGCTAGACAGGTAGAGCAAGCACTGCTGGGCTGGGGCGGGGGGTTGTCTTTGTAGCCTGTCTCAGCTTCTGTGGGACTGGTGACCCCTGTCTTGTAGAAACATCACCGATTTCTGCCTTTTTTCCCCACTGGTTCTCTCTCTCTCTCTTTCGTGTGTGTGTGTGTGTGTGTGTGTGTGTGTGTGTGTGTGTGTGTGTGTGTGTCCAAATTTCCTCTTTTTGTAAGGACACCAATCATATTGGAGCAGGCCCTTCCCCTCAATGACCTCATCTTAACTGGTTACATCTGCAACAAACCAATTTCCAAATAAGGTCACATTCTGAACATTCTGAAGTCCTGGGGTTTAGGACTTCAACATATGCATCTTGGAGTATGCAATTCAATCCTTAATGGGAGGGCTCAGCCTCCTCATCTGCCTGGGAAGATGGAGACAGGCCAAACAGGCAGGGGCACCCTCTTTGATGGCTGGGGTCTGGGTGAAAGTCAGAGAAGGCAAAAATCTCCCAATTCAGGTGGAACTAGAACAGTGAATGAGGCAGCTCACATAGCACCCACATGTCCCAGGCATCTTGGTGCACTCTCCACTGCTACACAGTGCCCCTGAGGCAGAGTGACTTACAAAGAATAAAGATTTGCTTAGCTCTCAGCTCTGAAGGCTGGACATACAGGAGCACGGGGTTAACTCCTGCTGAGGCTGTCGTGGTGCCCATCAAGTGACAACAACCCTGTTAGAGAGGACTCATGTTAAAAAAAAAAGTGTGGAGCCAGGCAGTGGTGGCACAGGCCTTTAATCCCAACTCGGGAGGGCAGAAACATGCAGATATCTGTGAGTTCGAGGCCAGCCTCACAGGTCTATAAGAGCGAGTTCCAGGACAGGCTCCAAAGCTACACAGAGAAACCCTGTCTCGAAAATAAAAAAAAAAGTGTGCATGCGTGTGTGTGTGTGTGTGTGTGTGTGTGTGTGTGTGTGTTAGCAGGATCTGAATTTCCCTTTGGAAGATGCTAGCTGATGAACAGGAGGTCTGAAAATTAAGAAGCCAGCCCAATTTACAGACAACCAATGGCCTCCACCTGCCCATCCCCCAGCGGGCCAGAAGAAGGTCATACATTGTAGTGGCTGGAATCCACGGAAAAAGTGTGTGTATGTGCCAGGACATGGATGTGGAGATCAGAGAAGAACCTGTGGGAATCAGTTCTCGCCTTTTACTAAGTGGGTCCCAGGGATTGAACTCAGATTATCAGGCTTGGTCTCACGAGTACCTTTGCCCATGAAGCCATCTTGCCAGCCCAGAATTCACATTGACAGCAAAGTCATTTCCATGCTATGACTTGGGTATAATACCCACGCCCTTTTCAGGAGTCCTGCCCTCCACACTGCTACTCTTGGGGCAGACTTTATAACACTTCCGCTTTGGAGACCCAGACTGGGACTTCCCCTCGGGCAGAAGCTGCCTTTGCAGGCCTGAAGGGTCTGTGCTGGCAGGATCTGAATTTCCCTCTGGAAGATGTTGGCTGCTAGATTAGAGGCCCTGAACATTCGGAAGTCAGTCCATTCTACAGACAGCCAATGGCCTCCACCTGCCCATCCCCCAGCCCTAAGGCCCAGTGGGCCAGAGGAAGGTCATACAGAATAGTGGCTGGAAGCCACAGAAAAGGTGCCTGGATGGAGGAGCCCCGTGGCAGACATAGGAACCTGTGGGAACCCTTAAGAGGTGTCATGACAGAACTGTCACAGCTCTGTCACCTGCCACATGCGCTCCCAGCCACTCACCAACAGAGTACTTGGGAGGCTCCCAAGGAAGTAAAGTACAAAAAGGGACAGGACAGAAGGCTAAAGAGGAAGCAGGCAGGGGTCTGGCCCAGCCTACTGGACACTGCTCACCTGGGTCTTCTTTGTGTCTCTTCCTCAGGATTGGGATAGAGTGAGCCAGGCTTTGTCCACCATTAGGCCACATGGGTAAGAAAGGACTCATGGCCTCCAGGCAGGTTTGCAAGCACAGGCCTGCTTCTGGATGTCACTCTAGGGTTCCACTGAGTTTCCCAACACCCCCAGGCTCTCTCCTGTACTCTTGTCCCTCTTCCCCTAAAAGACTTCATAGCTGGATTCCTGAGGCTACCCACTGGCCAGTGCTGGTTGAGATGGCACTGGCTCCTTTCTTTCTATCTCTTGGGCCAGCAGATCTCAAGCAGGGAGTCTCTGCCATGCTATGACTGCCCCAACCTGACCCAGTGACACCTCAACCCAAGTACTGGAGCTTTATAATCTGGTCTTCATACTCTCCAACATTCCTTGATGACCCAGAGTCCTTTGGGTTTCCTCCCAAAAGCCTCGGTTCGTCCCCTGGTCCCACTACTGTCCTGCCTCTCAGGATAACCCATGACCCACCCCATCTTAGCTGGGAATATCAACCAACTCTGAGATTGGTTCCAAATACCCAAAGCACAAAAAGAGGATTAAAGAGAACTGAAATGACAGAGCAAGGAGACGCAGATGTCCAGCAGCTAGGAGTGGGGACAGATTGAGACAAGCTCTAGACTACAGAGCGCAATGTGTAGGATCCTGGACATGGCTGGAAAGCAAAGATGAGTTAAGAGTGTTCAAGGCCTTGAAGTATCAAGAACTGGTTCCACCACGTTCTGTGAGCACACATGGAAGCACAGAGAATTTCCATGTAAAGCAGCTGAAAGCAGAGTCCACAGATGCTGAAGGGACCATGGATTCTGAACACTGGGAGAGCTAGCTACTCTCAGAACTGCTGGTAGGAACCCTAGAGATATACAGGGTGTCCCAGCTACATGAGCTGGAACCGTGAGGACCATCCTTACCCACCTCTGCCCCCAGCCCTTTTCTGTCACTCCAGGCAGCAGCAGCTTGCTCAACACTTCCTGATAAGTGGTTTGGGTTTATTTTTTTCTTCTTCTTCTCTTGCAGCAACATAGTCAAAAGACAACACCCCAACCCAAGTCCTAATAGGTTCCAAACCTCAACCTGCTGCCGGAAGGAGGAAGTGAAACCTGCTGGGGTGGGGGCTCTAGGCCACGGCCCATCTACAGAGAAGACCTAGGAGCCACAAAGAGTGCACCCACACCAAAGACATCAGGCCCATGGCGGAGGCTGCCAGCGATCCAAGCTGTGAGGAGCGGGAAGAGCTGCATGCAGAAGATAGCAAAGGGTAAGCCCCACAGCAGGCAGCTTGCTTCGCGCCAAGTCCTGCAGGGACAGAGTCTTGAAGAGTGGCTACCCACTGGGGACTTGGAGGTTCTGCAGAAACCCCCTCTTAACCATAGAGGTCTGTGTCTCCTCTATCTACTTCTACAGCTTAAACCGGCCTAACTGGGCAAGGATAGATCCCTGGCTAGGGTCCATAGCCAGAGCAAAGTGGGTAGATGCTTGGGGTGGAAGGGACTGGGCATGCCCGGATGTGGCCTGATCAGTGCGAGAGAGCAACAGTTATGCTGGAAGAAACTGGAGTTGTGAATCCTGGCCAGGCTCACCTGTAGGCTTGTCTGAGGGGTCTGGTCTGCCTTGAGATACTCAGGGGTGGCCAGGTCTCAGAGGTTCCCAAAGCTGCTGTGCGACGATTCTCAATGGTCCCTTGTGGACAAGACATTGCTGTTGGGTACAGTAGGTATGGGAAGGGAATGTCAGAGGAGGCAAAGGACAGACAGAGGTGAGCAGAGGCCCATCGGCCGTCAGCTGCTTAAGAGCATCTGCGAGTTGAAGAACTGCTGGAGTTCTGCCCTGTGTTGGGTCATAAGCTGGGGGCCATGGGGAGGGACTGTCAGTGGGCAGACATGGAGACTAAACCAAGCCGTGTGTGCCTGCTCTGCTCAGTTGCAGGAACAGGTCTCAGAAGAAAGTGTCAGGTCTTTGGGACAGGCTGAGGCAGAAGGGGACATTCTACAGTCAGGGACTAGAGGCCTCATGGGAGCAGGATGTGGGGGCTGTGGTCCAGGTTTGTAAGAGGAACAGAAAGGCGGTAAGACCTCGGGAGTCCTAGAACCTGCTGATAGAGATGTCAGGCTGTCAGGGAAGGTGTGGTCCTTAGCGTTCATCCACAGGTTCAAGGAGCGAAGGCCACCTCAGCAGGTGTTGCAGAGTCCCTGCAGTCTCCAGACTGCCTTGTAAAATGGAGTCAGGCTCCAGATCTCAGACAGAGACAGGAATGCCTCAGTCCTATCAGATAACGGCAAAGAGACCTCACTGTGAGGGGTGCATGTTGGGGGCAGAGGGCCAACCTTAGGCTCCCCACTTTCCTTGTGGGCCCTGGTTTGAAAACTGTCCAGGGAATCCTCCAGCCAGGAAAGGAGTCTGAGGCTAAACAGAGACTGGCCTGGCCTGGGTCAGCATCCATGCGCCAACCTAGGGTTTCCAGGGCCACATTGTCCCAAGAAAGGCTCTATGAAAGCTGTCTCCTGGGAGGGGGCACATGTATCATGAGGGCCCAAGAGGGCTCTAAGGACACTCTGCCCAGGATGGGTAAGGACACAAGCTATGGGGTGTGCAGAACAGGGTGATCGGGCAACAGCTGTGACCCTGTTCAGAAATGTCCTCACGTCAGTGCCCTGCCACCTTGTGCCCATAGAAGGGCAGACACAAGCAGCCCCGCCAGCCCCGCCCTCCTCCTGGGCCCTTCCTTGGCCCCCTCTCTCAGCTGTCTCAAATGCCGAGGTCTAAGCAACACAGTCAAGGGTGCCCACAGCTCTGGCAGGCACAGCAGATCCCTGGGCATCTTACTGTAGGACTGGGACTGGACTGCACCTGTGCCCGTCTGTCAAGAACTCCTGTTCCACAGTCCTAAGACCTCAGCGGGCCTGGGAGTCCCCTAAAAATGTCCTCCCCAAAATGGTGGAAGAAAGAAAACAAAGTGCACCGCTGACCTTTCAGAATAAAACCGAGACCCAGGGCCAGGTGGAACTATCCTTTCACAGGGTGACTCAGGGACCAGGGGATTCTCCTGTTTAAAGTGGTAAGAAGTCCCTGATGCCCAGCGGGGGATATTTGACCTAATAAGTCCCCACTCAGGAAACCCCAGAAGGCCAGAATTGAGCAGGGTCAGTTTTGGCTGGAACAGATCAGGGGGTTCCCACCCCATGTGCCCATAGAGGACCAGGCATACCAGGCAGAGGACAAGTGTGGGCCTCATACTTGTCCTAGTATACCAGGGTGAGCATAGTGGGACGCATATGCATGCCAGGCCCAAGGCAGGTAGGCCAAGGCTAAGCCCCTCTCACAGAGCCCTCAGATGGCTGGAACGCTACTGTGTACCACTCCAGTGTTCCCACGTCATTGATACAGGACTGCCACTCTTCCTCCAGTGAGGTGCTCTCTCTTTGCCCGTCTACCCAACACAGGGTCATTAGCTTGTTCCTGTCCTCTGGGAGCAAGGTGTGGCATCTCCACAGGGCTGCGAATGGCTCTGCTGGGACTGCTGGGTGACACCGAGAGAACGGAACCAAGCCTCAACTCCCCAGTGTAGTGTCTCGAGAGCTACAGGGCAGTCATGCAGCTCACAGAGAATTGCTCAGCATGCTTTCAAGGGCCTCAGAGTCAACCACCACCCATGTCCGGGAACCCCAATTCTACATGGAGCCATGGCTCCTCTCACTGGGGGCAGACTCAGGTGGACAGATACCCTATGCACAGGCCTGGCCCTCTCTACCTGGCTACCCATTCCCTCAGGCGCATGGCTCATCTGGCCCCTGGGATGTCTGTACCCTGATTCCCTCAGCATATAATGCTGCTTTGCTAAGGGCCTTGCTCCGAGTCACCATCTGCCCTGGAAACCTTTCTGACTAATCCCACACCTGCTGACCAATAAGACAATCTGAGGGTCACCTAGGCAGGGTTGCTTCCTTCCTGGATCAGCTGTTCCTCTGATCCTCTGAGCTCTAGTCAGAGGGCCTTGCACAATATTGAGAGCCTTGATCTGAGAGGCAGTAGCCCAGTGGAGGGATTCCTCCAACCTTGCCCTCCCAGGGTGTGCACTAAAGACGGGAAGAATAGGAGCGGAGGCCTGGCACTCTCTGCACAGATGGCAGAGCTGAGCCAGGCTAGGCCAAGTCAGGGATTCCTCAAGACAGAGGAAGGTCAAGCTTCACCCAGACAATGGTCCTTCCTCCTGGTGGATCCTAGGCTTTCTCCCACCTTCCATCCAGCTCCTTCAGATCCCCATCTTGGCTTGGGGAGGGGAAACTAGATACCTGGTACTTTTGGAACATCACAGACCTACCTTTGCTGATTCCAGAAGCTCTCATACTGCTCTGTCTGCTTGAGGTAGGCAGTGTTGGGAAAGGCCTGGGATGGATGGCCCAGGAGAGGATGGCCCTGGCAGGGTGACATTACTACTGTGTCAGTGGTTGCCTCGGCCTCAGTTTCCCTGAGGGTTATGACAGGGCTCGATGAGCCTTAAAGAAGTAGGGGCTTGCTAGGGGATGAGACCCAGGGGAGGTGGACCAGGTCTTTCCCTCTGGGAACTTGAGCTATTGGGATAGGGGTTGAGATGCCACTTTGAGGTAAGGGGGAGAAGGTAAAGGGTCACCATCCAGTGCCTCAGTTTCCTCCTCTGCACTGTCAGAACCCAGCTGCTCAGGCCTAGCATTCATGACCTGAGTGTTCTTGCCAAGCTCTTTAAGACTCCAGCATGCAAAGATCTTGTACATCATCTCCCCTAGAGTGGCCCTTTTAGAGATGGTTTACTGTGACTAGACATGCCCTCTGTGGGTTTAGGGGGAGGAGCTAGGAACTGGGTTAGGTTGTACCAAGCTGCTTCTTAGGGTACTCTGGTGAGAATCCCCAGAGTGCACCCATTGTTCTGCAAAGGTTGACAAGGAACTAGTGGTCTTTGTGGGACATAAGACCAGGTCAGGGTGAGGGGTACTCTGCTGGTGGCAAGTGCTTTGTGGGGACATCCCAGGCTGGGGTACAAGTGTTCTGTCAGGCACAGTATAGGCCAGTATAGGCCTGGGTCTCTGCATCTACTCTGGTAGCACTGGACAGAAGAGCTATGGGGGATTCTTCTGGGTCTAAGAAGCCCCAGTCTGTATAAGGACACGTGGTAACTCTTAGGTAGGTTCTCATTGGCCTTGAGGCATCAGGGCCTCTCTCTGGATGGCAGTTCTCTGATATCTGCAGAGACAGGTTTGGTTAAAGGAGCTGCCTGGTGGCAGCCCAGCCCATTTCCCAGGACTAGGATTTCACTATCTAGACACTTTTTTTTTTAAGCTTCTCAGGACAGGGTTTCTCTGTTTAACTATCATTGCTGTCCTAGAACTCACTCATGTAGACCAGGCTGGCCTCAAACTCATGGAGATCCGCTGGCCTCTGTCTCCTGAGAGCTGGGATTAAAGGCGTGTGCCACCATTGCCTGATTAGCAGGCCACTCATACCAATGTCAAGGAGCTAGCAGAGAGGGGAGGGGCTGTAGGTTTAGAGTATAGAAGTTTGAGAGCAAACAATTGGTGAGTCAGGAAAGGCCCTGGTCCTTTCTGGTGGCTAGATCAGTCTTACCAGGCTCCATTTTCTGACCACCTCCGAGTTGGGAAGTTGAAAGTTGGCAGGGAACGAAGACTATCCGCCTCCATCGATTGGCAGGCAATCGACAGGTAAAATTATCTGCAAAATCAAGATGCCTCTGTTCCCTCTGAGCCCCCTCCTCACATCAGGACTCCTCAGAGGCGGAACAAGCTAGGTTGTCGGCAGTGTATATGGGGTCATAAACACCAGCCCAATGTGACCAGGTACTGTAGGAAGGCTGTCTAGAATGTCCAGGAGATCCTGTCTGCCATGGGTGAGATGGATCCTATATCCAACTCTCCTTCCACAGCCTCGATTTTACCAGCTGCCACCTGGATGAGTACATGAGGACGGGGTCACATCCCTAGCAGGCGGGATCTCAGGTTCACACCCTTCTATCCTACAGGGAGCAGATCCACCTTCCCATTCCAAGGTGGCTGTACACTCTTTCCTAAAGGCAGCCTACTGGGTGTGGTTCTGAGAAAGTCAACACTGCCTCCTCCTGCCTCTCTTCTCTCCTGTCCTCTCCTCTTCTCTACTCTCTTTTCTTTCCCCTATTTCTTTTTCTCCTCTCCCCCCACCTCTCTCTTCTTCTCTTCCTCTTCTCTCCTCCTTTCCTCTCCATCGCCTTCTCTCTATTCTCCCCTCCTTTTCCCCCTCCTCCTTTCCCTCTCATTTTCCCACCTTCTTTCCCCCTTCTCACCCATTTCTCCCCCACCCCCCATCTCTCCCTCCTCTCCCAGGAACCTCTCCTCAAAAGAGCAATAGAACTCAAGACAAATGGATCTAGCTAGCTTATTCCAAAGAAATCTGGAAAGACTTTGTTGCCCTTTCTCCTAGTCCCAGCTCCAACCACACTTCATCACCACACCCAGCTCCCTGGCTCCGCCTTTAGCTCTGGCCCACCAGACCTTGCTTGGAAAGGGGAACACAGGGAGCTGGTGAGTGCAGGAAGCATTTGGAGGCCTCCCACTATGTAAATCAGAGCCACATTGCTATTAAATGCCACCATCCTGGGCCCCTCCACCAGTAGGCTCCCACTGCTTACTGGGTCTTTCTCCATGTAGTCCACTGGTCTGTGAGCATATTTTCTAGGGGCTATAAAGATGTATGGACAAGAGAATATATCTGAGTCAAGGTGGTGGTGGTGCACACCTTTAATCCCAGCACTCAGGAGGCAGAGGCAAGTGGGTCTATGTGAGTTCAAGGCTAGCCTGGTCTACAGAGTGAGTTCTAGGACAGCCAGAGCTATATAGAACTCTGTCAGAAAAAATCCAAGAGAGAGAGACATAGACAGAGAATATCTGTGCTTCCCAAGTTCTGTTTATGGTCTATTATGGGAGGGACCTGACCTTCAGGGACTTTATTCTTGAGTCATGTCTTAGTCATAGAAGAAAGAAAATAAGAAAATAAAAGAAGAAATGAGTGGCAGAGAAATATATAAATAAAAGGAAAGGTGAATGAAGAAGAAAGCATGGGAAGTGTTAAGTGGGTAGATGGATGAGTGTATGGATGGGTAGGTAGATAGATGGGTGTGTGGCTAGATATGTGGACAGATCAATAAATGCACAGGTGAATGGATACATAAATGTATGTATGGATGGTTGGGTGAATGGATGGATGGATTAGATGGACTGAATGTTGAGTGGGTGGGTAGATGGATATATGGGTAGGTGGGTATGTGGATGAATAGGAAGTGAATGAATGGATGGATATATAGATAGGTGGATGAATGTATGGACAGATGGGTGGGTGGAAGAATGGGGGTGAATGAATGACTGAATGGGGGATGGACAGATGAGTTGGAATGGATGGATGGGTGAATGAGTGAGTGGGTAGATGAATGAATGAGTGTATGGGTGAATGGGTGAGTGGAGTTAGAGGAATGAGTAGATTGGTGAATAAATAAATGGGTGGGTGACTGAATACTGAAAGTTACATGGGTAGGTAGATGGGTGGATGGGTGAAGAATGAGTGACTGATTAGATGGGTGAATGAGTAGTGTAACATGAGGGCCTGCTTGTTGGGGTTTATGTCCTTCCCAGTTCCCACAGCCAGTAAGCCCCCAAAGAAAATCACACAGAGAGTCTACATTAGGTAATAAACTGATTGTCCCATTAGCTCAGGCTTCGTATTAGCTCTTATAACGTATATTAACCCATTATCCTTATCTATGTTAGCCACATGGCTCAGTACCTTTTTCAGCGGGGTAGGTCACATCCTGCTTCTTCCGTAGTCTGGGCAGGACTGGGGAAAGAGCTTCCTTCTTCCCAGAATACCCCTGTTCTCATTGCCCCACCTCTACTCCCTGTCTGGTTTTCCCGCCTATACTTCCTGCCTGGCTACCGGCCAATCAGCATTTATTGAAAACATGATTGACAGAATACAGACAATTCTCCCACACCAGAGTAGGTGGAAGAATAGTGGGTGGATGGCTGTAAGGATAGATGGATTGAAAAACAGGTAGATAAATGGGTAGATATATGGGTGGGTGAATTAATGGATGGGCTGATGGATGGATGAATGGGATATACAGATGGATGAATGGTCGATATATGGGTGGGTATATAGATGGGGTGAATAGATGGATGTGGGGTGAATGAATGCGTTGATGAGTGGGTGGTGGGTTGATGAATGGATCAATATATGGGTGGATGGATGGGTGAGTGGGTGGTTGGATGGATGGATGGATGGGTGGATGGATGGATAGATGGGTGGATAGATGGATGAATAAGTGGATGGGCAGATATAGGAATGAGTTAGTGGATAACTGAATGTTGGTGAATATGTGGATGGGAAGATGGGTGGCTGGATGGGTAGATAAGTGAGTGGGTGAGTGGATGGATGAATGAATAAGTGTGAATAAATAGAAAGTAATGGATGGATGGATGGATGAATGGGTAAACGTGTGAGTTAGTAGTCAGATGGATGGGTGAATATGTAGATGGGTGGATGGATGGATGAGGATGAAGAGTAGGTGGATGAGGGGTGGCTAGATTAATGACTGAATGGGTGGATATATGGGTAGACAGATGACCAGGGAGCATAATAATGGGTGGATGGTGAGTGAATGAGTGGATGGGTAGATGGATAAATGGGTTGATATATGAGTGAATGTATTGATGGATAAATGGATGGATGAGTAGTTAGGTGGATGACAATGGGTTGGATAGATGAATGTGGGATGAATGAATGACCGAATGTTGGTGGATATATGGATGGATAGATGGATTAGTGAATGGATAGATGGGGGTTGTATAGATGGATTGATGAGTGGGTGGATATATGGGTAGGTGAATGGGTGAGCTGATGGATGAGGGGTAGATAGATGACTTGATGGGTGGATATATGGGTGGGTAGATTAATAGGGGGTGGATGGATGGAAAGGTGGATGGATGAATGAGTAGGTGGATGGGTTGATATATGAGTGAGCAGATGGATGGACAGTTGAATGGATGGACGGGTGGGTAGATATATGAGTGGATGATATATGGGTGAGTGAGTGAACAAATATGGGACAGGTGGATGGATATATAGGTGGATGGATAAATGATATATGGGTGAGTAGGCAGATGGATAGAAATGTGGGTGGTTGGATAAATGTGGGGTGGATGGGTGTGATGAGTGGTTGGTGGATGGGTAGATTTATGAGTGGGTAGGTGGGTGAGGAGGTGATTGGACGAATGGATGGATGGGTTGAGTAGATAGATAGATGAATTAGTAGGAAGGTGGGTAGATGGATGGTTGGATGCATGGATGGATGGGGATTGGATAGATAGGTGAATGAGTGAATGAGTGGGTGGATGGATGAATGGGGGTTGAATGTATAGATGGATGAATGCATGCATGGGATAGATAAATGGATGTGTTGTAGGATGGCATTTAGGATTAAAGAATAGGTGGATGAAAGAGGAGGTAGATAGGACACAGATAATTGACTGGACAGATATAATATCAAGAGAGGCAGACATATGACTGTAAATAAATAATAGATAAATAGATACAACAATAGATTATGGTAGTAAGATAAACAGATAACAAATCAATAAAATGGATAAATTGGTATGGGATGAACCATTGGAGACACAGATGTGTGAAAGACACCTCCCCATCATAAATGTTGTACTATGTTTCTGGAATACTTTCTCCCACTGTGAGGAAGTCAGTTTCTCTCCTTTTTCTTCTCTCTCTCTCTCTCTCTCTCTCTCTCTCTCTCTCTCTCTCTCTCCCCTTCTTAAACCAGGAAATGCTTATTCCTTTCCACTAAGCTTTTCTTCTCCATTAACTATCATACAAAACATCTGTATACATACAAAACATTGGTCCCCCGTGCTCCTCTTTCCAAAGCCATACCCTGACTCCTACTTTCAGCAGCATTAACCATCACTGGCAATGTGTTGATAAATATTTACTTGTTTGTTCCCACTGGAATGTCAGCATCATGAGTGTTGGAGAGTGGTGCTGAATTCCCAGCACACTGAAAATTATTGTAATTCAATTTGTGTTTCTTGAATAAACATATGGATTGGTGGACAAAAGTGTGGCTAATTGAGTGTATATGTGAGTGGAAGGATGACAGGGAGGAAGAGTGGGTGATGATGACTGGGCTGGAGGCTGATTTCCCATACATAAAATGTATTGACTTGCTTTGAGGACCATGCATACAGTATCACACAAACAGATGTGTGCAGCTAGATGTGCAGTTTCCTAGGTGAGGAGATGTCTAGAAAGGTGAATTTATGAATGAATATGGAAAAGATATAAAGAAAAGAGTTGATGGGTTGATAAGTGATACATAAAAATGCAAGCACCATAAGCACAAGATGGATGGATGGACGGATGGATGGATGATGGATGGATGGATGAGAGGGTGGGGGATGGGTAGGTAGGTCTTTGAGAGTGAGTTATGGGTGAGCGGGTGTATGAGTAAGTGTATAGATCCATGTATGGATATATGGATGAATGGGTGGGTAGGTGGACAAGTAACAGACAATAATGCCAGTAGCAAATGTTCTGCCCACTTGTCCATACATATCATGGCTTCAAAGCCTTAAATAGTTCTACATCTCTTTGTAGGAACTCCCCCCCCATTAAGGCAGCCCTCCCCTGCCTAGAAACATTCTTCCTCTTTTTGAACCCAGATTTCCCTGACCACATGTCTTTCCTGACTGTCTAGTTGGAATAGGAACAGGGCCGAGGAGGTGGTGAGATGAACCGTGGTGCAGGCGCAACGCAAGCTGGTTCCGCTAGGTGATCTCCTCAGCATGGGCTCACCAGAGGGAGGTTCATCCCGGCCCCATCCTTATTACTTCAGAATGTGCTGTTTATTATGTCTCTGCGCTGTTGGAGAGGGCAGTGGACTCTGCTGTCTCTGCTATACACCCTGGCTCCATCTCCTCCTGGGAGAGGCTGGGGGAGGGAGATGCTGTAACCACTGTCTTCAGAACAGCTGGATCTCATCCTGTAGCAAGTGTGGCAGAAAAGGTGGGTAGCCAGCTTTTTGGTTGCTGCAGATTAGAACTGTGAATCCATGTGACACTGTATCTGTGTTGTCACCTTAAGGCACACACCTCCTTCTCACCAGTGATCCGTTTATGAGTCTCCAACTTCCTTCTTTGTCCTCAGTAGTCTTGAGGTTTCTTGCAATCTGACTTCCTGGCCTACCTGGAGGTCACAGTAACTTATGTGTGTCAGTTCTTCCAGTACAGAGATGGAGTACAACTGGGGGCCAGATGTGTGCAGGGAGACATGGTGCGCAGTTGTTGGCAATCAATAGACCCAACTATGGCCTTGGTTCTGCCGGACTCTGGCTCTGTGACCTGGCACAGAGCTGTTGGCCAGCCTTGATTTTCCCATCTGGCTCATGGGTCTAGCAGTACTGCTTGTCTGCAGCTATGAGTGTGAGTGTTCTGAGAAGCCACCAGATGCAAGTTCACTCGCCCAGAACTGGCCGATGGCAACTTCCTCCCAGCCCAGCCACTAGCCTCCAGTGTTCTCCAGTGAGTCACAGTGACTAAGCCCAACCAGAAAAACAATGGGCTGGGCTGCTTGTCCCTGGGTCTGAGCCAGAGGATAGGGTAGGGGGCTGGCTGGTGAGGGCACCGACCACCCGGGTACCCTCCACCACTTTTGGAACTTTGGCTCTCTATACCAGCGAAAATGCTCTCTGTGGGGTCTATACATCCCTGCCCTGAATACAGCCTGAGGTTCTGGGGAGGGCAATAGCCTCCCAGCTAGGCGACCTGGGAAGATTCCTGGGGTGCCCAGCCTCCCCTGGAGGTTATACAAGAGCAGAGAGCTGGGAATAAACAGAGGGAAAAAGAAGACCCAGAGCGGGGAGAAGAAGGAGGGGGAGGAGGGAGAAGAAGGGAGGGAAAAGAAGGGGGGAGGGAAGGTAGGAGGGAGACTGAGATAGGAGTGAAGACGCCAGAAGAGAAGAAAAGGGCAAGGAGGGGCAGTCAGCCAGGTCAGGGGCAATTGAGGCCCAGACCTGGGAGGAGAGAGCCAGGGTCAGTGAGAGCGGGACTCAGAGCAAGAACCAGCAGCCAGGCAGAGATGGGCAAGAGACTTTGAGAATGGGGAGGTGACCTGTGGGCCAGTCACCCAGAGTGGAGTGGTGGGCAGAGAGGTGGGAAGTGGCAGAAGCTGCCGAGATGGTCTGAGGGGGGCATACCACCATGCTGCCCACAAGCGGGCGTGGAGGTCCAGCCAGGCCCCCACACTGCAGGGCTGGGAGGGTTTCTCTCTGACATTTTTACTAGTCTCGGAAGGAGGAGGAGGTGGTGGAGGTGGAGGAGACCAAGGGGGCGGAGAAGGGGGCTGGGGGACAAAAGGAAAGCAGCTGCTAGGCGTCCTGAGAAAGGAGAGGGGAGAGAGACCCATAGAGACAGGGTCCAGGGACAGTGGAAGGGCCTGGGGCTGCCATCTGGGAGCCAGTCCCACACCCCCATCCCCAGAGGCTGGAGGGGCTGAGACAGACAGACATCCTTCAGACAGACAGAGCAGACAAGGAAGGGGTGTCAAAGACAGAGAGACCAGACAGACTGACAGGAGACGGGGAGAGGGACGAGAACACAAAGAGAAGGACAAGAAGAGAGAGCGCAGGGCAGGGGAGAGGAGAGGAAGGGAAAAGGAAAAGAGAAGGAGAAGGAAAGGAAAAGAAAGGAGAGGAGAGCAGAGTTTTTGGGCCACAGCCCCAGGAGCCTTTGAAGCTGCAGGCGGTGTCCCCAGGGCCAGGGGTCAGGCCAGGTCACCAGCATCGTCGCGGGCAGGCCCGCAGCATGAATGGCCCCGCACTCCTGAGGAGAAATGCTAGCAAACGGGGCCTGGAGAAGCTGCTGAGGTAGGTCCCTCCCAGCCCAGGCATGGTGCCCGCAGCTCCCTTGCTGACAGTGGTACCCCCTGCACCCAGACTGGCAGATATGTGGCACACGGACTGTGCCAGGCTGCTTATGCACGTGTTACGGGAGGATAGAAGCCTAGCACGACGCCATCATCTTGGTCAGCCAGGTGGCTTCACCTCTTCCTCCTATAGCTCCCTGTGGGTCCCCAGGACCCACAGTGAATGATCTTCAGCATAGCTGCACAGGCCTGTCCTCACCATATCTTCTTGCTGCCCTCGGGAACTAACAAGTGACATCCCCCACCCCACTTTACAAATGAAATTGGACTTACAGCCATAGGCCCCAGAAACCACTGGCCTGACAGTCCTGGGAGTGGGAGGCACTGGAACCATTGGGAATCCTGACTCTCTGGCCTCTGGACCTCAGGCCTTTGAAAGTCTTCTTCACTCAGCCTCTTTTCTCCTATGTAAAGTGTGTGAGAGAGAACAGACAGCTGTAGGCCCAGGCCCTGCAAACCTCAGGCACTTCTAATGATTAACTGCTCATCGTTACCCTCTGAGCCACCTGCTGTGCCCTTCCTTTTCTTTCCTCTTCCAGCTTTTAAAGCTCTGCTGCAGTGCCACCTCCTCCAGGAAGCCTGTCATGGTCTCCCTCGCCCATCTGGTGGCCTGTTCCCTGGCCCGCTTCCCTGGCTGCTTCAACCCCATGTTCTTGGAGGGTGGGCCTGGCATTGTTTCTTATGTCTCTGTGTTTTGGTCCTGGCTTTCAGTGGTGAGACAGGGCACAGATGGGATGGTGGGAAGATGCCAGGAGACAGCTACCACTCTATCATGGTCCCAGCTGGCAACCAAGGTCAGCAAACTAGCACCAGGGGCTAAGCTGGCCTCCCAGCCTCTTTTCACCCTAGCTCCCAGCCGATACCATATCCATGCCCCATGCCAGTCTTTCAGGCTCAGCCCAGCCTGCTCAGGGTCCTGATGCATGGCCACCTCACTCAGGCTAGATATTCCTCCTGTCCTGTCCAGGCTGGAATGTAACCTCCTTTGTCACTATCCCTCATAGTGCCCTGTGCCCTGGGCATTTAGGAGCACCTTTGATCAATCTTACCAACCCAGCAGTATCATATAACAAGAAGGAAGCTGAGTCCAGCACCTTGGTGGCTGTGGGGTGACAGGAAGAGCCGCAAGACCCTGCACCAGGCTGCCGTCCTGCTAATCCAGGGGCCATGAAAGCTATAGACAAGGCATGACCTTTGGCAGGGGTTAGGTTTGGCACCATTCAAAGTCTTGAGTTGAAGAGAGATGGGAGGAGACCCAGAGACCAAGGCCTACAATGGTTAACCAGTGGGCAGGACAGGAGGGCAGGCTCCTGGAGGTCTAAGGAGCTCTGATGAAGTGGACGAGTGGGCCCAGCGGATTGTCCCTTGTGAGGATGGAGAACTACTTGTCCACGTGTGGAGTGGGTCAACAATGGGTGTCATGAGCTGATGCCCCGGGGGGGATATTTGCTAAACTGTGTATCTCTGGGAGCCTGGCCTTTCAATGGAACATGCCTCTCATGTGCATTGAGTACACACACATGTGCAGACATGTGCATGCTACCATCTAGTACCCTTCACCCCAACTCCACCCTGCCCTCTATCCATATGCCAACAGCCTCCAACACTGTCCACTTAGCCCAACCCTGGAGAACAGGTCTTTGCCTTGTTGGACAGATGAGGAAAAGAGGCTCAGAGAGGTCAAGTGACTTGTTCAAGATCACCCAGCAGGTGACCTACCTCCTATCGTTCACTGTCTTTGCCCTGACCCTTCCCCAGGAACCCAAGGCTTTCTCATCATACCTGGTAGCAGAGCCCTGCCAGTCCCCTCTATGACAAGCTCTGGAAGGGGTTGCTGGATGCCAGCAGAGGCCAAGATGCAAACTGAATCCAGTTTAAATTCATTTAAAAAAATTTATGGACTAGTGGGGAAATAGATGTCATGTCCCTACAGCTCTCTTAATCTGAGTCTGGGTATGAATTGAGGGCTTAACATAACGCTGGCCAGCCCCCAGGCTTACGTCTACTCCCTTGTGCTAGGGATTTGGATACCCACTTCTACCTCAGGGGAGCCAGGTCCTCCCAGGTCCACCATAGGTCAGGCCACGGTTAAGGATGGTCATCTGGGCTCTCAGCTGGCTACCTGGTTCTGCAGTCCTGGGGTCCTAGATTTAAGAGCAGCTGTGCTGTCAGAAGTACTTTGGGTTGATGCTGGCCTAAGAGACTGAGCCAGGAGTCACCTTGGCAGGCATCACCAATCAAGCCTCCTTTGGGTGGTATGAGCTTCTCTCTCATCAGGTTCCAGCACCCATCAGCCAGCAGATAGCATGGCATCAGTCTATGGCTTCCCTGGGGTGTAGGGCTACTCAGGCAGGTTCCCACTCCACATGTGGCCCACTGGGCCTCTGGGGATCCCAGGGTGGCAGAGGGTAGCAGATGGGGCTGGCAGTCTGCTGGGTGGCCCAGTGTGGGGGAGGGGAAGCCAGGCCTCCAACCACAGTGTCCAGGGAGGCGTGGCTCCACGGGCCCATTGGAGGCCGAGATCCTGAGGGTGGGGTGGCCCCACCCTGGCAGGCCGGGTGGCCGGTGGGCGGCACCCCCGCGGGCCGGGTGGTCTGTCTGCCAGAGCTTGTCCTGCCTGGAGCCTGGCCGAGCCAGCAGCAGGGGGTACAGGGACCAAGTGGCCCAGCCCCCTGGGCAGGGTGTCAGGGCCAGAGCCCAGAGGACTGAGGTTCCGGTTCCAGTCCCAGCCGGTGCGTCAGAGCTGGGTAGATCAGGCGGCAAGCAGCAACCAGGGCGCCAAGGCACCCAGAGACTCACCCACCCCGTGCTTCTGTTGGAGTCAGGAGGGGACACCCTGGGGCTCTTGGGACCCTCGGGATAGCTGCAGGGGTACAGCCTCCAGGGACACTGCTACAGGCCCAGAGCATCTCTCCAGAGAACAATGCCAGGATGGACCACCAAGGTCTTCAGAGCACAGGTGGGCACACGGGCTACAGGAGGGCAAAGGGCTTCAGCTGAGCACAGGGGATGATGTGGGCAAGTGGCTGCAGGTAGGTATAGGAGCTTCGGGTAGTGGTTGGGGTTAGAACCCATTAGGCAGTTCTGTGGGCAGAGAAAGGTTCTCAGGCTCTGGTACCAAGTGAGACCAGACTTGGCCCTCAGCCCATAGAGCTGACTGTGCAGGTTGCTGTCCCAAGGAGCAGGAATGTGGCTATGAGGGTCCGCTACTATCCACCCAGGGCAGGGAACAAGCTAAGACCAGCTGGTAATGGCACTCAGGACATGGAGGGCCTGACCTGGAGATGCTGGTGCCCGGGGAGCAGCACACTGGATGCTCCTGGGGGCTTTGAAAGTTCCCTGAGAGAATATATCCCACCACGTAGGAAAGGAGAAAAAGGAAGAAGAAAGAGCAAAGAGGTAAAAAGTGAACAAGATACATGGGTGAGAGGAAAGGTCCTAGCCAGCGTTGGAGGGAAGGCACCTTCTCTGCTGTCCCCACTTAGCTGACCTGGGCAGGGGGTGGTTGGTATTGAAAGGGAAGGATAAAGGTGATGGTGGGAAGCGGCTTGCGAGCCAGCGAGAAAAGGGTAAAAAGTAGATGGGAAGAGCTGTGGGAAAGGAGGGGCTGGTGTCCCCCTCAACCAGGATCCTCTGACATGGGTCCTGCCTCTCAATTTCTGTGGCTGCCTTGTCTCCTTACATTTAGTTCACAGAGGGTGAGGAGGACACCCTGCCATGCACTGACCGTATAGGTCTCCCAGGTCTGGGATGCGGCTCTTCTCTCAGCATATGTGGTGGGGATATTGTGAGAACCAAATATGGTTGTTCAGTTTAGCACTAGGTGTTGGCCAAGAAATGGGCTTGGGGACCAGTGCAGGACCCACTGGCATCAGCTGATGTGGTACCCATAGGGATGTGTGAGTCTCTTTCAGCCCATGGAGACTTGCCCTTGCCTGCTTCATGCAGCTTACAGCACTGAAGCTGGGTTCAGCGTCAATGGCTTGTAGGGGATATCTTGGGCTAAAGGCTGAAACAGGTCAACCTGGGATAGACCCCTTCCTCCATGAGAACCCCAGGAATGATCCATCCCTGGGAGTTAGATAGCACCGAGAGCTCAGATGTGACCACAGGGCCAGGCAGGGTGTTCTTGGATCAAGGAGCAGATAAAATATTGAAATTAATCAATAGGTACCCATCTCCTTGTCTGACTACTCGGGGAGCAGGAAAATTGAGGCACACGGGGCACTCAGAGCCAAGCATAGGATAATGGGTTTGGGGAGTGTCTTGGCTACACACAGTCACCTGCCATGCATCTGTCCAGATGGGTAGACAAGTTAGACAATGTGTAAACCTGTGACCAGATGAAGGATGAGGCATTTGAGCAGCATCCATTAAGAGAGCTGTAGCCAGGACTTCAGGGCGAGGTGGATCTGGGTACAACCAGCCAGGGAGGAAAAAGGAGGGGATGGCAGTCTCAAGCCAGTGCCAGCCATCATCGCGTGTCAGAGAGTGTGACAGAGCCTTGCCTCGTGAGCCCTGTGAGCTTTCTGCCAGGGCTGTGTGCTGCTGCAAGCCACGGTCTCTCTGAGCTCAGTCCCCACTGGGAGCTTGATGATGAGTGGGCCAGCGAGAAGACAACTCTATCAGCAGAGCGCGGGCACCAGGGAGGTATTATGGCTGCTGTGTAGTTGGCCCTAGCCCCTCCCTGTGGCAATTCTGGTCAGTGACATGGAGGGCACAGCGTGCAGAGCCAGTAAAGGGAGAAAGCAAGCTCAGACCAGCACAAGCCGCCGTCATGACAAGATGTAATAGATGGGAGGTCTAGGCCCTGGTGTCCACCCCTAGGCCATGGGGGTCAGGTGGGCCAGAGATGTTTGAGTTAGGAGTCCTGAATGAAGAAGCTGCCAGCAATGGGCTGACCAGGAAGTACATCGTAGGAGGTAGGGTTCCCAGACCCAGGGGAGGGGAGAGGATTACCAGTGGGATGATCAGCTTGGTTCTAGACCACACTTGAATGGCAGAACCCTAACCCAGCCTCTGAGGGAGGTGTGGGATAGAGGGGCCTGCAGCATTCCCATTTTTCAGCCTCAAGATCTTAAAGAAAGGCTCTGCAGAACCCAGCTGTAGACACCTTTGAGGACGCCACACCTTCAGGTTGAGGCGTTGAGTGTGCCGTTTTCTGAATGCAGACTTGGGGTCTGCTTGGGTGGCTTGGGTGGTGTGATGGACAGGTGTGGACCACATCTGACTCGCCAGGCTCTTCCGAGGGGTTTTGGTGGTCTCTAGATGGGTTGCCATATCATTTCCCTGACATACGGCTCCAAGATTCATCCCTTCTTTGCCCCCAAAGAGAGATGGCGCCTGCCTCTCCTGAGTGTGCTCAGTTCCCAGGAAGGAGTGTGCAAGTGGCGAGATACTAAGTGGGTAGCCCCAGCTTGTGGGGTAAGGATGGATGGAGGACAGATACAAGAACCCCCTTTCCATGTAAAGTTCTTAGAGGCCTGGGAGACACAATAAGGTGATTTAGGATGTACCGAGACCCAGAGACATGGGGACAGGAGTACTTGCATCTGTACTAAGGACAGGAAGATGGGAGCACCCTGAAGGTGAGCAAGCTTTGTCACTAGACACCTTCCCCTCCCCAGATCCCCCAAACCATGGTCCCTTCTAAAAATGTCTCCCAGATGTCTGTTTATTTGATGCCCTGACCAC
The DNA here is from genome assembly GCA_004026605.1 of Ondatra zibethicus. NCBI lineage: Eukaryota > Metazoa > Chordata > Mammalia > Rodentia > Cricetidae > Ondatra > Ondatra zibethicus. The sequence goes on from PVIU01000409.1 coordinate 148,143, forward strand.
TCTGCAGCAGCCCCACCACCATGCCACCAGGGCAGAATGAGCAATGATGATATCTTGCCTTAAGTACCCTGTGTCAATTGTATGTCCCCACTCACTGCCCCATGTGCCTGAGAAAGCCTGTGGGTTGCTTCTGTGGCCTTTGTTCTACACCAAAGGGTCCGGGCTGGCCTCTCAGCCCCATTAAGATGCACTGGGGCGGTGGAGAGCTTGCCATAGTTGGCACTGGTGGGCAGGGGGAATGCTTAAGAAAGAGGGGGAAGTGGTTTGTCAGAGAAAAAGGACATGCCATGATCTTAGGAAGGTAAACGGAGCTAGTGTGAGGGCAGTAGAGCAGAGAGTAGGTATTGGGGTGTTATTGGGCTGCAGCACAGTACCAGGCCTTCAGAGATGGGGTGGTGGCAGAGGAAGCCTTGGTCTCTCTGACTCCCCTTGCCGGAGGTAAGCCCCAGGTGCAACCTCAGCTTTCTCAGTCCTCAGCTGCAAGCAAGAAGGAAGGAAGGAAGGAAGGAAGGAAGGAAGGAAGGAAGGAAGGAAGGAAGGAAGGAAGGAAGGCAGGCAGAGAGAAAGAAAGAAAGAAAGAAAGAAAGAAAGAAAGAAAGAAAGAAAGAAAGAAAGAAAGAAAGAAAGAAAGAAAGAAAGGGGGCAGAACTGAAGAGATGCTGGCTGGGTGGGGTTTAGACCCAGTAATCAAGCAAGATGGGGGGGGCAAAGGCAGAGGAGGAAGCCAGGAAGACTCCGTCCCATGGAGCACAATCCGACACAATGGTCTGACGGGCCTGACAGGCAGGGATGGCCGTCTCTAAGATGCCTTGGCACTAAACTCCAGACAGAGGTCATCCGAGAAGACTGCAGGTTTGAGGGTCCTGGGTGGAGGCAAATAGCTGTCTTCTAATGCAATGTACTGCCCTTGAGAAAAGGCAGAATCATGGGTGGAATATGGCCTGTGGAGACAGCACAGGTTATGACAGAGGCACAAGGCCTTAGCTGTCACAGGGGATAGTGAGCAGTTCTAGGTCAGTTCATGAAGATAGTCACCCATGAGTCCTACCCACCTCAAAACCTTTTCATTCAAAGGGTACCAAGAGTGGTAGCCACCTGGCCCACCTTGGGCGGACAGCGCCTCCATCTGGTAGGAAAGAGAGAACTGGAGTTCACAGTCTACTCTGAGGTCCTCTGCAGGATGTCTAAATCCTAGGACACCAGGCTGGCCCCAACGTGTGTGTGGGGTGGGGTGGGTGAGTTCCTTCATTCCTCCCTTTCTTCCAGAACTGGGGTTCCACTTAACCCCTATCCTTGCTCTCCTGAGACATGCACCCATAGGCTTCCCCCAATTTGCCTCCCCAATGCCCTCCCACCTGATAGTTTGTGCCAGGAGACAGGTATGCCTATCCCGATTTTGTAACTTCCTCCGTGACACCCCCATTCCAGGGTCCCAATGACAGCAACTAACTCCCCACTTATTATGTCTCCCCCTCATCTGCCGTTTACTCTTGAGGCAGTCGAAGCTTCCTGGCTCTGAGCATCTCCACTCTCGGCCCAGAACCTTCTGTGATTCCCATAGCTCCAGCCAACCAATCTGCACTTTTTAATCTTCCCAAGGCCCACCCCTAGGCTTGGCCACCATGAACCTTCAGAACTATTGCTTGTAGGGATACCACTAACCAAGTCCCAAGAACGTGGGCTGCTTGTGTGTTCTGAGGGTAGGGCAAACCAAGTACTCTCACAGAATAGAGAGCTTGAATCTTTAAAGTGGGAAGTACTGATCCCAGAGGCAAGCTTGGCTGTCCAGATTACCCGTGACCAAGCCTGGGAATCTGAGCCACTGGGGCTGAGCCTCCGGTATTAACCTGGGTGTTTTGCCCACAGTGGACAGAATATTGACCTGGGCAGTGCCCTGGGTTACAGAGACCTGGGGACCAGCTATGGAAACCCAGCTTTAACTGTGCCATCTACCCCACTTCTGACCTACTCAGGCTGCTTCTGTGGGACTCCTTAAAGATCTCTTCCCTGGGGAGGAGTCTCCTACAGCCATGACTGAGTACTGACTGTCTCCAGGACCCTTTCGTCTCGTGCTACAAATCCAGGCCCCATTCATTGTTCCTCCCAACTGAGGCCCAGGTCTTGCTGTACATGTCATGGATACTGACTGGGCTGTTCTGAAAGCCACTTCCTGTTCCCCATTCCCAGCATGGCCCAGGCTTGGCTTCTCCCTCCCACTTCCTTGTGGCCCGCATCTCATCCCCCCCATCCTTCCCTACTAGCTCCCCAAACAGAACCAGGACTTCCTGGGTGTGGGATCAACTCACACTGAAGGGCCACCCTGTGGGTCACGGAGTCCCTCTGGAGTCCACAGGCTTTTTTGTCATTTGACTTTGTGTCACTTTCCTTCTCTTTGGCCTTAAGGTCCACTCATCCTTTACAGCTGTGGGCAAGATCATGCCCCTCCCTTCAACCAAGTAATTACAGTGCTTTTCTGGGCGGTGGAGACATGGTCTTGCCCAGTGAAATGACCCCTGGGTACATTGACCCTGACAATAAGAAAAGAATAACCCCACCATGCCCATGCTCTGCTAAAAGATGATGAAAGGAGGACTGGACCAGAGCCAGGTGTCCAGGGGTAGGGACTAGGCTCCTCTATCGCCACCTTAGCCTCAGGGAGAGAATTTATACTCTCCTGCCTGTCCCACCTAGCACTCACCTACTGACCAGAGGCTCTGCACTCTGATCTGAGCACACTCCACACACCCACCTCCGTGCTTCTTTCCAGAGTGGGTGGCAATTGAGCATTTGTACCCCCACACCATTCTGTAGATTGTCTACAGGGAATGGGACCCCTACATCCATCACTCAATGTGTCCTGCTGATAGCAGCTACAGGGACTGGTGCTCAGAAGTGTGGGACGTGGGTGGTAGCCTACAGCAATCACTCACAGCTGACCCTGAGTCCCACCTTCAGAGTTCTGCACTTATCTTTGGGAGCCTGCACCAGGAGGGCTTTCCTTGCTCTGTCCCTTTGCCCAATGCAGTCACTTTCAGGTCAAGTGAACCCCTGATGGACAGTGTTGTGACCCTGGGGAAGCTACTCTCCTGGGGGCAAGAGACCCTGGTGGTCTTAGAGAATCAAATCAACCCCTCTCGGTGGCTGCCCCCAGTCCTCTGGTACCCAGGAGACAGTGGTGGGAGGGGCCCCTGTAATCTGAAGGTCACCTGGGATAGCCTTGCATGATCCCACTCCCCACTCCCCACTCCCCTCTATTGTCCCCCTGAAGGTGTAGGAACAGTGGATACTGGGCTCAAGCTGGCTGCAAGGGGCAGTCACATGGGCAGCCTGCAGGGGGCAGAATTGCAACAGAGACTGAAGCCTGTCAACCTTTTGAAAGTATCTTTGGGAGGACAAAGAGGGTGGGTAGCTGGGAGGGCTAGATCCAGGATGGGCACTGCTGGGCTCTCAGCAGGGTTTAGGCAGCAGGAGAGGGGGCAGGGGTGCAGAGGATGAAGAGGAACAAGATACTGTGTAGGGGTGCAAAAGACAGAAGCAACTGCCTTGAGTTAAAGAGCCCCATTCAGAATGGGAGCTGGTGGGGGTCTGTACAGCCTAGTGCACCTGGGTGGGGCTCCAGCCCCAGGCCGAGCTCCAACCCCAGCCCCAGCCTGTGGTAAGCCCTGCAACAGTGTGGGCAGGATGTGGGGGGACAGGGCCCCATTCCTCAGCCCCTAGGCTGAGCCCTGGGCCCCCCGAGCCAGAACAGACTCAGGAAATGGCCTGATTGCGTTTGTACGGGAACGCCAAATCCCTTGCAGCTGCGCGGGGCCAGGGCCACGGGCGGGGCGGCCATCGCCAGAGTCTTGACAGCTCCGAAGAACGTGCCAAGGGGTCTGGGCCGCTGGCCGGGGGGCGCCTTTCCCAGGCCAGAGGCCCCCACCCCACCCCACCCCAGGAGAGCCACCCCCTTCCAGTTCCCAGAACGGAGCCCAGCTGTGGAATAGCGACGGGGTGAGGTCATGGGGAGGGGGCGCATTACTCATTGCTTGAGGCAGGCAGGCGGGAAGAGGCAGGGGAAAGGGGCCCCAGGCCTGCTCAGCCTCAGAGCAGGGTCAGGAGCTGGGACAAGCTTTTCTCCAGCAAGGGGCTGGAGGGGTGATGCTGGTAGACCCCTACCCTGCACCCCACTGTCACCAAGACTTTGTCCAGGGAGGGCTAAGTTAGGGTAACTTTGGAGGGGGTGGGTCCCACAATGGATGTTCCCAGAAAATACACATTGGCCTCCTGCCAGCCCCAGGCTCAGGCCGGCACCACGTTGTCGGGGTGATGGTTAGGAAAACAGTAAATAGTGAGGCAGGGGCGGCCCCCTGAGAGCATGGGAGGGAATGGGACCTGCTGTTTGCGATCCCCTGTTCCCTACCCTTGCCTGCACATGTTGGAGGGTGACCCTGTGTACTCATGTGTGAGCATGTGCGTGGGAGGGCCTGTGTGAGTGCCTATGTGGCCACATGAAATGTCTATGTGTCCTGTACCCTGCTCAGGAAAGATCTGTGTTTGGGTCCCTATACTTGCTGCAAGCTGAGCTCCATAGCCCCTTTCCTTGGGCTTTGTGTGTTGGTGACAAGCTATGGTAGCTTGGATTCTTTGCTCTAAGAGTGAAGGACCCCAAGGGGTCCTGCCCACAACTGTGCTTGCAGGGAGGTTGCACCTGGTAGAACATAAGAGGCTCTGGTCCTATTCAGAGTGAGACCCCTGATTCAAGATATCCATACTCAAAGAGATGAGCTAAGTGAGTCCTGTACCCCCATCTCAGTCCTACACAGCCACCCAAATGTTAGAGTGCTTTCACACACACAAGAACTTTGCACATAGGCTCAAACACATGTACACCTACCCTGCACATACATAGATTCAGAAAGCAAGGACAAACCCACCCCAGGGAGTATCTCTTTATGGTCTGCCTCAGAAAGCAGGCAGAGTAGGAAGCCCTCTTTTTCCCATACACTGTACCCTGACATTTGGGGGGGCTGCTAGTAAACGTGTGTGCAAGGAGCAATCCACAGCCCCCAGAGCACAGAGCTGTACTTCACCAGGTGGAGAGGGGCCAAAAGCGGCCCCCACATTGGCTGAGGCCATGGAGAGAACCAGGAGGCCCTCGGCATCTGCCTGTGATGGGAGCCAGGTGTAGGGAATTAAGGGGCTTTCTCAGGCTGGAAGTTGAAGGCCCTTCTGAGGCTGAGGCAGGCAGCTCGGCTTGGGGGTGCAAGGTAGGGGCGGGCAGGCAGCTTGCGTGGCTGGAGTCCCATGTGGCTGGCGGGTGGGAGGTGGTGGGGGGATGAGGGAGGAGTGAACCTCATCCTGGAGCCTGTGGAGAGGCCTGGCTTTTGTCTGAGAGGCTTAGGGGAGACCTGGAGAGATTAGATCATGTGCTGGCAGGGCTTCCTGGCCAGGGGACTGAGGCCCAGAGGGGAGCCGGCTGTGGGGTCATTCGGCGGACACTGCCCGGGAAGTACAGAGACCCCAGAAGGGAGACTCAGCTCTGAGCAGCTCAGGCACCTTGGTCCTGGAGCAGTGCAAACTGTAAAACAGAGGAACCGACCCCTCTCAACTCCAGACAAGCTGGAGGGGCTGTTGGGGGGAACAGTGGCCAAGGCCTGAGGTATCTACTAGACACCAGCAACACAGGTTTGCCATGTAGGGTCTCCAGATCCCCCTGGGCCCAAACCAGCCTGATTCCTCTGGCTGTGCCTGGCTTAGGGAAAGGAATTCTAAGGAGCCTGAGTCAGCATACTCTGAGGGCTGCAGATGTTGCTTGCCTCAGTTTCCCCACCTTTGAAATAACCCAGAGAGACCTCTGTGGAGAGGACCCTGGGTTGAGGCTGGGGTGCTCTAAGGTACCCAAGTGCAAAGCAGAGAGAGGAAGGAGCTGGGCAGATGCAAAGAGAGCCTGACCTGGTGACTTCTAGGTACAATCTCACACTTGGACCTCATGTGGTGGCTACTGTCTCCCAACATGCCATTTTTTTGAGGCAGGAAGGAAGGTTCCAGGTAGAGATTGTAGGGGTAGCTATCTGACTGGTGGCCATGTCTAAGACTCTCTCTAAACTCATTGTCACCTTTCCCAAAGTCCTTCTTGGTCCCCACATTGAACAAGCTAACTATGTTCTAACATAGGAGGCAGCCAGCATGACAGGACAGTTGGTCACCAGCCCCAACATTGGGTTGCCTGAAACCTATGTGGACACCGATGTCTCCTCTCTTCCCAGAGGCTCACCTATGTGTACAGAGTCCTGGGATTACCCCCCTTGGGCAAAGGCACTTTCACAACTGCTTTGCATAGCCTTCATCTTAGAGTAAACTGAGGCCTGCAGACTGGTCCATGGATTTACCCTTGCTTGCCAACAGCAGGGCTTGTGCATTACCCTCACCATCCCACTCATTGCAAGACTGTCTCAGTCATGTAGCATGACGACTGTCTCTCTGCCCCTCCAGGCTCACAGCTCAGTGGAAAGAAGAAGACCAAGAAGAGGCTGCCCGTGAACAGCGCCAACGGGAACGAGAGAAGCAGCTGCAGGACCAGGACAAAGATGAAGATGAAGGCGGTCATTCCCTGGAGCAGACAGGACAGCAGACACTGTAGGTTGCTGGGTCCTGGACCCCTATTTACTGCCACACAGGACCTGGGAAGAAGCACATACTGGGGGGTCAGGCCTTGGACTTAGAGCCACAGTGAAGGAATTAGAGGAAGGGACCAGCTCTTGGGACAAAGGTCGTTGCAGTCTCCAGTAAACACCATCTGTGGGATGCTGACTAGCCAGAGGGTCTACAAAGTTATGTGAGGCCCTCCCCTTCCAGCCAGCCTCCAGGGGCCCTGACTCAGGCTCTGGATACCCTGAATGTCTCCAGCCCTGGCTTGGACTGGTGCTGACCCCAGCCATGAGGCCCTGGCCCCCAAGCCCCCCGCCCAAACTCCTGGCTGCCAGTGACTCACGGAGGCCACGTCCAAGTTGGCGGCTACGGGCCGGCTCGTTTCCTCCTCGGGCCCAGGAGGCCTCCGCGGCTGGGCTGGGCTGTTTTTCCAATAACTCTCCCCTTCCTCCTGGCCCTGTTTTGTTCCATTTTCTCGAAGTCAGCAGCTTTGGGCGGGGTGGGGTGCTGCAGGGGTCATGGCCTCTCAGTCAGGTCTTCAGTTACTGGGTCCTTGCTAGCCCCCAACCCTTTCTTGCCCAGTAGCTCACCCTGGTCCTTGAGAAAGGCTGTGGGGACCAGCCTGAGAACCACAGCAGCCTCGAGGAATCCTAGGTGGATGGGGGAAGGCACACCCTCTCTCTTGCAGTCCTAGACTGAAGAAGGAAACAGCTCTGCTTTTGGGGAGCCCTAGATTGATGAAGAAACACAGTCCTGCCCTCAGGGAGCCCTAGATTGTTGAAGAAGGCATCGCCTAGTCCTTGGGGAGCCCTAGCTTGAAAGAAGAGGCAAAGCTATGTATGTTCTTAGAGAGACCTAGATCGATGGGGGAGGGATAACTCTACTTTCAAGAAACCCTAAACTAATTTGAGCAGTAAAGCCTGGCCTTCAAAGAGCCTAGACTGATGGGGGAGGCATAGCCCTACTCTCAGAGAACCTTCTACTGAATAAGGAGGCGTAACTCTGCTCTGGAGGAGTCATAGACTAATGAGGTAGGAATAGCCTGTCTCTCAAGGAGCCCTAGGCTGATGGTGCAGCCATAGCTCTGTCCTCAGGAAGCCCTAGGCTGATGGTGGAGCCATAGCTCTGTCCTCAGGAAGCCCTAGACTTATGGTGCAGCCATAGCTCTGTCCTCAGGAAGCCCTAGACTTATGGTACAGCCATAGCTCTGTCCTCAGGAAGCCCTAGACTGATGGTGGAGCCATAGCTCTGTCCTCAGGAAGCCCTAGACTGATGGTGCAGCCATAGCTCTGTCCTCAGGAAGCCCTAGACTGATGGTGCAGCCATAGCTCTGTCCTCACAGAACCCGAGACTGATGGTGGAGCCATAGCCCTCAGGGAGCCCTAGACTGACAGGGAAAGCACAAGTCTGTCTTGGAAAACTGTAGGCTGCTAGAGAAGGCGCAACTCTACCCTGGGTGATTCTCTGACCTCAAAGAGACAGAATGTAGCCATGGAGAGCCACCTCTGAAGCAGATGGTGGCTCACTCTGGGAGTCCGGGTCTAAGGGAACAGAAAAGGAAAGGAACATAGGCTGTGGCGTCTTTTCCTAACCCTCTTTTCCTCTGCTCTTTCAGCTTCAGGCTCAAGTCCTCTGAACTGGATGAAGATGAGGGTTTTGGTGACTGGTCCCAAAAGATGGAGCAGCGGCAGCAAACCTGGGAGAACGAGGGGACTGCAGAGGGTAGTGAGCCCTCTCAAAGTGAGAGTCCAGAGGAGAAACAGGCAGAAGACAGGCAAGTGTAGACCAGGCTGGGCAGGGCACTGGCTCTTTCTGAACCCAGCCTGGGCCTAGACAATTCCTTTCTGTCTGCCCTTCCCCAAAAGGCCCCCAAAATGCTCAGAGGTTCTAAAGTGGGTAGGGTGGTAGGAAGAAAGGGAGACAGATGGCAGGCTGGCCAGTGAGGGGGCTACAGGGAGAGAGCAATGAAGATATTGCATTCCTGGGTTCCCCAGGGCTGGGGGCCCCATCCTGACCAGCTGCGGCCAACGGGTGGGGGGCTGCCACATCAGCACACAGCTGCGGCCCACTTACGTAATGTAGGCGCTGCAGCCCACGTCCGCCCGCCCTCCCCAGGCTGGCTGAGCTCCATTCCCACGAAGGGGAGCAGGTACTTCCAGATGTGTGCCTGTGAGGCGGCCCAGGGGACAGGCTTCCCAGATGTGTGGACGTGTATGCCTGTCTAAATCAGGACGAATGAGGGTCCAAAGCCCCCTTGGGTCCGGAGATGAAGGATTGCTGATGACATCTCACCTTGCCTTCCCCCCAGATCAGGGCCAGGTGTGAAGATAAGTCTGCCTATCCCACCAGGTCTGGGTAGTGAGGGTCTCTGGCCCTGCTAAGGAGCTCCAAAATTGGAGGCCAGAGCCCCCATTGCCTGAGTGGGCCAGAGCCAAAGGCTGAGCTGTCTTTCCTCGGTGATCTGGCCCCTTCCTGGCCCCTCAGAGGCCCCTGGGCCAGCAAGAACTCAGCTCAGCTCCTTCTCATTCTCATTTAATGAATTTCAGTTTCAATCACCCTCTGCATTCCAAAACCCCTGCTTTTCTGGGGCCCTGGTTCTGAGGCTGTCCACTGCCAGCTATCCTGGGTCTGCCCATTGCCAGCCTCAGTTTCCCCCTGTGTGCCAGTGTGTTTTGTGCGTTTTCTGGGTTTCTAGGCAGGCAGCTACAGCCCTGCCCTCAGCGCACTCCCTTCTCCTGCTCAACAGCAGGGGGCACTTTTGATCTGCAGAGCTCTGGCCTTGCAGCCTCCACCCTACCCTCAAACCCGCCTGGCTGCCTGGTCCGCGCCAGCTCTTGAATGGCCCCTCTGTGTGGCTGCTGCTGGCTCCAACCCCAGCCCACCTTGGGCGGTGGGTTTGGGTTTTGGCTGGCACGTACACCAAGGGGCCTGACATCATGGAAAATACAATAATTTACTATCTTCTCCTCCAGGTTCAGAGCCACTCGAATGCAGAGTCACGCCCGGCTGCCCGTTGGCTAGCTGCCTCTCCCCAAGGCCCCTCACCTCAGTAATGCAGTCCCTTCCCTAGCTTCTTCCACCCGCTAATCCAGCACCCCCAAACACTCTGGGCCTGGGCCCCCAGTGGCCGTTCCTCAATGTTGTGTTCTGCTGATCTATTTGCCCATATATGGTCAGGGCAAAAGCCCCCAGAAACTGGACTTGTGCAGATAGAGGGCTGCAGGACATGTCCAGCTTCAGCAATTGGGCTGCCCTATACAGTGAGGAGTGAGCAGTAGCTAATGTCTTCAAGGGGAGTCTTCTAGGGCCTCTCGGCACAGAGGCCCTAGGACAGTGCAGCCTAAATGTCCTTCTATAAAAGTGCCATGGCTAGACCTGTGAGATGTTCCGTGGTTAAAGGTGCTTGCCACTGAGCCTGACATCCTGAGTTAGAGGCCCAGGACCCACATGGAGGAAGGAGAGCTGACTCCCCCAAGTTGTCCTCCAAAACACCCCTGTCTCTTTAAATAAATAAATAAGTGGAAAAAAAAGCAAAACAAACCCCCCCCCAAAAAAACCCTAATTTTTTTTAATCACTGGGGTCTTAAGAGCCTTGTGAACCAATTCAATTGGACTGCTCCCATTTTACAGATGACACACCTAAGACTTGGAACTGGAAGTTGCCTAGAACCAAGCAAAAAATGGTCTCCTACAACTAAGTTTGCCTCTCTTTTCCACAGTTCTCACCAAACCAATGTTCACCTGGAGAAGTTGTGCCTGAGCCAGGGGGAACATAATCCAGAGGATGCTGTTGGGAATTCTGGGGAGGCAGAAGAGGTAAGAGGTGAGGGCCCCCTGAGGGGCTAGGTCTGTGATACTCCATGAGTGCTGTGGTCTCCTAGACTGACCTACAGGAGACGTCACTCCGCTGTCCTTGAGTCCTTCCAGAACACATTCTTGGAGGGTGGCGAAGCTGGTGACCCTCTGGGCAAGTTCCTCTTCGCTGACCAAGAGATTCCTCCCTGCAGCCTGGGATTCCAGAGCTGTAGCGTGTCAGGGCCAGACTAGGCCTGAGGCCCCAGAGGCCTCTCAGACAGGCCCTGGGTGGGGCAGGAGGGCACAGGGAGGGGTCATCTAAGCAGCCTGTGTTTCTTATCCCTAGCACCTGACAAGTCATCAGACCAGGACCCCCAGCCCTTTGGCTTTGGAAGAGACTGTGGAGCTGAGTTCACCTCCCCTAAGCCCTACCACCAAAGTAGGTGCAGCCTGAGCATCCCCCTTTCTCTCTGCTTGTGTCCACTGTTCATGTTCTCTTCATCCATCCCCTGCTGTACTGGTAAAACCCTATGATATGGAAGTGGGGCTGGGTCAGTGGGGAGACTCACTGAGGGATGGAACTTGGGCCTCGTGTGTCTCTCCATGACCACACTCTGTGCACCCTCCACAGCTGGCAGATAGGACAGAGTCCCTGAATCGCTCCATACAGAAGAGGTGTGTCTCCCTTCTTTCTGGCATTCTCAAAGACACGGTGGGATAGCAACTGTGGACTGAGATCAGGGAATGTGGTACCCTGGGAGGGGCTCTGGGTGGGCTGGAAGAACACTGGAAAGGAACATAAGGCTTATCCTTTCTTCTACCCCCAGCAACAGTGTGAAGAAGTCCCAGCCAACCTTGCCCATTTCCACAATTGATGAGCGCTTGCAGCAGTATACCCAGGCCACTGAGGTAAAGTATACTCAGTTCTCTGAGGCCAAGCCTCCTCTTTAATTAGCCATCATCAGCCATCCACCTAAGCTCCTCTTTCCATCCCATCACACCCCTCTCTACTGTACAGTGTCCTTCCCTCAACTCACATTGCTCTTTCATCTACCCTAGGTCTCTCACATTACAGTAGGCATGCCTCTGTCCTGTCACACACCCATTCAATCAGTGCCCCTCCCACCATATAACACACCCTCATGTGGCCAATCCTCCCTCAGTCTAACAAAGCCCACGTACTTCAACAACATCCCTCTATCAGCCCTGTTCTTCATTTGATACCCCTTCACCTAGCCAGCACCTCCCATCACACCAACAAATCTTCTCCATCTAACCCATAAACTCTATCCAAACAATGCTCTTCCAGCCCCCAAATGTGTAGCATGAAGCAGAACCCATATGACATTGTGTCTCCTATGTTCTTCAGAAGTGGGTCATGGGGTACCAAATGAAGGATAGCACATTTGTCCACAATCCCTACCTCCAGCAAATACAAAGATGAGCAAAGGCTGCTGGTGCCTACCATGGTGACTGTCTTGGGACTCTGTCTCCTCTGCAGTCTGCTGGTCGACCTCCCAAGTTGTCCCGACAGCCCTCCATAGAGCTGCCCAGCATGGCTGTGGCCAGTACCAAGACACGTTGGGAGACAGGAGAGGTACAGATTCAGTCGGCTTCCAAGACACCCTCCTGCCAGGTAGGATTCCTCTCCAGGCAGACCAAACTGAGGAGGCAGAGCATAGGAAATTGGCCATCGTGGGGGTGGGTGGGTGGTTCCCTTTGGAAAAGCAAACCTGGGACAATCAAGGTGAAGTGGGGATGTGATAGGCTTCAGGACTCAAGGAAAAATCCATGTTGTCCTAATAAACAGGCAGTATGACTCTCTTTTTCTTCTTGCCAAGAATGAGGTGGGCAGGTTCTTGGCCTTCCAGTCAGCTAATGCCAGGCAGAAGAAAGGGCCCCATGACCTGTATCTGTCCTGTGACAGACCCTGCCCTATGTCCTCCCCCAGGATATTGTAGCTGGAGACATGAGCAAGAAAAGCCTGTGGGAGCAGAAAGGAGGCTCAAAGACCTCATCCACCATCAAGGTTAGTAAGCCAAGATGGCGGCAGCTGCATCCCATCCTCAAAGACTTCCTGGAGACAGCAGCATCCCCCTTCTATAGCAATCTCCTTGACGCTTAGTCTCACCTAACAGAGTACCCCATCTGGAAAGAGGTACAAGTTCGTGGCCACTGGACATGGGAAGTATGAGAAAGTGCTTGTGGATGAGAGCTCAGCACCATAGATCATGTATGTATCTTGGTGAGTCAAAGGACCAAAGCATGACAAAATGGGTCCTCCTGGGAGCATACTGGCGTAGATGGGCCAAATCTTAGGTCTTGAGGGCTGAAGACCTGGCCTTAGAGTTGCTGTATCTTCTGTCTGGCTGCCAGCTGTCTTCCTGGCTCTCTGAAGCCTGGAACTCTCTCCCCTCAAGCAGGAGCAGGTTGGCTCAGTACTGTTCATAGGAGACTCAAACTCCATTTAGGAGCTCCTACCATATCCAGTGGGACTCATGATAGTGTGGGTCGGCCCTGGAGAAACTGAGTGTGGCACAGCATCCAAAAGTGTGGGTTATCATACATCCAGTAAAGGAGGTGGGACCTTGGCTTGCCCCCCTGCCCTGCTGAAGGCCCCATCCCATGAAAAACACAGAGGTGATGCCTGTGTGGGTATACATACATTTATTGGTAGCTCTATCCATAACCATAGTACCCATCATATTCCAAGCAGGACTTCTAGCCCAACCCCTGCTGAATCCCGTTATGGTGACTATGACAGAGAGCCTCTCCTGGCTCCTTTGGGTCCCTCCTCTCACAGCTGATGTTCTATCAGAGTTGGGCAGATCTTAGGGGTGGAGTCCCTCTAGTGCCTGGCCCCTGCCTCTTTATAGCCCTCTCTGGCTTGACCTGTCCTTACCCAACCGTTGAAACTTGGTTATGATTTGCACTAAGCCCTGCCCTCAGTGTAGTCCTACCCAGTAAGCCCTTACTGGCAGGAATCAGAAAAGACACACATGAGACCACAGAACATCCTTTCTCCACTGCCCAGTCCTACGTACCTCTGAATACCCCTCACCCAAACCTAGTCCTAGACTTGCACTGGTCCTAGAACCCTCTATGAACCCTGGTCCTAGGGTCAGGCTCCCACCATCCATAAATATTCTTCAACTTGCATTCTCCTCCACAACCCCAAACTGCCTCCGGCCACATGCACCTGCTTCATCCACCTCTCTCACTTGCCACTTCCTCTCCCACCAACTCATCTGTGCCTATCCAATAGGTTCCTTTGAGCAGCCAGCGGCCAGCTGCCATGGTCATGCACTATCCTGACCCATTATGTTCACTTGAGGACTGAGACCCTCTCTCTGTATCCTCAGCCTCTGTCAGTCTCTGTCCACCCCAGTCCAGAGTCCCGGAGGCCACTCTGGCTACATCACCGGAGCCTCCAACCTGCTGCTGTCCGGTTGAAGTTCTTGGGCTGGGAGTGTAGCTCCAGGATGGGGTGCAGTGTAGGAGCAGGCCGGACAGCCTCCTGTAGCTTCCGGGCATTGAAGCGAGGTCGGCACAGAAAAGGCAGGCGACTGAGGCAGGCCGGGGGGTGTCCCCCATCTCCAGGCCCTACAGGGTGGCTTCTGCGGAACTCAGTCAGTGACATGCGGTACAGCACTGCATCCCACATCCTAGAGGCCCTGGAGGCAGGGGGCTGTGGGCCCATGGGGGCTGGCACCTCTGGTTGCATAGACTCCACGCTCACCTCTGGCTCTGGAAATGCATGCTCCTCTGCCTCCTCCATCAGTTGCTTCTTTAGGCGTGTCCAGCCACTAAGGCAGGGCTTGGGTGCAACTTTGGGAACAGGGCGTGGGGGGAGGTCCGAGGGACCTGAGGCTGCTGGGAGGCTGGAGACATGCTTGGGCTCCATGGCAAGCCTGGCTGTGGGCAGCTCCTCTAGGTGTTCTGCTTCAGAAGCTGTAGGAGCTGGGCTATAAGGTGAGGGTCCCGATGAGCGGTAGGTAGGGGCTATGGGCACCACCACTCTAGCACCTGATTCCCTGGATGCTGAGGCCTGAAAGCTGGGTGGTGGCCTTGTTACAGGGGGCTCCTCGGGCCCAGGACTGACTGACTGCACCCCGGTGGGCAGTGGGCGGATATGTGCTACTGGGATGAGAGGCTGGGTATGAGAATTACACAGGCTTTTATCCCCATCCAGGGCCATCCTGGGGGACTCAGAAGTCCCAGTATGCGAGGATGGTGACAGCCGGATATGCACTTGGGTGATGTGGGTACCAGCCACTGTAGGGGCAGATACATGGGCAAAGCCATTGCGGGTCCAGGCAGTTTCTAGGGTTGGGGCTTCAAGCCTAGGAGGTGCCTTGAAATGAGTTGCCAGAGACCTTTGCTGAGGAAGACTGAAAGAGAAAGTGGACTTCTGTAGGGGCGAGACCACATGGTGAACAATGGGGATATGTGGTGAGCGGGGCAGGGGGACCACCAAGTGAGGGGCTTCAGCAGGATGCTGGACGGTGGTCTCCAGATCATGACTGGCCTCACTCACGGGGGACAGAGAGGTACGGAAGGCCCCAGGTGCGGTGGGGGTTGTTCCCACCATCTTCTTCCGAGCGGCTTTTCTCAGTAGCTTCTGAAGTCTCTGGTTGTCTTTTCCAGGTTTGGGCAGCAAGGGTGGTGGGGGCCCATGGGGGGCCTCAGGTCTCGGGCCACATGCTGCCGGGGGCGTGGACACAACTGAAACGAGCATCTCTGGTCTGGGGTAGAGGGGAGAAAGAGTGGTCAGGCTGGGCCCCCTCCCCTGCCCACAGGAGGGGCTGCTGGGTGGTTTCCTAGTCTTATGCCGAAGTGGGAGAATGTGCAGAGTCAGCTACTAGAAGCCTTCTTTCCAGGCTTTCCCATCCTGCAGGCACCTTCTAGCCTTATGCATTAGTCGCTGTGGGTGCCTTCATCATACCCTGGTGTGGAGGTGAACTTACAGTGGCTCCAGGTCACTTGGTGGGTGACAAAGGCTAGAATCTGCCTTCAGGGATCTGTCCTATATGATAGCCTGCATAAAGCTGGCCTTACCTCCAAGTACCAGCTTGGGCCCAGACCTATAGTAGTACAGGATGGGAACAGAGACCCACTGATGAACTGCAAGCAAACTGCCTGTGCCTGGCCAGCTGCAGGACAGTGGTGGAGGGCAGGCTGCCTGCAGACACGTGAGGGGCGCCATGCCGTCGCCGGCTTGACCACAGGCGCGTCCGTGTGCTTTGAGTGGTGAGGGGTGGCAGCCAAAAGGCTCAGGCTAGCTGAGGCTGTATCCTTAGAGGTAGATTAGCTGGAAAATGGGAGCAGTTTTTGCTGAGCTATGCTGAATGGGATATCCCCACAGCCCTCCTGCCAGGGGTGGTCCAGGCCGAGCTGCCTGTCTTGGTTTCTGGGCGCCACATGTTTGCAAGGACACTGACAAATGGCATCTGGGCCGAACTGGAGGCCATCTGGTTTAGGTGGAAGGAGGCCTATGGCTGCCCCTGTAGGAGCTGACTCTGCTGGAGCAGAAGCAAACACTGGCAGGGGGGCTGGGATGGTCTTCCCACACTTGCTCCAAGCTTCTGGGTTACCTTTAGGAAATTGGGACTTGAAGAATTGGGGCAACTTTGGGTTTGGTTCAAGAGGGCTGCCCCAGTGGGTAGTCAATATTCCCTCCTGAGCCAGCCTAGGCCCAGAATAAATTTGAGCCTGAGAGATGGTCTCCCAGGTGACTGACCATGGTAAGCAGGAGCCTCCCCAGATAAGGAGGAGTATGGTGAGGTCTGATGGGCACTAGGAAGGTAGGGTCATAGAGAAGGACAGGTTTTGCCTCTTCTTCAGCCCCAGCCTAATGTACCCCATACCCTTGCCTATGTTCCCAGGAGAGACTCCAGTCAGATGCTACTCCCAGCCCTGGTCAAGAAGTTGCTTCCCGTTGCCAGTCCAGCCTGCTCTTGTGCCTCCAACAACCCAGCTGCCACTCCCCCTTTTTTCGCTCCTGGACCCTCCATCTTCTATGCCCTCTCACTCTTTGATCAACCCCCCCCCACTCTGTCTCTCACCATCAGCTAAAGGGACCACTCCCTAGAGGAGCCAAGAGCTCCCAAAGAAGGATGGAGGAGAGAAGGCCAGCATCCCAGCCAGATCCAAGGGTACCTGTCCCCATGCTGAGTGTTAAGGATTCTGAGTCCCTCTTTTTGTGTAATAAAGCATCTTGAATGGCCCCATGCACTGGCCCTCCTGTGCTCACTAACAGAGAACAAAGAAAGTGTCACAACTGTTGGCCACCCCGCACTGCATTGCACACACCAGATCTGTGGGCAACTACTCTGTCTTGTCCTATGGACTTGTAGTGTATTATGCTCCAGGATCTTAGGTTTGAGGTGACCCAAGTTGGGCTACTGACAATGAATGTGGCTTATTCCTCTTCTAAAACAGTGGTGGATAAAATCCAGATCCTTGCCTGGATAAAAATAAACCTCCTAGCACCCGAACGAGGGCATTTCAGTCTGTTCCTGGTAGTGTCCACTAAGAACAAGTACTGTAACTAGGCATTGCCCATCTTGGTACCCAGAAGGTGCTCTCTGAAGGTGTGATGGATGAACAGATGGATGAAAGGATAATGGATATATAGATGGATGGATGGATGGGTGGGTGGATGGATAGACAGATAGGTAGATGATAAATTAATGGATGAGAAGATTGATGGGTAGAAAGATGAATGATTGATGGGTTATTAGATAGGTGAATGGGTAGGTGGATGGGTGATAGATGGATGGACAGGTGGATGATAGGTAACGGATGAGTAATGAGCTCATGGGTAAGTAGATGGATTGATGGACAGAGTGTAAGTAGATAGATAAATGGATGAGTGAATGTGTATATAGATGGAAGGACAGATAATTTATGGGTAGATAGAGGGACAGATACACGAGTAGCTGACTGGCTGGCTGGGTAGCTGGATGGATAGCTAGATGGAGAAGTGAATGATAGGTGGGTAGATGAAGAGTGACAGGTGGACGTGTTGATGAGTAAGTAGTTGAGTGGGTGGGTTGATGGATGGATGAGTAGATGGATAGGTGGGGGAGTAGAAAATGGTGAAAAGGAGAGAAGAAAGGAAGGAATGGAAGTAGAAAATATGAGAGCTGATTGTGAGGATGAGTGAATGTATAGTGGCTGACCAAGTGTGTGAATGACAATTGAACTATGGGATGTTGTCCTTGGGGGCTCCCGCCCCTTACAAGCCTGCCCCTTGCACCAACTCTGAACCCTATTGCCTCTAGACTCTGGAGATCCTTGACTAATGAGGCTCTAAGCTTGACCATGACATCCACCTAGACATTCAGAATCTTGACTCTCCGAAAGCTTCAAACTCCACTGGTGGGGACACATAGCTCTGGAATATTAATGTTCAACAGATAGAGCTGCTGAGGCACACAGGTCGATGGCCCAGCCCTGCTCACAGCCTCACCATGATGTAGATGCAGAGCTCTGCTCAACCAGAAGCTTTTCCCAGGACACGGGACACTTCCTGCCCTTTCTACTCAGATGAGGAGGTAACCAAGGGCAGAAGCTGTTTCGAGGTCCTTAAGGGGACAGGGAGCGAGATACTAGTGTAGGACCAGAATGGGTATGTCAAGTGACAGAGGAAAAAGTGTTTATTGCACCATGCTCCCCTGACTTGCCCAGCTTCACTCTTGGGCCTTGGGAGGAGGGGGCAAGGCGTGCTAAGTACAACTCCACTAAATCTTGTGTGGGTCTCAGGTATGGAGTCTACCCCTGCTATAACACTGCCCACCCTGCCAAAGACACCAGGACACTGCCCTTCCATCTTCCTGCCTGACTCCTGAGGGATCCAATAGCTGGGGTTTCTTCTTCCAGGTCCTGCTCAAAGTGAAGTCCCATGGACACAGAAGTGCCCTAATACCTGTAGAGCCAATCTGTGTTTTTAGAACCAGGAGAAGCTGTCATGCACAGAGGCAGCTGCTGCCCGGATCACAGCGGCTGAGTCCCAAGTGCCACGTCAGCCAGTCCTATCCTGGGCTTGGCAGAGCTAGCCACAGTGGGTCAACTAGGGGTACTGGGTAAGGCTCAGGGTCTAGGGGCTCTTAAACTCCCAGTCTGAATGGCCTCTGAGTACCCCACGATCCTGGGAGTCACCCATATTGGCTACTGGAGCCAAATCACTGGGAAAACAGGCCCTTCTCAACCTCCTCTGTCCACTAGGCTAAGTTCTTCATTCACCAACTTTGAGGGATCTTTCACAACCAGTCTGTGAAGCCTCAAACTCCACTATTTCTCAGTCTCATGGGTAGAAGTCCAGCACCCATCCAACAGACTTTGTCCCCCACCTCCACCAGGGTCTCCAGTCCTCTCCCAGATCCCCAGGGAGCCTTTTGCTCTGTCTCCCCTCCTCACCGAGCCCCAGCCAAGCCAAGTAGGACCTGTTGTGTATTACCTGGCATGTGTTACCTGCTCAAGTCTTTAGTGGCCGGCAGCAACTGGTCCAGAAGTGCCCACTCTATGCTGTCCTGCTGTACCTTGGGCCTGGTCCCCTGAGAAGGAGATGACTGTTACCCAAAATAAGACCTGCCCTGTCTCTCTGACCTCACTGTGAGTGCCTGCCAAAGGCTTCTGAAGTGGGCAGCCACCCTCCCCTGCTGGCCATAAGGAGCCATTACAGAGACAATAGTATATCCTCCTACAGACCTCTAAGGACCCCCATTCCTCTCAGATACAAAAGAGCTTCTGGATGCAGGGCTTCAACAACTCCAGACTGGACCAAATCCCTCATGTCTGCTCTCTGTGTTCCTCAACTGAGGGATGTGCTTTGTTTCAGTTAAAACCTGATGAAAGGGAGGCTGGCCTTACCACAGAAGAGATTTAGAGTCCCCTTGCACCAGTGTGGGGCTTCATAACTCCATATGACCCCCAAGGCCAGACTGAACTGGGCATCCGTGTTATTTGGAGCTCACTGAACCCTATCTATCCAAAGACATGGATGGCTGTGGAAGTAGCCCAGCAACTCCAGCTTTGAGGGACCTCTAAGGGGCAGGTGCTTGGAGCAGAGGAGAGCAGGAGAGAGGTCCTGTTCTGTGAGCCAGCAGGCTAGAAGACTGGCTCCACCCTGTTTTTGACCATAAGGTGGGTCTTGTGTGTCTCTGGTATTCTATGGTCCCATCTCCAGCATGTAGGAAGTGGTTGGTGGGTCAATCCCAACCTTCCAGAAACTCTGAGATCCAGCTTGTCTCTAACCCTAGGACGCCAAAGAACAGGAGCCCTGTCTGTGTCCCCTGGGGTTCACCTACCATTACTGTATACTTCACATTGGCTTTTCCCCTGAACTGGACAGATCCATGGGCCTTACCTGTCATGCCTAACCCGTGGGGTCTGGGAGAATTGAGGGAGTGAGTGGGAAGTGCCAAGTTGGTCTCTTGCTACTTGGTGCTTTAGTTTCCCTAAAGGCAGGGCTATCCAGGCACACAAGGCCCAGGAGAGGTGTCCATGGTTGGATGGTGCCCCCTGGAGTCTTGAGGAAAGAAAGGCCAGGCACATGGCCAGGCCTGCTCAGAACCCAATACAGCCTAGGTCTCAACATCTTAGGAGGGAACCCCCGGACCAAAAGCAGGCCCAAACATGCCCCAGCCTTCCCCAGTCACTGGGGAAGATGGACAACCACCACAGGGTTAGGTCATCATTTCTCTTGTTATATGTTCCAATGGTGTCCACCTGAAAAAATGGGCCTGATTTCTAAGGGGTTTGGTGCAATACAGGCCAAGGATCCAAGGTCCTTCATTTTGTGGGTGTTTTGAGCTATCTCTATGATGGAGATATAGGGCACAGCTATGAGGGTGCCACATGGAATTAGACCCTATCTTGAGCAAAATTCCTACTCCTACAAGCCACCTTGGGCAGAGGAGCAGGAGGCCAAGGAACTTGAAACCCAAGCTCTGATGACCACTCCCCAATACCAGCCTGGCTCAACACAGTCTTTGGCTCCATCTAATCCATTCCTCCTCCCTCCGTCAGTCCATCAAGCATATGCCCATTGCCGGCGGGGGGGGATAGGTAAAAATAGCAACTGGCACCTTTCTAGGACAGTTGGGGACCTTGCCTCCTCCTCCAGGCATGTCTCCTCCATCCTTGCCTCCTTGGGCCTCCTCCTCTGGGGCATTCCTATACTTGGTCAGGGGCCTGCTTGGGCACACCCTCCCCTTCCCCATGCCCCAGCCACCCATCTGCTGGCCAATAGGCTGCCGGGGAAGATCAGATGTCACTATAACATGAGGGGGTGAGGCTGTCGGACAGTGCCTGCTGCTGGTCCTGTCCACAAGGAGCCCCCAGCCTTTCTCAGACTCAACTGCAGGTGGGTATGGATGTGAACAGCCTGCCTAGGAGTGGGTGACTGTGTCAGGGTTTGGGTACCTAACATCTAATGGGCACTCAAACAGGTCCTGGGCCTCGTGCTGTGTTATGTATTGATGACTAGAAACATGGCGGCTGAGCCTTGGGATGACACAGAAGAACTGGCGCCAAACCAGAGTAAAAGGACGTGGGAGGAGGGAGGAGGGGAGATCCTGGGGGCCTCAGGGGTAAGGAGCCCTCCTAAGGTAGGATCTAGGGAGAAGTACAGAGAGTGAGATAAGGATCCACTTAGGGGACATTACCCAGAGCTCGGGAATTGCCTGCTGTGATGTAGCAGGGTGGGAGCCTTTCTGGGGCTGTGTAAGAGTGACCTGAGGGAAGGAATGGAATTTCAACTCATTCCTGGAGCCAGAGCTCTGAGCCCTAAGCTACTCTTGCCATTTTGTAGATGTGGGCTTATCTCAGGTCATCCTAGGAAGGAACGCAACTGGAGAGATATCTGGGCCCCCCGCCCGGGGCAGATCTTAAGGCTCAGATCAAGGATAGACAGGAGCCAGGCTGAAACAGGACAGAGGGAATGGAAGGGACTGGACCTAAGCAGATAGGTCATATCTGATCTTGCTTATGGCTGGGAGAACAGGCGGTCTCAAGAGACCCTAGCCCTCCAGGCCTCAGCTTTTCTGAAATCTCCAGGTTGGGAACCCTAGCTTCCTGAGTATGAGCTTTCTAGAAGTCCTTGGGAGTCCTTGGAGGAGATAGGACCATACAAGGTTGATCAGAGGGTACTGGGCCCAAGGCAGGAAGTGATCAGGGTCCCATAGTAAGTGAGTGACAGGGCCTCCTGCCCCCTTCAAGCTTTGTCACCCTTGAAGAAGCGGAGGTTGGCACGTACCCCCAAGGAACCTGACCTCACAGGCTATTTTCATAAATCCCTTCTCAGGCCAGAACTCTCCACAGGACACCTGCTTTCCCTCTCAGTTGTTGATTGGCCATCTCTGTCCCATTCCTGCTACCCTACCGTTGCCTCTCCCCAACTTAGAGGGCTGTTGAAATAAGGGTGAAGAGAACCAGATCTGCTCAAGTGGGCCTTAGGGAACTCTAGAAGACCAGTAGCCTCAGTTTCCCAACCTGGAGTGAGGGCCATTGCTACCTCACTTTGGAAGGGTGTAAGGCAGCTCTTGCTGGATGCCTGCAAGAGCCAGGAGGGGAGCCAAAATGGCTGGGTTGCTCTCAGTACCCTGCCCCCCCCTGCCATCTTGGGTTTCAGGACGGAGGAGTCTTGCTAATTTTGATGCCTATTTTTGGACACTTCAGCTGCCACTGGCTCCTTAAAAATGCACAACCCCACACTACCCCCTCCCTCTGTCGCTGACAGGTGTGTGGGTCCAGTGGACACTAGAGGCAGGAGAGACGAGGTGGGGTCTCAGTGACACTGCTCTACCCCCGGACCTTCCCACCCCACAGAGGGCAGTAAAGGAGGAGTTAGAAGGACTGGTAGGGATCAGAGCAGGATGAGAAGGTTGGTCAGCTCTGGCTGGGTGGCTTATTTATGGTTGATGGACTCTCACACAGAGGCTTGGGAACAAGGCAAGGCTCAACCTTGTGCTTGGCCGAGAGCCTCCCGGGTATCTATGGGTTAATTTCGCAGGAAGTTTCAATAGTTCTGGGAAAGCTAATGTTATCAACAGGGCTTCGAAAGAGCTCCCACCTCAGCATTAAGCTGCTGGTGCATTTTTAGCCCCCTCCCTGGGGGCGCCAGAGCTATTGTCTTCAACTCAGCTGTGTTGTGTTGTTATGAACATTGTTTGTCAGACCTTGAGACAACATTCTGATACAGTTCTTTAGAGGTTCCCAGGCCCGAGGCACTGCAGGCATGTACAGTGACCAGTTCACAGGAACCATCGAGTTCTCTGCCCTGGTAGCCACTATACCTGAGCATGTGCATCAAGTCCCAGATGTAGTGCTAGGAGATCTGAGGTGCTCAATCCGATCAGCACATGCGTGTCAAATTCAGGCTTCCCAAAGGGAAGTTTCTCAGACCCACCCTGGTGAGTTCAGTCTCCGTGTATTTCAGGAGGAAGGAGACAGAGACTGAACGCTTGTGGGCTCTGTGATTTGAAAGGGTACCTCAGAGGGTTTCAGAGAGCACAAAAGAGGACCTGGGGTACCCTAAAAGGAACTTTGACTCTCAAGAAAAACGTGAGGCACAACATGAAGTTTGGGTTCACACAGGAAAGAAGAGCCAGCAGACAGAGAATGTCTGTACCCTTGGATCTGGACTCCATCATCTTGGGGTAATTCCCTAACCAGAGGCTATCAACTCAGACCAGCAGGGTGCCCCCAGATCCAGAGGGTCCTGTAGCTCTTACCCCTGACCTGAGAAAGTCTCTGCATTTTAGATGACTTTGCATGAAAATCCTATAGAGGGGACACCTGTCCAGAGTGGGATGTACACAACCTTCCAACAGTCCGACAGTTATAGAGTCTAAGTTTCAGTCTGCAGCCTGGGCGATCAGAGTCATGGGGAGAAGGGCCAATCAGGAGGACCAAGAGGTGACCCTCAATTGTAATCTATACATATCCCCTCCAGGCCCCAATCTCTGAGAGCCTGCCTCCTTGTGAGGCTTCCAAACCAAGGCAATTCCTAACTGTCCCGTCTATTGTCATTCCCTCTCCAGACACAACCCACCGCCACTATGTCTGACGAGGAAACGTGAGTACCCTGCTGTAGAGTAGCCTCCCTTGCTGGTGGGATGGGACCCTGGTACCTACAGCATCTGTCCCAGAGCAGAAGCTCAAGCTCATCTCACTTTTCTTCTCTCTCCATCCCCTGCTCCATCACTGTGACAGTGAACAAGTTGAGGGTAAGCATCTTCTCTATTTTCTCTCTTTTCTTCCATCTCTAAATAGAAGAGTCACCCTTGGTGGGGAGGGGGGACTATGACTATTGACAGTGCTCATCTTTTGGGGACCCCTTGCCTAAGAGTCCCAGACCAGCTAGATCAGTCATTGGGCTTCAAAGACATCCTCTCCCAAATTGTCTCAAATCTCTGGCATACACTTTTTTCCTGTGGTGTTCACACCTTGACCTACCCCAACCTATATACCTGCATGTCTGTGATGCCTTGAGGACTCAAGAGGCAGCCTCTCTGTCCTTGTCACCTTTGGTTACTCACATGGCCATAACAGGACATGACATCTAAAGACATCCTATGTCACCCTCATGGCTGAGACATTTCCTCCTCTAAGGCCACAAAGCCTCTGTGTGTGTGTGTGTGTGTGTGTACAGATGTGCTCCACATGTTTGTATGTGAAGGCTAGAGGTCAACTTTGGATGTCATTTCTCAGAAGCTGTCCACCTTGGTTTTTTTTTAGATGGGGGTGGGGAGGTTGGGAGGTGGAGAGGTTGGGGGGCACTGAACCTGGAGCTTGGTGATCAGCCTAAACTGGCTGGCCAACAAACCCCAGGGATCCTCTTGTTTCTAGAGTGTGTAACCACACTTGGATTTTTATTTGAATACTGACATTCAAGTCCTTATGCTTATATGGCAAGCACTTTGTTGACTGACCATCTCCCCAAGCTACCATACAACCTCTTTGGACTGAGGATCTCAGACCTGATCCCTAGCCAGTAGTAGTACCCAACTATCCAGGGACAGAACAGGCTGGTCCTTCAATTCCTCACCATCTCCAGTCCCATCTCTGCTAACTGAGCTCCTTTCTTTTGTTCTATTCTAATACAGAACAATACGAAGAAGAAGGTAACTCAGGAAACCACAGGCCTCTCAATGCCCATCCTTGGGAAGGCCTTCGGGGATCCTCCCTGAGCTGACAATTAACTGTCCACTTCCCTCATCATTAATGCACCATTAACCATCAAATTAATAATGCCATTATTTAATTAATGGTCAATGGCTCGATCATTAATTAAACTATTAACCCTCTATCTCTTCAACTGATTGATAGACACTCATTAACCACTCACACATGTTCTGTGGTCACTGTGTCCATGGTGTGTGAAGTGGGATGTGTTCTGGCCTCTAAAACTCTCAATTCATTAATAACAAGGGTCTTGGCCCAAGCACTGTAGCCCCTCAGGGCCACTGTGGCTTCTCTTCTCATCTCCCTATCTGTCTCTCTACCTCTTTCTCTGTCTCTGTCTCTCTTCATCTTTCTCCATTTCTCTGTTTCTGTCCTTATCCCTTTGTCTTTCTGTGTCTCTCTTAGCATCTCTTCTTCACTGTACCCTTGGGCTGCTGGAGACCCCTCCCTGGCTCTGTCGTGCCTAGGCAGGTGTGGGTGGGCAAAGCGCTGAGTACCAGTGCACCTGGGAGCAGCCCGGCACAGCAGTTCCCAGGCCTGACAAGCTGTCTGCTCCTGGCACTTGCTCAGCTGAGGGAGGCTTCACATAGCTCATCAGACAGGCCAGCCTGCAAGGGCTGCTGGGTGCTGTGTTTTCAAAATATTTGAAAATACCTGCTACCTTAACAACCTGAGCAAATATCTTGCTGCTGGAAGCAGAAAGGGCTGGTTTCTGAATAAGATGTGGCCCTGGGGTTGGCCAGAAGGGTCCTGTGTCCCCAAAGCACCTTTATGCCAACCTTTAGTCCTGTCAGCTAGACAGGATTTCCTGGTTGAGAGATGCTCTGAGCACATGGAGTTTCCCCAAACCATGTGGGCTTTGTCCTGATTTGCCCTTCAGTGTCCTGTAGAGCAGAATCACAAACACCCAGACATGGGATATAGGGTGTAGAGGGCCAGGCCTGAGGAAGGCACAAGCTTAGTGCACTGGCAGGAACAGCAGTGGCTGATGCTCGAGGGCCCCTGCTCACTCTGGCTAGCTGCTGTAGGCCAAGCATGGGAATCTGGCCTGCTCATCATGTTAGGTCCAAGAGAGCCCAGAAAAGCCCCTGTTCCTAACGTCTGTCCTTGTTTGCTCTCTCTCCTACATGCCTACTCCTGTCACCTTCACTTATCCTCAGAGGAAGCCCAGGAAGAAGGTGAGTTGGCTTGGGACTTGACCCCCATTTTCCCTTGTCCTCTGCCCTAATGATGAAATTGGTGTAACCTTCCATCTTATAGGGCTGTGACCTCAGCCCCTGTTTCTAAGGGCCTGCTGTGTGCTCCTTTCTAATCCTATCCTCTCTCCTCCCTGTCACCCTGCACTCCCTGGCATTCCTCGGCTGCAGAAGTCCAGGAGGAAGGTATGAGGATACAGGACTTCTGGTCCCCATGTGGAGCCTAGGGTCTGGCTGGAGCCATGTGGTATGGGGAAGAGGGCAGGGAATTAAGGAGGCACCAGCCAACCAAGGAGCCCCCCATGTGGCCCCACATAACCTACTAACCATGGCCAATGCTTGACCAAAGAGAATGAGTACTCCAAAAATCCCCACAAACAACATAAGTGCCCCAATCTCCATCAGATGCTTTCAACACTAGAGAAGGCAGCCTAGTACAGGAGTGGTGGTGGAGACTACAGAGCCAGGTATAGACTGAGTCCCTTTCCCCAGAGAAGTCGGTGAAAGCCCACTGTGGTGACTAAGACCCTTGCTAGGCCAGATTCACTAAGCCAAATGTCAGAAGAGCTCAGATCATTAGGAAGAGATGCAGGAGTAGCCAGAGGCCCTGCTACAGGCCAAGGCCTCCTCCCTAGTCAATTCCCCTAGCCTGTGTTCCCCATCAACCCGATCACAGTCCCAACCCCCAACCCTCTTTAGGGGCTATCAGGCAGAGGCCCAAAGAATGGGCTTTTGTACCTAGCTCTGGGATGGCAAGAAAGAGGTGTTTGGAGCAGGCCTTGGTTCTGCTCCCCTTGGGTACCAGAGCCTCCAAGTGGGCTGCAGCTCTAGACTGATCCTGGCTGAGGGCAGACGGGGTGGGAAGATGAGGGAAGAAACCAAATGAGATACAGCACCAAAATCAAGAGCCTCATATTCCCAATCCTCATCTCAGTTTCCCTACTTGTGAGGAAGGACAGATTGGGGGTGAGTTCGGTTCGCCTCAGCCCCTCCTATTCCCAAGTTCCGAGTGGGCCCAAGAATCTGGGGTGTAGGGCCAAGGGTGGCAGGACCACTGCTAACTCTAACAGTATCTTGCTCGCTTCCTGCACGTATCCCACCCCTCGGTGACCGGCTGTGTCCTTTTAACCTGGATCCCTTCTCTGACCTCTGACCTCTGACCCGCGGTTTTGCCTCTTGTTCCGTGGCCCTCCTTAGCCCCTGAACCAGGTATGTGACATGACTTCAATGCCATATGACATATGTGGCCATGGGGGTATGTGTGCAGGAGCCAGCCAAGAAGGAACAAGAGGGTGCCGTGTAACTCACTCCATCTCCCCTGTACACCTGTCCCTCCCTCTCCCCATCTCCCACACTGCCCT
The DNA here is from genome assembly GCA_004026605.1 of Ondatra zibethicus. Classification (NCBI taxonomy): domain Eukaryota; kingdom Metazoa; phylum Chordata; class Mammalia; order Rodentia; family Cricetidae; genus Ondatra; species Ondatra zibethicus. The sequence continues at coordinate 175,315 of PVIU01000409.1, forward strand.
CCACTCATTCATTCTCTCTCCTCCCTCCCTCTCTTCTCCCCTGGTGCTGCTCCACAGAGGAAGTCCAAGAAGGTAGGTCCAGATCTGCCTCGCAGCCACTAAAAGCCTTCCCCTCCTTTCCCTCCCTCTGCCTGCCTCCCACCCCTTCCAATGTACCCACCACTACCAACTAAGCCCTGCTGGCCTCTGGGCTGAGGACAGAGCAGACTAGGGAAGCTAACCCGATCTGCTGGCCTAGGTGGCTGACAGTGGCAGTCCCAATCACAGTGTTTAAGGGCAAGGTGCAAAAAGGCTTTTCTTAGCCCTCCATCAAGAAGATTAGGTGGAGCATATGGGCTATCCTGGGTCTACAGAGCCAGCCTTAGGAAAATGGCGCTGGAGATCCCCTGGGACTCTCCGGGGCCTCATCAGGATAGGTAGAGCAAATCAAAAAGGTTGGATAGGCAGCTTCCAACCTACCCCAGATATCAAGCCAGAGGGAGGAAAGAAAGGAGGGGTGAGGCTGAAGGGAGGGTGGAGGGGCAAGTGGGGTGAAGCGGAAAGTCAGGCTGAGGCCCTAGGTGGGGATGTCAGAGACCTGGAACAGCCGGGGGCCATGCATGCAAACAGGCAATCAGTCAGATCCCAGCATCCCACCCAGTGCCTGGGCCTGAGCCAGACACACCCATCAAGCAGAACTGACAGGGGTTGTTGGGGGAGGGGGGAAACTGTCAGCCTAGCAGCAAGGCTGGTTACACTGGGGAAGGGAGGAGGGGCTGAACTCAAGGAGCCCATTTCAGCCCCTCCGTTTACATGCTTGCAGGCTCCTGGTGGCTGGGCCTGAGTGGAAGTACCTGGGTAATGCTAGGAGAGAGGTCCAGGATGTTCTCAGGCCACATCTTAGGTCACCAGGCCTCTCTGGGACCATAACTGAGACTGACTGGGAGGCAAATAGACAGGCAGGAGGGTAGGGAGAAAGAGCACAGGGAAACCTTACCTTGCCACTATACAGCTGCCTCTCATGCAATTCTAAGGAGCACCCGATCCTTCCGGGTCCCCAGAATCTCATAAGGGGAGGGTGAGTCCACCAACCCCTTAACTTCCTTCCCCAGGCCACTCCCCTAGACCTCATGCAAGAAAGCTCTGCAGCACCCACTGCTCCCGGGATGGGTACTCCTAAGATGTTGAGCAAGAGTGGCATCAGGCTTACTGCAGATTTAAGCTACTATTCAGGCAGCGCTGCCACATGCTTTGGTTGTTAAGTCACCACGTGTCTTTTGGAGAGGTGAGAAATAGGTGTTCCAGAAGAGCACTGGTCAGAACCTGCATGCAGGACCCCCACCCAAACCTTGGATGGGGCCTGCTGGCTACTGGCCAAGTGCAGAGTTGCTGGGAGTCCCAGATGCTTCCCCTGTCAGGTCTCACTGTGTTCCGGGCAGACAGAGTGCACACATGGCGGTGGCTTTGCTTCTACCTAATTCCAGAACAGGGCTACAGGGCCTCGCATGGAAGAAGGGCGAGGCTGAGCAGCTGCAGGCCCTGACTAGGGTCAACACCAGTCCCAACCTCTGCAGGAGTGGGGCACACTCAGAAAGCAGCCCTTCCTCAGGACAACCAACTTAGACGAAGTTCTGAAGAAGAGAGGCCCCACCGAGACTCATGGGGGGGAAAAAAACCTCTCAGAGGTCAGAGGGCAGGTTCCCAGGACTAGGAGGCCCTTTCCTAAGGGCTGAACCTGTCAAAACTCACAGATATAAATGAGCCAAAAATATTTTTTGATTCCCAGGCAGGCTCTATGAACAAAGACTTTTATGAAGGGTTTGAAATAAAGTGACTGTCAAAACCATAGTATGCACCCAAGTATAAGTATATACGTAGTGGAAAGTAATGGCAGGTTCCATGACAGCTGGAAGGTGGAGCAGCCTCAGGATTTCCCAGGGCCAAACCTAGATCCCATCACCATGTGCGTATTGGACAAGACAGGTCCCCATGCTCTCTACTCACAGCCCAACCTCCTTGCCCAGCATGCATAAAGCCCTGAGTTCAATTCCCAGGACTGCATAAACAAGGTGTGGCAGAACATACCAGTCATCACAGCGCTTGGGAGGTAGAGGCAGGAGGATAAAGAGTCCAAAGTCATACTTAGCTATATTGAGAGTTAGAGGCCAACCTGGACAGCAAGGATCCACAGAGGGGGCTAAGCCTTGGGGAAGGTGTAGGAGCTTCCCTGCCACCCTCAGGCACAGGGCCCTGTGCGAGCCTGCCTCTGCTGTTCATGTGGCCACTGCTGCTGTGTGGCCTCTGCACTTCTGCAGTTGCGCGGCTTTTTTCTTGCATGTGCGCTTGCGCCCACGCCATGAAGATGCTGTCGCCGAGGAGGAGCAGGAGGAGGACGAGGAAGGTAAGGCCTGCCAGCTGCTGTCGCAGCCCCTTGCTCCACCTGCACAGACTTGGTTCTGCCTGTGTGAGGCAAGAGGAGCCATTGGTCCAGTGTCTATATTGCTCACTCTCCAGCCCTTTCACTCCATCTGTCCATGTGTCTGTCTGTCTTCCTTTTTTCCCTGGCATGGAACCTCAAGATGCTGAGGCTTTATGTGCATCCGCCATGGAGTTAGAGGGCTAGGGCCAAGCATCTGCCCACTCAGAGGCAGTTAGTTGGTCAGTGGAGATAAATCAGCATCCCAAATGCTTCCCAGATTTTCCAGAAATCTATCTTCTAGGCCTCTTGTCTTCCTACCTTTCCCTCCGTCCCAAGCCTCTGTGGACACATATGTCTTGCTGTGATTTCTCCCTTCTCCCCACACCCTAAGTCCTTCTTAGAGCCCGTAGGGAATTTCACAGGCTTCCTGCTTCTGAATAGTTGAGAGGTCTGGGTGGGCTGAGTAGAAGTCCCCAGCCTGGTGGTTCCTGTGGCAAGAAAGACCATCCTGTCTTACCTGATCTCTCTTTCTTTCTCTCCCCATGCTGGCTGTCATGACTAGAGGAGAAACCAAGACCCAAGTAAGTGGGGGATTCAGGCAGTGCTGTGGGGATGCCAGAACAGAGCAGGGGGAGAGGCCTGGAACTGTTTTAAAAGAGAAGTCCAAATGGCAGAAGATGATAGAGACTAAAGCTGCGAGTACGAACAGATAAGAAGGCATTGGGCTGTGGTTCTTCCCCATTAGCCAGTGCAGTCAAGGAGGCCACTGGCCATGGACTAAGGCTCAGAAATGTCATATATCTTCCATGCCAGGCTATGCTGGGAGATTGCCCAGGTCTCCAGATACATAAAAAAAAAAATGGACTTGAGGAGTGAGGATCTCCTACTTGAGGTGAAAACCCTCTCTGGATTGACCTGATCCCAAAAGGGACTGAGCCCCCTCCCTGTGAGCCACTCCACAGAGGTTTTACCCTGGGCTTGCTTGCTCACTTGTGAGTGCACCAGGGGGTAGCTGAAACCAGGATCTCGGACTTGGAAGTCCACAACCCTCCATATACAGCCCCCTTTCGTCCCTTTAAGCCTCTCTGTCTGTTCCACACTGCAGCAGGTTGAACTTTTGGCTCCTGCCCCTTGTTCCCTCCCCATCCTTGAGAGAAGGGTAGAAGCTAAGTGAAGAGTGTGGTTGGCCCATACTCCTCCCTTGAATGCTGTTTTAAATCAACTTCACATAAAGTAATGCAGAACTGTGAGATAGTTTCTCATCTTAGAAAAATTATTTATGTTCTCAATATGAAAATAAAACACCTCATTAAGAAAATTTGGAAAATACATAAAAGTCAAATGAAGAGGGGAAAATATCCATCCATAATTCTCCCACCCACCCACCAGCCAGACTGTGGAAGGGACCAGAGAGGGGGAAAAAAGTCTTTATTTCTTCCTGCTCTTTTTCTACACAAAGTTCTTGGAAAATAAAGATCTTGACTATGTTTTTTTAAGCATGGGACTGTCTATACAGTCTTGAATTCTGCTTTTAAAAAAATTTAGCACTATTCATAAGTATTTTTCCATGTTTTTACATAGTCTTCTTAAATATTTTGAATGGCCACATAATATTCCATCAATTGGACAAACCATAATTTTCCTAACCATTCCCCGATCACAGGCTTCCCCCAATATTTTACAATTATAAATAACGCTGGTCAGAAAGCATTTTCCATTCTGAGGGCTGTTTGCCTAGGCCACATTCCCAGAACTGGAATTACTGGGTCAAAGAAGACCAATGCTCTGAAGACTTTGACATTCACTGCCAAGTTGCTTTCCACCAGGGCCCAGCCAAGGCGGTCTCCTAAGTGGGCTGTGAGCAGTCTTGTGTCCCACACCCTCCGCGCCCAAAGGCGGGAACGGGTGTCTCTGCCCCTCACCCGTTGATGAGCAGCCAACCACATCTCATGGTTGCCTTACATTCCTCCGATGGCACCACCACGAACTGTCCATGTTTGTCAACTTGTCTTTCTTTGCGAGTCAGTGGCTTGTGGCCCTTGCTCATTTATCTCATGGGCGACACGTCTCCATGTTTGCTTAATCGTCCGTTCACTCAGGGATATAAATCTTCTCTGTATTTGCTGAAAAGTTGTTTTTTTTCAGTCTGGTTTTTCCCCCTCTGCGTTTCGATTTTTGCTCTTTTTCTCCCCCCCCCCCCGCCCCACATACATAAGTTTTTCATTTGCACAACATCATCTGAACAGCTTTCCCTTGGAGGGAACTTTGGGGCTTCAGAGCTTAGAAAAATCCCTTCCCTCTCCAGGTTTTGATCGCTATTCAGCTCCCCTTTCTTCTGTGGCCTGCTTCTAAAAGCCGTGGTTGTCTGGGCTCCCTGCTCCATCTGGAATGTGTTGGCAGGAGGAGGGGGTCGCACAGCCAGCGGGCTAGGGGTTCCTTTTCCCCTTACAGGCGCTCCTTCATTTGGGCGCCCAGAAAGAAAGATTAAAAGAGTGTCCAGAGCCACATGACAGGTCTCACCCCAGAAGCTGATGCCAGTCACCACCCCGGGAGGGCTCATGGTGGCCACCCTGCCTTCTGCCAGGGCTTAATTACATTTGTTTATGTGTCTGAGAAAGGCAGCATGAAGGAGTGAACAAAACAAAGGTGACAAAAACAGGGTGACGCCTTCTAGGAAGGGACAAACTACTCCTGGAACATGAGCTAGAAACCCAAGAACAAAGAGCCAGGCAAACCTGCTCTAGCAGAGTCATGCTCTGTTGGGTGCCAGGGTGCAAGAAAGAAGAGGAGGCCAGCCTAGATTCGAGGCTGGCTGGCCTCTGCTGTGGGAAGGTTCCAGTTGTCCCTGCTTATGAAACAACTTCTCTGTCTCTTCCCCAGACTCACTGCTCCTAAGATCCCAGAAGGCGAGAAAGTAGACTTCGATGTAAGTGTATGGGGCCCAGAACACCCTCATCCCACGCTCCAGTCTTTGAACTTTAGGCTAGGCTTCAGGTCATGTCTTCCCAAGCAACCAGAAGCAAGGTAGCCCATCTCTAGCCCACCCACACTCCCATAATTCTCTCATAGACTCAAAGAAACAGAGATCCCTTGCCTTCTCCTCCATGTATTCTTGTACCCACCCATCCATCCACTCATCCACCTGGCCTTTCTCTCAACTGTCTCTCTTTTCATCCACACCTTCGTCTATCTGTTTATCTGTTCAAACACCCATCCATGTATGCAGCAAGTCAATCTCATTATCTCCTGTGTGTTTGACCCAAGAGGACATCTCTGAGGATGAAAGAGTCCAGTCTGAGACAGGTCACCTCAAGGATGTTACTGGCTTCATGATTAGTTAGGACCTGGATTTCTTCACAGGAAGGGCGTTATCTCAACCCTGGAGTGTACAGACTGGGCTACTCTGGGTCTCAGGAAGACTGCAGCTGTAGAAACCTGGTAGAAGGCTTCCTTAGCTGCAGATGGGTCCCGGGCTGGCCAGGAAGGGTAGGAACTTTTCTCTTGCCCCCCAGGATATCCAGAAAAAGCGTCAGAACAAGGACCTCATGGAGCTCCAGGCCCTTATCGACAACCACTTTGAAGCTAGAAAGAAAGAGGAAGAGGAGCTGATTGCACTCAAGGAGAGAATTGTGAGTCCTGCGTTCCTGGGAGGGTGTTGGGTGTTTCTGCAGGGACTGGGCCTGGCAGGGCAGGGCTGACCATTTTGCCTTCTTGGCTTCAGGAGAAACGTCGTGCAGAGAGGGCTGAGCAGCAGAGGATCCGCGCTGAGAAGGAACGGGAACGCCAGAACAGACTGGCGGTAAGGACTATGTCATCCTGCTGCCTCCAGCCTGTGTAGCCAGGGAAGCAGAGGATCTTAGGCCTTCCTCTCACTGTGGCCCTCTGTTGGGCCAACAACCAGAGACACTGGGTTAATGCCTCTTGCTCTACAGAGCCCCCCTCCCCCGCCGAAGAGCAACCTCCTTCTAGAAGTTTCTAAGTCCAAAACTAGTCTTTGAAGCCTGCTCAAAGGGCAGCTCCTAAAGATCTTGGGGATGGGGTCTCCACAGGAGGAGAAGGCCAGAAGAGAGGAGGAAGATGCCAAGAGGAGAGCCGAGGATGACATGAAGAAGAAAAAGGCTCTGTCCTCCATGGGTGCCAACTACAGCAGCTACCTGGCCAAGGTAAGTAACATGCTCAGAGCCCTGAAGGTGGCCTTCAAGTGGGGCTGGTGTTTGGGTCAGGTACCTCCAGAGACTGGGCTTCTCACCACCTCTCCCCTCCCCAGGCTGACCAGAAGAGAGGCAAGAAGCAGACAGCCAGGGAAATGAAGAAGAAGATTCTTGCAGAGAGACGCAAGCCTCTGAACATCGACCATCTTAGTGATGACAAGCTGAGGTAGGGTGGCCCTCCCAGATGGCACTGGGCCCTTCCCCAGAAGAATCAAGTCACAGTTCTCTGTGGTGGCTGGAGGAAGAAGTAGGGTCTTAGGCCCTGCCTCTCTGACATCATCCTGTCAAACCTCCTCTTTTCCATCTTCCAGGGACAAGGCCAAGGAACTCTGGGATACCCTGTACCAACTGGAGACTGACAAATTTGAGTTTGGGGAGAAGCTAAAACGCCAGAAATACGATGTGAGTCTAGCCATCTCTGGTTCTTGAGCCTACAAGGTCTCACTCTCCTGGGGGGTCAGCTGTCTCCCCACAGCCCAGTAATACTCCGGTCTGCCTTCACCTTGAGACCCGGCCCTACTGCCCAGTGAGGGTCCACCTCTAGAGCCTGTCCTTCAGGGGAGGCACTTGAGCTATCAGCCTGACCTACGTCTGAACTGGCCAACAGTGTAGGGTGTAGCTAGAACTAGTATGCATTCTCAAACTGCTGAGGTTCCCACGACAACTTCAGGGCAGGCAGGCAGGCAGGCAGGCAGGCAGGCAGGCAGGCAGGCAGGCAGGGTGACTCACACCTTCACCTGAAATTGGAAAAGGGAGTTTAATACTGTGTCTCCTCTTGGGGTCTGGGAGTCTGGAATGGGGTTACAACACTCATAGGTATGAGGGAGAGGTAAGGGGAGAGATAGGGCAGGACCTTAGGGGACGAGTTAGAAACCAAGCTTGTTCCTACTCACCATGGATGAGGCACCTGTCCTGGTGTCCACTGTGCTTACTGCAAGTGCAAACACCTTGGTCTCACTGGCAAAGCTGTACTTCCCCGCATGTCCCCCCAGTGCCAGGTAAAGGGAGAGGTGAGAACTCATGCAGGGGCATCTCCCACAACCATCAAGATAGACAATCCAGACAAGTCCTGGCTCCTTCTTGCAACCTCTGGGTAGATGAAATGGGTCTTAGATGCTCAACTTTGAAGAGCCTTCGTCTCCATACCTCAATTATTGGCCATTTCTAGAAAGATACCCATCTCTCAGCCTCAAAGCTACCCCGGGAGCTAGCTCAGAGAGGACTCCACCAAGCAGAGACCAGACCACTCTTCTCAGCAACAATAGCTAAGTCAGGAACCCATAGCCTCCAGATATACTCTGCCCATGTCTGGTCTCCTGGGTTTGCAGAGCCTGGTTGTCCATTAAAAGACTGGCCCCACTTTTATCAGGGCCTTGAAGCCTCAACTGCCCACCCAACCTGGTAACCATCTTGATTTTTCTAGATCATGACTGTCCGGGCCAGAGTGGAGATGCTGGCCAAGTTGTGAGTAGGCAGAGCCAGGCTTGTGGGTGTGCAATGCTCAGCTAGCCTCTCGCATGGCAAAGATCTGGGTTGTTGAAGACACTGGTGGCAAAGGGCCTTCTCCTTCTGCCACAGCTCCTCTATCCTGACCTCAGCTGGTGGCTATGAGGCTGGCCTAATGCCCTTGTTGGCAGATGAGAAAGGAAGGATCTTGCCTTCCCAGAGCTCCACTTGGGGCCAGGGCCTCTAGGCCACCAAGTCAGGAGCAGGCACCATGGGTCAAGGAGCAGGAAGGTGGGGATCAGGAGTCAGAGGTGGAACCTTGGGAGGTCTGGAGGCCTCACCTCCACCCTGTCCCTTGCCCTACCTGCATCCTGTCACAGCTACAAGGTAAGTGGTTAGTCGGGAGCTGCTGTGTGTGGTAGCTAGAGAGAGCAAGTCAAGACGCAGCCTGAGGACAAAGCAACAGTGTCTTCTCACAAAGAAGCCATGAGACAGTAAGGAAAATGGTACAGGAGACTGTCCCTGCCATGAGGATACAGTGGAGAGGCCACAGCTGGTAAAGACATGTGTCCCCTGGCCCGTGCCCTGCTGGGCTTCCCAGGTCACTGCCACAGTAAGTCACCTATGTTGTTACAGATCACTACTCTCAGGAGCCGCATTGACCAAGCCCAGAAGCAGTAAGTAACCCAGCCCGTTCTCGCTCTGTGCTGGACCCAGAGTCCCCAGAGCCAGCCACCTGCAACCCTACCTAGGGCCTAGACATTTTAGCAGCTGGTTCCCGAACAAGGGCTCTTGGTGGCTGGCCCTTAGCAGAGCAATAACAAGACTAACAGGGCCCTGGGACCCAATGGCTCCTTCCTCTTTTGCATGCAGGAGGTGCCAGATGGGGTTTGTTAGTGATACCTTCCAACTCTATGATGTGCTGGCCAGCAGGAAGCCTGTAACTGGATGTGGTCATGAAAACCTACAATCCCAATACCTCTTCAGAGTTGAGAGCAGGATCAGGCATTCAAGGCCAGCCTGGAGTACATAAAACCCTATCTCAGCTAACAACAACCACAAGGAAGGAGTGGGGAGTAAGGGTATAGTTCAGTTGATAGAGTGCTTGCTCAGCATGTGCAAGGCCCTTAGTTAGACCCCAGTACCTAAGTTGGAGCACATCCATAAATCCCAGCATTTTGGGAGGGAGGCAGAGGCAGGAGGATCAAGAGGTTCAAGATCAGTTGAAAAGCAAGTTCTAAGGCCAACTTGGGATATTTAAGATGGAGAGAGAGAGAGAGAGAGAGAGAGAGAGAGAGAGAGAGAATTGACTCCACAGAAGGGTAACCCCTCCACTCAAGGCATCAGGTCCCACAGGACTTCAGGACCTGTTGCTATAGTGACCCCTCACCAGGTTCTGAGTTTGATATAATGCTGGGAGTCTGATACTTAGCCTGGACATGGGGTTGTCACACTTCAAGGACAAAATCAAGGGGAGCTGCTTAGATTACCTGTTTCTTGGGAATTTTCTCCCTCCTTCCACACTTCCATGATGCTGAGGGAAAGATGGGTGCTCCTCCAGGGAAGAGGCTGTTGGCTTGCATCTCTATTGGGTGGGTTGGAGGGTCGTGGCAGGCTAATTTGATGAGATGCCACGGGCATGCGAATGAGTGTGCGCACATGCTAGGATACTCAGGAAGGTCTGTGAGGACACAACATTACCAGTTCATGGTCCCATTGGGTTGGCTTCAGAGCTCACACACTTTTATCCTCTGGTCAGCCTAGACTTTCACACAGTGCTCATCCTGCTCCCAACTTGCTGGGGTGCAAAGGGCCTCAGCTAATAGGGTCCCAAGTCCTTTGGGATGGGTACCCTTAGCTGCCATCAGAAAGGCACAGGCCTTTCAAAAACAATAATGTCTAAAGCTAGGGAGGCATGGGTCTGTCTGCAGCATTCCCCCTGGCCAAGGCAGGAGAAGAGAAGGTGAGCCCAGGTAACCAGCTAACCCTGTCCTAACCACACTAGTGTCCAGGCCCTGTCAGGCCCTCTGCAGGTGAGTCAGTTCCCACTGCTCAGGTTGGAACGAGGTGTGTGCATTGGAAGTGGGGGCCACAGCTTGGGGAGACAGGAGCCAAAGGTCTCCACCGGCTGGCTGGACACTCTGACCCTTAAGCACAAACTTGCTTCCCATTTGTAGCAGCAAGAAGGCTGGTGCCACAGCCAAGGGCAAAGTCGGTGGGCGCTGGAAGTAAAGGAGCCGAGCGGTGCGCTGCAGCAGAGACCTTCTACCCTGACTCCTGCCAGCTCTGCACCCTCCAACCCTCACGGCCAGGCTTTCTCTGGAGCTCAGGGCCCGTCCTGCCTCGATGCCCTCACCTTCCGGGGTCTGGGAATAAAGTTATCAGACTCCCCTCTACTGTGTATGTGCTGTCATGTATGAGGGGCCTGAGGAGGGTGGGAGGTGGTGTTTCAGGACAGGAACACTGTAGGAGCATACCCCAGAACAGCCCTGGAATGGGTATCTTCCTGCTGCTAACAACTGTGACTCAACTGCACACGGTGCTGTGCTCGAATGTGCCTCCAGAACTTGCCATTCTTATCAGAGGCCTTTTACTTCTAGGGCACCCCTTTTGTCCCTGGCACAGGGCCCTCCATGTTAGAAGGCCGCCTGGGCAGCCCAAAGCACTGTTTAAAGAAGAAACAGCCCAGCCTTGGGAAGGCTAGGGAGGAAGGCTGGCTGCCTGGAGACGTTGCAGACACCCCTAAAGGGGGGAGGCGAGGAGGAGCTCCAGCTAGCACATCAAGGGGGGAGAGGAATGCAGGAAAGCACGTTTCCCACGAGGGAGCAAGCTCGGCAAACAGCACTCTCCTATATTACAGGGAACACAGAACACAACTGTGCAATAAATTTGAAAGTCCTGACCAAATAGAATTATGGAAAATATAAATCACAGAAATTGGATCAAGACGCGGAGCCCTGCACAGCGAGGTATTCATAGAGGAAGGGGCTTATGCACAAACACCTCCGGGAAGACTGGGGAGGCAGGGCAGCCGCAGACAGTGCCCTGAATGAAAGACAGGGAGTGTAGTCAGCTTTTACCAGGCCCCCAAGGGCAACATAAACCCCTCAGAGAGCACATGTACCCCAAGAGAGAGCAGTGAGGGCCCCATCTGTGCACACACCCTAACACACACAGTGGTATAGACTCCATCTCTGTGCACACCCCAACACACACAGTGGTACAGACTTCATCTCTGTGTGCACCCCAACACACACAGTGGTACAGACTCCATCTCTGTGTGCACCCCGACAATGAGTGGTGGAGACCCCATGTGTGTGCACTCCAGTACACATTGCTGTGGTTCCTTTGGGAAACACACACACACATGCACACACACGCACTCACATTTGCACTAACTGTGCAAATTTACCAAATTTACTAATTTACCAAAGGACTGTAAGTACACCGTATGACAATGTAGCTGGATGCTCTGTGCCCAGCATGTATACAGTATTAAAGAAAAAAAATTATTCAGTGGCCCTGACTGTAGTCCAGTGGAGAAGGTTCTATGAGCCACCAGGCCGGCTTCTGGGACAGCAGCACACCTCACAGTGGAAAAAAATGGGCTCAGTCAGTCTGGAATGGGCAGGGGATCCAAAGGGCAGGAGTGGACAGTGATTGAGACATCAGGGTAGAGGACTTTGGCTAAGCAAACCTCACATGATGCTGCTAGGGGATTAGACATTGCTCCGGTGGTATCTTCAATATGCTAAGTGAGAAACATAGACAAACATGTTTGTGTCTTTCCACAATGTCAGAATGTATTGATTAACAGCAGTATATTCACAAGGTAAGGCTGTTTCAATGGCAGCATTTGCCAGATAATCCGCTTTCTTTGATAGCCTGGCTGAGGCAAACACAGGTTCTTTCATTCCAATCTTAATTACCAATATTGACTCTCAGATCACACACCACACAGTAAATACATCTATCTATAGCTCTATCTATATATGTATGTTACATAATGGCTACAAAGGTTTGAAGAGGCAGGAAGTTTCAAAGAGTCCCGGAGAAGCCAAAGCTGGGAAATTGATAGGGCCATAAGAGTCTCTATTATTGATAAGATAAAGAGCAGAATGGAGCTAGAGCAGAGACTGGAGAGACTGCAGTGGTTTTTGTGGAGTCAGGCCCACTGTATGGTCAGAGCCGAGTTGCAAGAGTGAGGTGAAGTGAAGGGCAGGGCTGGGTCCAGATGAACCAGCGAATCGACAGATGAATGTCAGGGCCAGACAAGGGAGCAGGAGGATGGCAGTTAAGTAAACCACATCAACAGTGGACACCGAGCTAAGCAGAAATCCCTGGGACAGATAGATGTTCTCTGTCAGTTCTTCTCACCACACCACACCACACCACACACACACACACACACACACACACACACACTGTTTGGGGCAGGAACAGGCATTACCATCCATCCCTGTGCTAGGGTTCTACCTCCTTCTGAAGGCTGGGTGAGGGATTTCTACCTTTTTCTTGGTCTGGTGAGTTCTTGGGTCTGGTTCTCTAGTATAAATTCAATATGCCCATGTGCTCCTACAGTCTCAGTTCACTCTGCTAAAATCTTAGGGTAGCACCCTTTCTAGTCCCAGTAGTAAGGTATTTATTAATGTGTACTTCCTGTGTGGTGTTGGACAGATGATATCATTCCTGCGTCCACCTAGGCACACAGTCACCGTCTATCTTCAAAATGGAGTCAAAAGCTACTTATAAAATGGAGTCTCTCAGGGCAACTCACAGCCTGAAAAAAAAAAAAAAGAAGAAGAAGAAAAAGAAGCTGGGTGTGGTGGCTCACACTTTTAATCGCAGCACTCTGGAGGTAGAGGCAGGCAGATCTCTTTGAGATTAAGACCAGCATGGTCTACAAAGCGAGTTCCAGGACAGCTAGGGCTCTGTTACACGTGTGTGTGTGTGTGTGTGTGTGTGTGTGTGTGTGTGTGTGTGTGTGTGTGTGTGAAAACAAAACAACAACTCCTCGTTAATATAGTGGTGAAAAAAACCCAAAAAAACAAAAACAAAACAACAACAACAACAAAAAAACCCAAACACTTTTGAACAATATGAGTCACTTATGGCAGGACATGACTTGATCTCAACAGATGGGGAGCCCCCTAAAAACACTTGGGGATGCTCAGGTGTCAGAATAAGGGCTTAATGACCTGGCTTCTTTTTGTATGAGAACTTCAGTGACAGGATGGGAGCAGGGGCACAGGAATCTGGATGAAGGGTGGCCAAGTAGAGGATCTCTGTCCACACCCAATGTACGCACACATCAATGTAGTCCAAAACTCCACACATGCACATATCCATGGCCCTCACAGATAGGCTTCTCACGTGTGTGGGTACACTTCAACAGACACCCTGACCCACAAATCCTCATCCCTTCCTATACACCCCACACCCCCTTACAGCCCTCTCCTATATGTGTAGATTTAAATATACCCAGTATGACCAGGCACTTTTTAACATTTTTTTTTAAATGCATAGTTGGAAAAACTAATACAAAGAGGGTTGGGCCCCATGGGTCCGAAACCAATCTCATCTCATTGCCTTGTTCTGAAAGGCAGCTGAGTAGCCAAGAACTGCCTGAACAGAATGGCTAAGCTGGGGGCCGACTGGTTTATTACCCTGATCAGAAAGGCCCCATATACCAGGAGCTGGCTGTGGTTCAGAACTGAATGGGGAACTGGGAGCCCTAGTAAGCCCTGGTTCTGAGCACGCCACTCACAGTTTTGGTGGATTAAGGATCAAAAGAGCAGGTTGGGAGAAGGAGTGTGAGGTTGGAAACAAGAGGCTATTGAGCTGTTCCTACCAGCCAGGACTGCACATGAAACACACAAAGGCTGACCTCAGCCTAGGACCCCAAAGCACACTCCAACAGAGGTAGAACAGAGACGCCCCAGCCCAACAAGGAGGGGACTCTTTCAGTATGTCTTGGAAACGAACTGAAGAGTTCTGAACCCAAAATGAAGTCTTAGAGGGCAGCAGGAAGTGCTCAGGGTTGAAGGATAATGGATTACAGTGCCGAGGAATGGGAGGGACACCAGGGCAAACCATGGGGCCCTTTGCTTACAGTAGGAAAGAGAACACAGCCTCCATGTCTGTTTGGTGCACAAATTACACGTAGGGCTTGAGAAATCGACAGGACAGCCAAAAACTAAATGAGAAACAGAGAAGCGGGGAAACCATGATAAACAGAAGTTAATAAGTAGGGACTTGTATGGGAAGGGTCACAAAGGCCAAAACCTGGTCTGGGAGACAGGTGAGTGGCGCCAACTGCCATCTGATGGAAAGTTCAGTGGCCAGAGGGGACAGACACAGATGATAGGAAGCCGGAAGAGGTCTGTAACTGCAGAGATGGCCCAGACTTGATTGCCTGTAAGAATGTCACAAACACATTGCAGCAATCTGTCTGAAAACTGGGAAAAACAGCCCAGTCCCCGGGGGAAATATGACATGCAAACAGGGCTAAGGTGAACAGTAAACCTTGAATAAACCAACTCTTTAGAAAGGTGCTGACGCCGCGGCTAAACCATGCCCTCCAACACTGCTCTTTTCAAAAACACTTTTCAAAAACAGTATCGTGCCCATAGCAACGATGGCTTCACATCAGAAACCAGAGTGGTGGGATTTGAGTGTACACCGTATAAAAAAGTGTAAAAGTCTCAATGACATGTTGAGGACTGGCATCTAGCTCAGTTATAGAGCATTTGCTCAGCATGCAGGAGACCCCTGGAGCTGCAAAGGTCAAAAGCTCTTTTATAGTAGCCCAAAACACACCATGGTTCTGGAAAGCTGGTCTTGGTGGCACTTGCCTTCAGTTCCAGCACTTGGGAGGCAGAGGCAGGCGAATCTCTGGGAATCTGAAGCCAGCCTGGTCTACATGTACAGTTCCAGGCCGGTCAGGTCTACACCGTGAAAGCCTGGCTCACAATAACAAAACTAAAACAATGATGGTTTCAGCATGAAAGTCAAGAAAGCTGTCTTCCAAAAACCTACAGGAAAGCTTCGCCCTGGGAAGTGGATGGCTGAAACATTCTCTTTATGACAAAGAACCAAACAAGAGCCTAGCATGATGACACACATCCATGATCCCAGCACCTGGGAGAGTGGGGTAAGAAGGTTGCTGAGAGTTTGGGACCAATCCATCTAGGCTTCAGACAAAGAGCATATCTTAAAAACACACAAAAAAAAAGGGGAGTAAGAACTGGGAACAGTGACTCACAATTGCAGTCCCAGCACTTAGGAGGCTGAAACAGGAGGACTCTGTGAATTTGGGACAAGCCTAGATCACGTACGTAGCAAGTTCCAGTCTGGCCTTTGCTATAAAGTAAGAAGGTATCTCAAAAACTAAAAAAACAAAATAAAATAAAGCAAGGCTGGACTGTGGGTAAGTTGGCAGAATGCTTGCCTAGCATATACAAAGCCCTGGATTCCATCCCCAGCACTTGGGGGTCGAGGCAGGAGGATCAGAAGTTCAAGATTCTCTTCATCTAGTGAAGAGCTTGAGATCAGCCTGGACTACATGAGACTCTGTCTCAAAAACAAACAAACAATAAAAAAACTAAGGCAAAGGAGCAAGAACGTCAGTCTGTACTTCAAACAGACCAGATGTCCTAGTCGGAGCCTGAGACAAGATAAAGGAATGTTTTGAAGAGGGATTTGCAAGCAAAGAAAAACTCTGTTATCATTATGAACAGCTGAACCAAGGGTTCTGAGCCGTCAGAAGTGCGTGAGATGGAGTCATGGAGGCTCCCTTAGGATTAGAGCAGAGCTGAGATCTGATGGCTTGAAGATGCTGTCCAGAGCTGGCTGTGGTGGTGTGCTCTGAGAATCCTAGCAACTGAGGAGGCTGAGGCAGGAGGATCACGTGGCCAGGCTGGACTGCACAGTGACACTTCTCCTCCTTCCCTCCCCAAAGAAAAGCATATCATTCAAAATGGAAATTTTTATTTTTAAAAATTAATTTATTACTATTAATTGTGCGTGGAATGTGTGCATGTGAGCCTACCATTTTACACATGTCAAGGCCAGGGAACAACTTTTGGGAGTTGGCTCTCTCTTTCTCCCATGGAATTTGGAGATCTCAGGTGGTTGGGCTTGCATAGCAAACATTTCTGCCCACTGAGCCATCTTGTCAGCCTCCAAATTGAAAAAAATTCAAACATATGATAAAAAATAATCCAACAAAAAACTCACAGGACCATTCTGGATAAAGTATAAAAATAAAACCTCTCATTGAAAGACAGTCAAGGGACAAGGGCTCCTTACTGGTCCTGTGTTCCAATCCTCAGTTAAAGAGGAAGTCTGGGAATGCCATGTAAGACCATAGTGGTAGCCACGGGGACCCATTGGGTTCACACAGTGGATAGAGACAGGCTTAGCTCCGTGGGGTGTGGGCAGGGGACTCAGCGCCTTGGTGCAAGGTAAATTCTGAGTAGCAGAAGGCACAAAGCGAGGTGCCTGGGATGAGGAGCACCCTGACCAGACACCAGGGGGTGCTCAGGTGTCAGAATGGAGAGCCTGAAGACTTGACTAACAGGATTCTTTGTTAATGCCTAGGGATGGGCTCAGGGGGAAGAGCAGGGGCCTGGCTGCAATGTGGCTAAGCAGAGAATCTTGCTAAAATAAGCAGTATTTATCATCCACAGAAAACTCAAGGCAGTTCTAGGAAAAAGTGGCAATTGTAGCAAATCAGAAGTCTGTGCTGAGTGTGGCAGCAGGTAGGACATGTGTGTGGTCCTAGCACTTGGGAGAGTCCAAAGAATCCCAAATTTGAGACCAGCTTGAGTAACACCGTGAGTTCAAGACCAGCCTGGGCTACATAGCAAGACCCTGTCTCAGAAAACCAAAGGATGGGCAGGGTGGGTGCGGGGAGAAGAAGAAAGAAAGAATTCTGAACACCTACCCATCAAGGGCCAAAGATCAGGCTTTAGTTATAAAGAATTCCGTACCACTGAAGCATCTTACCCACAACTCAGTCACTAAGGCAAAGCCCAGAAGGTACAGGCTGGATAGAGGGGAGCAGCACGCAAAAGGGGGATGCAGCAAGACACCACCCCCATACAAAGTCAAACCATTTTCTATGGAAGAGGTGGACTGGGCTGGGTGAGGGTCAGTGGTAGCACACTTGCTCCATTATGCTCAAGGCCTTGGGTTTGAGCCCCAGAAACTCAAAAAAACAAAACCTAAACTAAGCTAAAAAAATTTATCATATGTGCTTGGACTTGCAGAGCACGGCAGAATTCAGATGAAGGGTCCCTGGAGCCCTGCAGGGGAGGGAACATGCGGGCCAAGGGGCCACACAGAGCCTAGGGGTGCATTCCTTACGTTCCTTGTCTTGCGCCAGCGCTGGACAGGCGGGTGGAGGCTTTTCCTGTTTTAATTATGCCTTCTGTACGTCTCAACAGTTAAACAGTTCAATAATTACTTTCTATGGAGGGAAGGACATCGCAAAAACTCTATCTTTATATTCACAAGCAAACAGAACAAAAACCCCAGTAACTAGGGAAAGCCATAAATAAACCCTATCTTTGTCTGTCCAGCCAGTAAAGCCCTGAGCCCCCAGCTCAGGCAGGAACCACGCACGGATGCCTGCTTTTGCCATTACTGCTCTACCCGGGTCTGAAAACCCAAGACAATGCGAAAAGATGTTCAACGGAAATAAGATGTATAACTTCTGGAAAGGAGGAGACCGAAATACCACATTCTTGCGGCCCCCAGAGAACCGGCGGAAGAGTTCTCAGGATGGACGAGGGGTTCAGGGAGCAGTCAGATGCAAACTGTGTATTGTAAATCAATATATTTTATTATTTTCCACCAGTAACCAGCCAGAAGATACAGAAGAGGGGGAAAAAAGTTTCCGTTTAAAAAAAAATCATAAAAACAACAGCCGAAACCAAAGGCATAAAAGTATTTAGACATGATCCTCCTGAGAACTGTTCTGGTCTACAGAAAGAAAATTTCAAACTACTAAAACATGCTAAAATGAAACTTAAGGAAAAGATAAAACCAGAAAAAAAACATCATGCTTTTGCACAGAGAGCTTGACTCTTAAAATAATCATTTATTTTTCCAAAATTAGTGCATACTGTATGGTTTACCAGGTTTTTAACCAAAATTATTTTCATTTTGATTGTCTGCTTGTTGGGATTCACGTAGTCTAAGCTGACCTTGGACTCATTCTGTAGCCGAACCTGCCTCCACCTTCCAAGCACTGGGATGGCAGGTTAGTGCTCCAGTGTTCAGGATCAAGCAAAATCTGAATAGAGTTTTCTTGAGGGTAAAGGTTGAGCCAGGGGTAAGACAGCCTTTGTAGCAACAAATCTAAGACTCAATTCAGAGGAAATATACAGATGCAGCTAAGAAAGCACAGGATCCAGTCTCCTAAGGTGTGTTCCCTGCCTGCTGCGATGCACAAAACACCCTTGCTCTTTGTCTCCTGTGACCCTCACAGCAAAGGAAGTGGACCCTACCATCATTTGGATTCCCAAATGAGCAGCACACAGAAGCTCAGGCCAGTCCCCACAGCCCCCAGACCACCCAGCTACCAAGTGACAAGCTCAGCAGGAACAACCTGGCCATGCCTTCCATGCCCTCTGCTTTTCTAGACTATAGTATTCATCCTTTTCCCACAGCGTTTATCAGCATAAAACTGTGAACACATGAGAGTTTGGGGAGGGGGTGTAGGGGCCGCCCAGTTGAGAAGGGGTTATATTTAACAGAGAAGGATGGGAAAACAAAATATAAATTTGGGAAGAAAAACATAAGAGAATGAGATTTTTGCTCTATGCCAATAACTAAAGGGAATTGGGAAGTTCAGCAGAAGAAAGATTGTTAAAGATCAAATCAGGGTGGCTGTGATCAAGGTACATTGAATATATATGTGAAATGTTCAAAGAATAAGTAAAATAGTATTTTAAAACAAAATAAAAATTCAGATGGACAGTAAAATCTGGTTTTGTTTGTTTTGTTTTCAAGCTGAGAAGCATTTTCGCCAGCTTAAAACAATCAAACAAACAAACAGAACTGTGGAGGAAAAGGAGGTTGTTAGTAAATTCTACTTCTTAAAAGTTAGTGTTTTTGAAAGTCTCCTGTAGCCCAGGCTGGCCTTGAACTCATTGTGTAGCCCAGGCTGACCTTAAACTCAGTACATTGCTCAACATGACCTTGAACCTCTGATCCTTCTGCTTCCACTGCTGGGAAACTTTAAATTTCTATATGTCAAAACATTGTCCATCAAAATGAAAAGACATATTTCCACTCCTGTCTAAAATGGAGTAACAGAGACCGGATTTACCCGCCTGCCTGCAGCAGCCAACAAAACAACAGAACAAAACAAAACAGACACAAAGCCGTAAAACAATGGTGTCTAGGGCCAGCACATCAGCTGGCAAAGACAATGACTCCTGTGCAACGGAAACGTCGAGGGGCCTCTCGCTGCCCAGCTCTCTTCCCTGAGAGAATTCCCAGGCCTTAGGCAGGAAGGGAGCAAGGTGGAGCCCCAGGATCCTTGAGTGAAAGAGCTGAGCAGAGGGTCTGAGGGACTGAGGTAACTGGAGTTCAAGAGACAGCCTGGGGAAGGGGGAGGGCAGCTCTGCACAGTGGGAGAACCTGGGGTCCTGCAATCGCATAGCAAGCATGGCTGGGGCCAACACCGAGCCTGGGAAACAATCTTCTGAGCCCTGCAGCTTCCCAGGCCCAGGAATGGTGGCTGTTCCCACCAGCCAGGGCAGAGGGCTGCAGGCTCACAGGTCTTGGGTCTGGGAAACTTTGCCCAAGTCTTAGGGACCTTTGGCCTGGAGCTGAACATTCTTCCAGACCTGCCTGTGAGAAATCATAAAAACAAGACCTGAAGGATCCAACTCCCAACTCCCCCCGCCCAACCATCCCCTGCCTCTGTGTATATTTTGAGATAGGGTTACAGCCTGCTTACTCAGTTTCTACAGTGCTGGAGATCAAACCCAGAGCTTCGTGTGTGCTGGGCATGCAGTCTATCAACTACAAAGCTCAAAAATATTTATAGAAATGTAAAGATATTAGGCACTTGCTGAGGCAAAACTCAGGATGTCCAGGGTCCCATAAAACCCATCAAGCAGAAACAAAGCAGGAAAAGGGCAGGGGTCACCAGGCCAAAGCAAATGGGGTAAAGCTGAATGAGACCCCAAGGTACCCACTGAGACAGACTGCAGGGGGCACAGCTGGAAGGTGCTGATGAAAAAAAAATGGGATGAAGAGATGAAAATAAGTTCAAATCAATGCAAAGTGGAGTTGGGGGTAGGTGGGTAGGGGACCGTGGGACAAAACAAACAGCTATGAAGACTGCAGGCTGAAAATGGTCCTGAGCAAACGGCAGGCGAGGGTCGCTCAGATAGAATGTGTGCTTAGCCTGCACAAGGCCCTGACTTCCATCTTTAGCATCCAAAGTGGAAAGTCAAACAAAACTAAGTGGTAGGTCCAAATATCCCAGGTAAGAAGCAGACTGCACACTGAAGCTGGGGTGTAGCTGGAACTGTAGATCACCCGCCTAGTGAGCATGAAGTGAAGCCCTGGGGTCAATCCCCAGCACTGCTAAATGCAGATGTTGTGGTGCACAGCTGCCATCCCAGACTACATGTGACAAACAAACAAAACAGTTACTTTTTCTTATAACAGCCCATACTCATACTCCTGGGTGTGCTTTTTCCTTTCTTCTTTTTTCTTTACTTTAACCCTTGTGCTTAAAATCATTTAAAACATCTTTTTGGAAACTAGAGAGATGGCTCAGTTGTTAAAAGCACTTGCTGCTTTTTCAGAAGACCTGCATTTGATTCCCAACAGCCACATGGCAGCTAACAACCATCTGTAACTCCAGTCCCAGAGGATCCAATGCCTTCTTCTGCCTTCTGGGGACACTGCACTCACTTGGTGAACAAACATACATACAAGAACACACTCACACATACAAAATAAAAATAAATTTAAGATAAAATTTAAATTTTTTTTAACAGATTCAAATCTGTTTCATACTGGCAAAGAAAGAAAGGAAGGGGGAAATCAAGCTTGCCAGACTGGATGTAACAAAAAAAAAAGACACCCCCCTTCCATCCCCTCACCCCACTCCCCCACCCCTAGCATCCCCCATCCCCCCAGTGCATTAAATGTAGACACAAATGGTTTAAAAGAAATAACAAAGTTTCAAATGATGCCAGCAGAAACTCAGAGAATTGAAAGGAAGAATAAAGGAATCCCCAGCTGAGCCAGGCTGCAATGTGCCCAGTGTGCCATGACCATCCCAGCACTGGAGAGGCTGAGGCAGGAGGATTGGGAGTGTGAGGCCAACTTGGATTATATAGTGAGACATTGTTTCAGAGAAAGACAGCGGTGAGAAGCTCCAGCTGGTGGTCTAACACTTTAGTGACTGTCTCCCAATAATTAACAGCACAAGAGAGCAGAAAACCAGCAAGCCTGGGGTGGACCTGACCATACAATCACCTTAGGTGGCCTATTGACAGTGGCAGGGCATCCCCTCTGAGGCATGCTCTTCCCAGTGTGCAGAAAGTACTCACACACACCGGCCCCAATTCTGGGCCTTTACATCAGCCTTAATAGGTTGAGAAGGATTCAAGCCCTATAAAGTATGTGCTTTGACCATAATGGAATTAAATTATAAATCAATAACAGAAAGATCCTTGGAAAATCCCCAAGTATTTGGAAACTCAATAACATACTTTTAAACAAGAAAAAAACTCAACAAGGAAATTGGGGAGTGTTCTCAACAGGATGAAAATGAACACCCAGCGCTGAGGGCTAAGAAATGCCACTCAGGAGGCACTCAGGGGAAACGCTTGTCGCCTGAAGGCCTGTGTGAGAAACTGAGAAAGGGCTTGACCCGGGGATCTCAGCTCTCACATCTCAGAACACAGAAAAAGAAAAACAGCCGGACCAAAGGAAGCGGGAGGAGGGAAATGGTCCAGCCCGGAAGTGGAAGCTGGGGGGTCAGGGGAAAAAAAGCAATGAGAAAAATCAAGAAACCCCCAAACCTGGTTCTTAGAGAATCAGTACAATTGATCAACCTCTGGCCAATGTGGTGAGGTGGGGGTGAGGGACCTAGAAATTGCCACCATCAGGAAAGAGGGAGGTGGCACCCACACAGCCTCTAAGGAAATATTTTGAACAACTTTATGTTAATAAGACTGACAAGTTAACTAAATGGATACATTTCTTGAAAAACTCAAAATGCCAGAGCTGTCAGAGAAGCAGGACCCTGGGAGTATGCTCACAGTACAAAAAGTAACTCAAGCCTTTCCACCCAAACCCCCCCAGGCACATGGCTTCTCAAGAAGAATCTGACCAAATACTTAAAGAAGCTAGAATAGCCATTACATACATTCTTAAAAGAATAAAGAGAGAGGTACCTCCCAACTGCACGAGGCCAGATTATCCTATACAAAATCAATGTCATTATAAGAAACCAGCAGAATCCAGCACTCCATAAAAAAGAGAAGGCATGGTGAACAACTTTGGTTCATTTCAAGAACTAATGAAAAGTTACTCTAACACTGGAAAATCAAAGCGATCCATTGTATGAGGAACTCAAGGAAGAAAAACACAACTGTCCTTTGGTTGTTTGAGACAGACTCTCAGGCAGGCCCACACTAACCATGTAGCCTAAGTTAACCTCAAATGTCTGACCCTCCCACCTCCACCTCTTCAGTGTTGGGATTCCTAACCACCCACCAGGCCCAGCTGACATGATCATCTCATTAGGTATGGGAATGGCATTAGCAAACATTCATTCCTGACTTAAGGGGGAAAAAAGCGGCTCTCCCGCAGTGGTGTGGAGAACTCCCTCAGCTCCTCCAGGAGGTCCAAGGCAGCCCTCCCTGCTGCTGAGAACCAGAAGGGGCCTGGGATAGCTGAAGTTCCAGTCCCCTGCTGTGCCCTTTTGCATTTCTCCGGTGGGGTTGCTCCCTTGGGCAATCCAAGAGAAGCTGCTACAAATATGAAGGGAAAGTTGAACGTGGTTTTGTTTGCAGATTACACGGGCATCTTATGTGATAAAATCTACACCCCCAAAATTGCAAATATGGGTTTGGTAAGGTTGCAAGAGACAAGATGGATACACAAGATCAAGTTTATGTCCACGGAATGGTCTGGCATTGACATCTTCAAGATGTCACTTTCCAGTGATATAAAAATACTCCATGCTTAGTTCTGACAGTGTGAGATACCAATACCTTGAAAAGAAAAAAAGAAAAGAGAAGAAAGAAAAGAAAAAGAAAAAACCAGAACTGAAGGACATCCTTGAATAAATGGGGCTGCTGAGGGCTAATGTTGATAAGCAGCCCATTTCTCCCTGAATTTGTAAAAATTAACTGGGGATTGTAAAATTTAAACTGATGGAGAAACCTGCTGAGACTGAGATAAAATTGTTCTTGTCAGACCCAAACAACTTGAGAGCCGGGAAGCAATAAAGACCTCCTGCCTGACTGGCTGAGATAACTACTTTCTCAGGCACATTCTGAAGGCCCACCAGAGATTCCTTCTCATTCCACACCCCCATCGGCTCTGCACGTATGCACAGATTTCTGCAACAAAGTTTATCTTTAACATTCTTTAAGCCTGCGGCAATGCCTACAAGACACTCTGGACAGAACACATAACCCCACCGAGGTACCTCCACCAAGGAGCTGGCGCCAAAGCCGCCCCTGGCTCTTCAAGATTGACCGGTGAACTTTGTTCCCAGGGAACTTACGTAAATGTCTCCCTTTTTGAGCTCTTAAAAACTTCCCGTTCGTCCAACCTTTGAATGCATGCATACTTTACAGTGGCACCAGAGCTTCCTTACAATGTTCTGCAGATGAGATCCCCTGTAAACATCATCACTGGTGATGTTTTTGTGGACAGAATCTAGCAAATGGCCCCAAACAGCCCAAACATCCTTGAACAAGAACAATAAAATCAAAGAGCCCATATTCTGAGAACAAAAACTCTACAACAGGGTGGCATGGTTATAAAACACCGGAATAGAGCAAAGGAACAAGATGGTCCAGAGATGCGCACGCAAGGACTTGAAAACAAAACATTTTTTTATTACATGTTCTTATTTATTTTGTGTGGAGGGTATGCACGACACAGTGTTAGGTGGAGGTCAGAGGCCAACTCTTGGGAGTTGGCTCTTTCCACGTGGGTTCTGGGAATCCAGTTCAGGTAGTCAGCTCACATAGCAAGCGCCTTTACCTACTGAGCTGTCACTGTCTTTCAACACAAGGTGTTGAAACCCACTTCTTTAAGAAAATTGGCTAGAACAACTGAATATCCAAAAAAAAAAAAGAAAGAAAGGAAGGAAGGAAGCAAGAAAATGAAAAAGAAAAGAAAAAGAAAAATAGCAGAGTTCATACCTTATACTGGATGTAAAGTCTATTTACAAAGGAATAGTAGGAATAGACTGCAAGAGAAAATCTTTGTGGTTGGGGGTCATTCAAAGAATGGTAACTACAAGGAGGCTGAAAAGACAAGCTAGGAGCCAAGAGAAAGCATCTCTGCATAGCATGCAATTCATTAGGTCTGATCCAGGACCCTTCAGGAGCTCTCAAAAATCAATGATCAGAAAGCAAGCACCCCAAATGCAAAACGTTCGGCCAAGATCTGAACAGCAAGACAGGAAGAGGCACGGAGAAGAAGCTGGTCAAGCAAACGTGTGGCTGGAGAGATGTGAAGTGGAGACTCGGTCACTCTAGGCACTACAGGGCAGGCTGAAGTGAAAAAGTCAGCAAGACCAGCCTGGCAGAATGGCGCACGCCTGTGATCTCAGCACTGTGGAAGCAGGGCAGAATGATTTTGGATAGTTTGAGGCTAGCTTGGTCTACCTAGTGAGATCCTGTTTCAAAAAGCCAGAAGAACCAGATGTGGTGGTACCTGGTATGATTTTAATTTGGAGCATTCTACTAGGAAGGCAGAGGCCAGTGGATCTTTGTGAGTTCCAGGTCATCCAAGGGTACATTCTATCTCAAAAACAAATAAATAAACAAGTCAAAAAAGGGCTAGAAATGTATGTAGCTCAGCTGGTAGAATGCTTGCCTAGCATGCCCAGCGTGTTCAATGCCCAGCACTGCTTAAACCAGCATGGTAAGGATAGGAGGGTTAAGAATTAAATGTCATCTTGGCTATATAGTGAGCTAAATGGCATGAGATTCTGTATCTATCTATCTATCTATCTATCTATCTATCTATCTATCTATCTGTATATACATATACATACATATACATATACATACATATATATATATATATATATATATATATGAGGAAGATTTGGAGTAGGAAGAGAAAGACAAAGTGGCAGAGACTGGGGAGGACAGATCACGAGGGTAAACACTGACTGTATAGCAACCTGGGAGCCTGGGAGATGAATCCTAGCAGAAACACACTGTGAAAGCTGTCAGACAGAATAGTCCACACCCTACAAGCTCATTTTCATGACACGTCAAAAATGGCAGAGAGCAAGGGTCCAAGGAGATGTGGGAAGGACCACAAAACCATAGGGATGCTTCGTTGGCATCTCAGATAGCAATCTGTGTTAACACAAATCCAAATGCCGACCGTAAATATGGCCTGTCAATTATACATTATGAAAGCCACCTTCGAATTAAAAGGCTAATGACAAATTGGAAAAGAGGTGTGTGTGCGTGCGCGAGTGCATGTGTGTGTGTGTGTGTGTGTGTGTGTGTGTGTGTGTGTGTGTGTGTGTGTGTGTGTGTGTGAGTGACAGGGTTTCTTATAGTTCAGACTGGTATCCAACACATTATGTAGCTGAGGATGACTTCAGACTTCTGGTCCTCTTGCCTCCACCTCCCAAGTTGTGGGATTACAGGAGTGCCCCAACATGTCTGTTTTATCCAGTGTTGGAGATGTGGCTTGGTCAGAGGCCACAACCACTACATTTGAGCCAGAATGGAGCCGAGAGTGGTGTTAGGAAGATCTGGTGTTTGCCCTGAAGTCCTCCCCTACACTGTCCATCTTTCAGTACCCAAATCACCTGACACTCAATCTGAAAATTCCGACCAGAAGAGAAATGTGACACTTTGGTGGGACAGGCTTGGGGTAGGCAGTTGAGGTGGCATAATATTCTCTTTTACAACGTGTCCCAAGATTAGTTGCTCATGACTCTCCAAAGGCCCTTACGGCTCCCAGACGCTGTGGTATCTCCCTGCTCTGCACCTTCTTCATTCCTAGTCCCTTCTACTCCTACCCTTTAGGGAGTCTTCTCTCCCTGAGTTATACACCATCTATTACTTATATGGTTGCCTCATACTTGAATGCTTTCTTCCCAAGGGATGTCTCAGAGCCATTTCGTTTGAGATCAGGCCAACAAGATAATTCAGTTTGGGTAAAGGTGCTTGTTTCCAAGCCTGATGAACCTAAATTCAATTTCTGAGACCCACGTGGTCTATCAAGTCTATTGCCCAGCAGGCATGGCCAGCTTTGAACTCAGCTTTGGGCTACAAGCTTGAGCCAATCAACTGGCAGCTTAAAATATAGCTTCCAATAATGCTTAATAAGGAAACACCAACGCTGAACTTTTCTGGTTCTCATGTCTCCTCTTCTAGCCAGTGGCCTCTTAGAAGACATGTGGAGTGTGGGGGGAGGGGGTGCACAGGGCTGTGGTAGGCCAGTCAGACTGAGCAACAAGAGAAGGGAGAGAGAGGAAGGGGGAGAAAAGTCTGACCTGGAGACGTAGAGAAAGAGGCCTCAGAACTCAGGTAGGCTAAGACCATCTGCTGCTGGGCAATGACCTATCCAGCCAGCAGTCTCGTGTGGGTCATAACCACACTCAGTGTGTATCGTAACCCAGGAGGCCTAGATATGGGCATATGGGAAGGGACCTCTGTTCATTACCTCATTACTCATCTTCAATTCCTTCACCCTGGATAACCTCAATGGTCATTTTGATCACTAAATAGGTGGGGTGGGGGGGTGTGCTCCAGATGCTCCTAGAACAATGGTTCTCAACCTGTGGGTTGTGACCCCAGGGGCCTCCTAAGATCATGGAAAACACAGATATTTATATTATGATTCATAAGAGTAGCAAAAGTACAGTTATGAAGCAGTAACAAAAATAATTGTATGGTTGGTGTCACTACGACATGAGAAACTTCATTAAAGGGTCACAGTCTTAGGAAGGTTGAGACCCACTGTCCTAGAGTCACCACTATTCTACCCAGCTAGTTCTAGAAAGACTACCGGTCTAGGGAACCAGAATCTCCTGGGGTCCACTTAGAGAGTGCCTGATATCTCCACCCATGCTTCCTTCCCAGACCAGCTTCAAAAAGCAACTATGTTGCCATGGGGTAAAGATAGAAAGCTAGGAAGAATGGGGGAAGCTAGAAACCAGCAGAGGAGAATGTGTAGGGGAAGTGGGGCCCACAAGCAGAAAAAAGCTGCAGTACCACCAAGCCAGGGGCAGGAGCTATGGACAGGGGTCCCTTAGTAAGGGCCAGGTTAGAGGGTCCCTGGCCTGCAGGGCAGAGGGCCAGTGAACAGAAAGGCCTAAGAAAGCTAGTGGCCTCTTGAAGGAGGTGTGGCTAGGGGCTCCTGGGACAGGGAGTATGCAGGGCTGCTGGGCTGCAAATGTGGCTGGGCAGCCAAGAAAGGGAGGGAAGGAGAAAGGAGGGGGTCCTGGGAGTCTAGCCTGGGAGGGAAAACAACCCAGTCCGGGTTGGAAGAGGGGCCTTAGACCTCAGACAGGAGGTCCAGCCCACCCCACCCTTCCCGATCTCTGCTGCCTAGGCTGTGACTGAATTGTTGAGGAGGGCTAGGGTCCTGTGTGGACTAGGGGGGATGGGGTAACCTCTTGATGTGCTTATAGGAGGGAAAGGGACAAAGAGGTGGGCATAGAGGAAGGCAATGTGGATGTTTATACAGCTAGGCGGTGGGACACAGGGTGGAGGCTGGACAACCAAGCCTCGGTGAGCCTTATGGGGTGGATTGATCCAGTCGAGAAAAAGTGGAGTAGGAACAAAGGTAGTGCTGGACTACCTACAGCAAGGGGGCGGAGGAGATTCACAGGGTAGATTTGGGGGTGCAGGATGTATGACAGTGCTAGGCGGGACCATGCAATGTTGGGACGGGGAAGCAGGACAGTGGGTAGGTGCCCTTTGTAGAATCTACCAGCCAGCAGTGCAGAAGTGCGGGGTGGCTCATGGCAAAGCGCCGTGCCCTTGTGGATGGGAAAGCACGTGGGTGTAGGTTGCCTACAGGCTGAAGATCAGGGAGGTACACTGTACACCGAGTTGTGCGCGGGACTCTGCTATGTTTCTGGGTGGAAAAAACGGGTGCAGTGTGCATGCGGGCTTTTTGCGGGTTCGGGTGAGGGGCGTGGATGTGCATTGTGTGCCAGGCCTCCGGAGAGGCGGGGTGAACTCTGCAGGGGCGGGGCCTGGGCAGCTGGCGGTACACGGGTGGGGGTGGGGATTTGCGGGACACCGAACGTGCGGGGTCCTGCGGTGCAGGGACAGGGGTAGCGCGGCCTCCGGAAGCGAGGGGGCGCTGTGCCAGCGCGGGCACTGTGCGGGACGTCGCTCCTTCCGGCTCGGGAGGTGCGGCTGCCATGGCGCGGAATGTGTTGTGAGTAACGGCGTCGCCGGGCTGAACGGGCAGCACAGGCCAGGTCGGGTGGGCGCGGGGCCCGGGCGGTCCCGAGGACCGGAAGCAGGAAGCAGTAGGCGCCCGCACTCGGTCGGTTTCCCGCAAAGGTCCACGCGGCAGCGCCACCGCGGTGTAGTGTACTGGCTGTCAATCACAGCCAATGCCTCGAGTCTGCTCTGGCAAACAGCCAGAGCTGGGCTGGGCTCGGCCGGCGCTCGCAGCACCCCTGGTCCAATCCCCCAAAAGTTGCTGCATTCACAGATCTCCACGTGGCCAGCAGGGCTGGCCTCCCACATTCTAAGCAGGAAACACGTG
Source organism: Ondatra zibethicus (assembly GCA_004026605.1). NCBI lineage: Eukaryota > Metazoa > Chordata > Mammalia > Rodentia > Cricetidae > Ondatra > Ondatra zibethicus. The sequence goes on from PVIU01000409.1 coordinate 204,352, forward strand.
TTCAGTGAACACGTGACCCACTGGATGGGTGGCCCTGGGTTGAGCATTAATGTAGGTTTGGGGGTTCTCATGGAGAAGGGATTTGGGGAACCCTGCACACAGCTGGGGAGAGGATTGCAGGAATTGCCTGGTGGGCCCCCGTGTGATTTCTTTCGCAGACTGACTAGGAGAGACAAGGGCCCTCAGAACCATGGCAGTGTGAGCCAGTTTAGTTCAGCTCACGTGCTCACCCCCTGGCTTTGCAGGGAGGTAGTGGGACCCGTGTGTGAATGTTTGGTTGATGGTGGGTGAAGACAGAGTGAGATCAGGGATAAGGCCTTGAGCTACGGAGAGCAAATCACAGCCTAGTTACCAGTGAGGAGGAGATCCAAGAGTTTCACTTGAGGTACGCTGCTTGTGAAGAATAGCAGGAAGGAAGTTAGGGGAACCCTGAAAAGCTGACGTCAAAAGAGCAGCAAGACTGGAACCAAGAAAAGGCTGCAAGTTTTCCAAGGGGAGTCACCAGCCTTGTGACACAGCCAGCAGGCAGTCTGTGGGGAGAGTTGATGGATAAAGGGCAGATCTAGGGAGAACAGAGAAATGCAAATAGTCCACATGCCCCAGTGTGGTTGGTCTCAGGGCCACAGCTCTCAGGTCCTAATCCTGAAGATTCAGAGACTAGGGAGTTTAGTGTGCACTGTACCCCCCCTTTCCATGGTTAAGGAAGGTCTTCTCAATTTTGTTCTCATGCTGTGCCACAGTTGAGCCTTACTGATAGCGTGAGGCCACCTTCAGTACCACAATTGACCTGTACTTCAGGGCTCCATATTCTCCTTCAGAACGTGCCCTTCTTTCAGGATCTTCTCCCTGACCCCTTTGCTGCCTGTTCCTGTAGGCACAGAGCTGAAGGTCCTCTCAGGGATGCTCTGCCAGAGCATTGGCAGCAATCTCTAGGCCACTAGTCTGGCAACAATGTATGAGTTTGATCACTGGGTTGGCTTTTGAGCTATCAAGTTTAGCAAACATTTAGCTACGGGTCTTGTTACCTTCAGAGTCATCTGAAACCCAGGTATCTCTTTCTCAGCCCTGAACACAACACACACACACACACACACACACACACACACACACACACACACGCACGCACACACCCGTGCTCTCGACATGGAGAGCCAGCATAAAGCTATATCAACATGGAACTCAGTCTTCCACAGGTCTGGGTGCTCCCATGTTTGACCCACATGCCACACCGCTGGTTATCAGTGGGAACATAGGTGGTCCTGTGTACCCACCCTCCACCTGGGCATCATGGACCATGCACCTCTAGTAAATCCACAGGCCTTGAGTTTCTCCACTTCATGTCAGTTCAGTGGGCTTGGAGGGTGCAAGACCACCAGGCAGAGATTCTGCTTTGTCTGTGGGTCTGATAAGGGTGAAAAACAGTGGCTACCCCAAATCCTTAACAGCTTCTGCCTGTTTGGGTAGTTTTAGGAGTCCAGTGAGGTGCTGCCAGCTTGGAGCACCATGTTGGAAACACTGTTTTCACAAGCCCCCAGCCTATTGGCCTCCCTCCCTAGGCAAGTTGTAGCGTACATAACCCTGGCACCCCAGAACAGAGGCTAAGGACTGAGAAGCTTCTTGTCCCCCTCCCGCCCACTCATCCCAACCCACCCCTGTACTGATCAGACCTGTGTATAACAGCCCCCAGCCTGCCTTGACCCTACTGGTGTGAGTGGATACATGAGCCTGTAGCACTCTGTGTGTGTGTGTGTGTGTGTGTGTGTGCACGTGCGCACGTGTAACCCTAACCCCCTAATCTCTCCTGAGCAGGTACCCCCTCTACCAGCTGGGTGGCCCCCAGCTCCGTGTATTCCGAACCAACTTCTTTATCCGGCTGGTGCGGCCTGGTACTGCCCAGCCTGAAGATACTGTGCAATTCCGGATCCCCATGGAGTAAGTCAGTCCCAAAGGAATTTGGGGGCTGGGGAGCGGCCCCTAGGATGTAGGTCCTGTCCTGTTTTCTAGCTCAGCTCCCCAGGGCCAGGCTTTTCCTGTGGTGGAAAGACCTGGAGCCACTTTGCTTGCTCAGCAGATGGTGGAGGGGCCTGGTGTTTGCAGAGCTTCGGGCAGCCAGAGAGCAAGCACGCTCTTGGCTGGTTTCCTGGCTCGCCCTCCACCTGGGGAAAGCTTAACAGAAAGCCTGAGATTTGTTGAATTCTTGCCTCCATCCCTTTCCCAGGAAAGGAGTCCCCGGAGGCTGGGTTGGAGCATGCCGAGATTTGCAGAGTTTCTAGATTGTTAGCCCGAGTTCCTCACCTCCTCCTGCTCAGTTCAGTGGGCCACTTTTTTTAGGAAGGTGCAGTGCAATCCCAACTGCTGGTGCTTCTCTGAGTCCTAAAAGCCTCAGGGACCCGCTCAGCTGGGGGAAAAGGGGCAGGGGGCAGGGGGAGATATCTATGTAAGTTGGGGTAGGGTCTCTTCAGCCTTACAGACATGCACAGGAGCTTGTGGTGGCCAGGGTTGTGCTGAAAGCCTATGTGGGCTTCATCTACCCTGTCCTAGAGGCCCCTTTCTAGCAGCAAATGTCTCTTAGATCATAGTAACAAGTCTTTAGTCACAGGCCGGATACTCTATATTTTATCAGAGTGAGCCCAGCTTGCTCCTGGTGATGATCAAGGACCCAAGAAGGGGACCAAGTAAACCAAGGTGATGAAACCAAGCTCTCATTGCCCTGACTTAGCCTGGTGTCCAGAGAGAGGACAGTACTGGAACTTAGATTCATCTGGCCACAACTGCTCCTGAACTCTCATCCTTATCCTTGGGTAGGATATCTTCCTTTGTATCTTTTATCTAGGTTTAGCTCAGACTTGTTTTCTTTGTCTCCTCCAGGATGACCAGGGTGGACCTCTGGAATTACCTTGAGCAAATTTACAATGTTCCTGTGGCTGCTGTGCGCACGCGGGTGCAGCATGGTGGGTACCTGTGTTGCCTCCAGGGTACAGCCCTCTGTCTACTCCATGTTGTCTCCAGACTCTTCATGAGGGAAAACTGAGGCATGAGGGGCTTGGGTGACTTGCCAGAGTCACATGGGGCTCGTCAGTGGAAGTCTGCCCCTAGTCCCTTGCCTTGTAGTTCATTGAAGGTCCCCAGCACTTTTAGCTGTGACCCTGAAATATCTTCTGCTCCTTCGAACCAAAACCACTTCCTTAGCCTGGGCTGGTCTCTAGTAGGTCTCCACAGTCCCCTCCTGTAGTAGACCCTATTGTGGCCCATCAGTGGCAGAACCAATGGCCAAGGCTGGCTGGCTGGCAGTACTGCCTCCTGAGAAGTACCATCCTTAGAGAAGCTACATTTCACCAGAGAGGAAAGAGGTCCCTTTTATTCATTTAAAATCTTTTGTTGTCATTTCTATTTTCAAAGACTATTTTTACCTAAACATAGAACCTGGTTTTGGTGGCGATCTGCCTTGAGATCCCTCCTGGTACTCAGTCTGCCCTTTGAAACCCCCACCTCTAGATGATAACCGAGGCCTTGCTGGAAAATGGTTCCCAGACAGTGGGGCTGATCAGAGCCAGGAGCTAAGGCAGGGTCTGCTGTCCCCTCACAGGCTCCAACAGAAGGAGGGACCACAAGAACGTAAGAATCAAGAAGCCGGACTACAAAGTGGCCTACGTGCAGCTGGTGAGTAAGAGCAGCTCTGTTTCTGCTCGTCACAGCTGGGTCCTGGGGCTGTTTGTGCAATACACTCCACCTTTCTGGGACCTAGACCTGGGGAGGGAGAAGCCGAGGTCCTAGCGCACCTCCGCAAGAGCTCAGGAAGTCAGTTCCTTCTTTTGTGTTAATGGCCAGTGCCTTGGCTTTGAGTTTGGTGAAAACAGAAATCCGAGGATGGATGTGAAAAGTCACAGCTCTGTGATGACCCAGCCTTGGGCAGATCCTGGGGCCTGGTGCAGAGTTGATGTTCCCCTAGGAGCCCAATGCAGTGAAGAGGTCGAATGTGCCCTGCACATTCCGCTGTTAGTCCTAGCATGGCAGTGATTCCGCAAGTACAGGCACCAAAACCTGGGGTTCAGGGAGAGGACTTCTAGCCTAGGCCTTTATTCACTGAGATGCTGAGTTCCAGGAAGTATCAAGCATTTTCAAGCCTGCTTTTGCTCTCCTTTCTCCTTGACCAGAGGTCTTTGAGACCAGATTTTAAACCATCACCCTTCAGTCTGAGTGTCCAGGCAGAATCCCCTTTGACCTCTGGGAATCTTGGCGGGAAGATTCCACTGGCAGGGTCCATTAACTAGCTCCCCACTGCTTGAACCCCACAGGGGGCTTCCTCCAATTTCTCTAGTTTCAGTGTAAACAGCCCTCCAGGGAGCCCAGCCACTACAGCCGGCCACTAGATGGCAGTCATGCTATTAAGAATGGGCTCCTCTCACCCCGCCTGGGCTGGATGGCTGTTTGTTCAAAGACCCGGTGAGGGAGGCAGCTTTGCTGAAAAAAGAGCCACAGTTTTTCTAAACAGGGCCTAATATTTGCTGTGCACAAAATCAGCCATGCAGGTGGGAAAAGAAGGCCCATCTGAAGGCCTGTGTGTGTGTGTGCACACTGGGTGCTGAATCCACCCATCTGTCTTTGTCATGGCCTGTGGGGCCACATCCACATGTTGGCATTTGCCACAAGTCACTTCAGAGACAGCTATAGTTACAAGTGGCTTTTGAGACATCTGAGCCCCTGCATTCCCCCCCTCAGCCCACCACACTCGTGAAAGCTGGACTCAGTACTTGCATCTGGTATCTGCAGCTGCCCTCAGCCATGTCCATCTTCCTCTGTGAAATCATGATAAATGGGGGCCCATCATCTCCCCACTGGGCAAGGCTTCTCGACCAGAATTAAAATTTGTAACGCACCCCCTTTCCCAGCTCCAGTCTAGAAATAGTTTGGGACTTCCAGGCTCTATCTGCAAAGACCGTCTTTGTCTTCTAGCATGTCCTTTGGGGGGTGGGGGGCTTCTGGTAACTCCATTGTGAGGCTCAGGAAGGGGCAACCAGAGAGACAGTTCATTGTGAGTGTAGAAGGGGAAAGGCGGGTCCCACATGGTGGGCGTCCACATTTCTCTTCTGACAACCTGATAAACATCTTTTTGGTCGGGTGGGGAGGGAGCCTTAGCAAGCTCTCAGTCCCCACATAACAAAAAGAGCATTGACCGTGTTTACACAGAATGGTGTTTGACTGAGTGGTGCACACAGGCCCTGAGCCCTAGGCTCCAGAATAAATGCTATGGGCAGGCACGGTCCAGCCCAACAATGGCCCTCAGGGCCCTGGGATTACTGGAGCCACGACTGGCTTCTCCACTTTTCCCCTTGGCCTTTTTTCCTTTCATGCCTTGGGCCCCTCAAAACCGGCTTTCCCTCCTTGGAGGGTGGGTGGCTACATTTTTTTAAAAGTATGAAGTAATTATCTTTAGAGATATTTCTCAGAAGTCATACGGGCACCTGTAGATGGTGAAATAGGTCCCTTGCTTGTTGTCTCTGCTCTTTCCCAATACCACCCGCATAGGCTGTCTTAGCTTTGTCTCTGGACCTTAGGCTATCAATTTGGGCTCCAGCTGCCACCAAACCCAGCTGTCAATTCTAGGTATACAATCAGCTCTGCTCATAAGCTACTGCCTCCCCTTTTTTTTATTACTGAAACAGGGTCTCATGTAGCCTATACTAGCCTTGAAACTGTTTGTGTAGCCAAGGATGACCTAGAACTTCTGATCCTCTTGCCTCGATCTCCCCAGGCATGAGTCACCCCAAGTTTTTGTGGCACGAGGGATCAAACCCAGGGCCTCATTCATGCGAGGCAGGAACTCTACTAACTAAGCTATCTACCCAGTTCCAAAGCAAGTCTTTGGGGGCCAAGTGCACACCTCTGGCAGAGCTTACTAAGGGGCCCCAGATTCAGAATTCCCTATTTGTCCACATACGAGACAAGAGGGAATGGCAAGAGGGGTCTCTCTGCCTCCAGGTTAGCTCTTTTGTGCCCCTTCCCTCTTAAACCTCTTATCTTGGAGATGTTAGCAGGCTGCAAGTGAGCCTCCTAGCCCTGTATCTGCTTAGAGCCTTGCAGAACTAGCTCATTCCCCCTCCCAGGGCCTTCACTGGTGCTGGCCCACGTGCTTGGGGCCCCAGGCTGGGACGTAGCCATGCTGACACACTCTGAACTTCTAGTGAAAGACGTAAAAGCAGTTAATTTGCAAAGCCAGGCTTGATTTATAGACTGCTGCGTATGTAGGTTTCTCTGTACGTTGTGTGCATTTTATTTGCCAAGTTCGGAGCCTGGAGGAGGGCGGCCTTTAATGTGGCTGAAGGCTTTTAGATATTTTGGATGGAAAAAGTTTTAGCATGGCACCAGACGTCATTTGTGTCCTGTTTTTCTGCTCCTAGTTCCTGCCCCCAGTTCCACAGGCTGCTGCCTGGTGAATGGGCCTTTGCTGGACTACTTTTAATGAGCCCTGGGCTGGTGCAGACCCCTGTAAAGAGATAATGTCCATGAAAAGGGCCATTGTCCCGGTAATAGCCTGCTGCTGATAGATAAAGGTTGAAGGGCTGGCCTGCAAGGTGTTTGTTTTCCCAGCAGGAACCCTGCCTAGAGACACTGGTGGCTCATCATCCTGTTGTTTGTCATCCAGGGTCCAGGATTGCTAGCCTCTAGGCATTGAAACCCTCAGTATGATGGGGAGGCCAGCCTCCTGCGCTCGACTAAGCCCCTGTTTTTCTCTCCAGGCCCATGGGCAGACCTTCACCTTCCCAGATCTTTTTCCAGAGAAAGAGCCCAGTCCTGCAGACCCTCTGGAAGAGGAGCCTCAGCAGCAGAGGCAGAGCAGCGACCCCCGGTGCCCTGGTATCCCTTCTTGGTTTGGCCTATGACCTGTGATAATAGGGACTGGACCACAGACCTAGTAAGCACAGTAGTTCTGACAAACCCAAATAAAAATCTTTTGTGGAGAAAGAACTGGACACTTTGCTTTCTGTCATGGATGCTGCCTCTGGGTCTTTGACACATGTGGTGCAGGAAGCCTGGCAGTGGGTAGAGCTGAGGCAGGTCAGCTTTCTGGGACACAGACAGCAGTGTGAACGTTCGTGCCTAATAGGACTCAGGAGCTCAGGGTGGCTCTGTGGGTGCAGAAACCCACTGCCAGGCAAGTGCTTGAGCCCCAGGAAACAGTCGCAGATTGCAGCCCTCATTGGGGGGAGGAGGGAATCGCCTGTCCAGACAGGTTTTGGTGTGATACAATGGCAGGAAGGACCAGAGAGGGATGGTGAACAGGAAGGATGTGGAAGGGCATGAGGGAGATCAGAGGCAGATCTGCAGGCTTCAGGGCCTGTGTCATCGCAAGGAGACAGCCAGGCCAGACCACCATGACCAGAGGCTATAGGTGATGAGACATGAAAGGGCAGCATGGAGGCAGTATGAGCACAGGGACAGAGATTACAAGGAGCAGAGGGCCGGCAGGATTGATTGCTAGATAAAGACACTTGCCTGTAAATTTGGAGACCAGAGTTTGATCCCCAGAACCCACGGAAGGGGTCTGAATGTGCGGCAGAGTAGACCCCACAAAATTGTCCTCTGGTTTCCGCACATATGTGTAACACACCTGCCCATACACACCCATCATATATACGCGGACATTAATTTTTAAGATTTTAAAGAAGAAAAGTCTTGTGTCTTTAGCTGCATCGGTTGGAATCTTGAGAGTGCGTCTATTGATTATTTTTCAGCTTTGATTCCTGAGAGTGTGTGTGTGTGTTTGGGTTTTGGATTTTCATGACAGGGTTTCTCAGTGTAGCCCTAGCTGTTCTGGAACTTGCTTTGTAGACCAGACTGGCCTCAAACTCAGAGGTCTGTCTACCCTTGCTTCCCAAGTACAGCAATTAAAGGTGTGAGCCACCAAACTGGCCCTAGTTTGTGTTTGTAACTGCGTCTTTATAGGACTGTGTCTAGGTGTCAAGGTGTCTGTCATTTACTGACTGTATAGGTCTGCAAATTAAGTGTCTCTGCCTGTGTCCAGTATTACGTGTGTTAATATATCTGAGAATATGACTGTTTCTCAGAGCATGTGTGTCTGGTTCTGTGACTGTGACTGCGTGTCGATGGATGTGTCTGAAACTATCTCAGTGTGTGTGTCTGAATGTGACCATGACTGTGTGTCATTGTGTGTGAGACTAACACTATGTGTTTTGGTGTGTGTATGTGTCTGTGACTATGTCATTGTGTGTGTCTGAGTATGACTATGTGTCAGTGTGTGTCAAACTGTGTCATTGTGTGTGTCCGAGTGTCTGTGTGTATGTGACTCTCTCAGTTTGTCTCTGGGTGTGTGATTGAGTCTGTGTGTGTGTGACTTTTAAGTGTGTATGATTTAAATTGTGACTGCCTCAGTGTTTCTGATTATTAGTGTATATTGGTACGAAATTTAGTTCTAAGTAAGAAGTTTGCTTAGAGATTTGGGGAGCAGTTGTGGTATATCACCAGATGCTGTGGATAGCCCAGTCTCATCGCTCATCTGCCAATGTGGCATCTTGCCCCGTCTCTGGGTGTCTGTCTGCTGGACTTGGAATCCATGCTCTGCAACATGGCTCTGCTGTGGGCTGTGGGTTCTGAGCAGGGCTTGGGGCCCCCTGAGATGGAGTCAGTGTTCAGCCCCACCCCGCTGGAGTCAAAGCTAGAGGGTGGGGGATGGAGAGCATGCTGGCGGAGCCTGAAGGCCAGCAAAAGCACCCTTCAAGTGTTGATTTAGAGGATGGGGAAGGTCAGGAAGTGGGCAGGACAACTGTATTTTCCTTAGAGAAATAATTCATGGGGCCCCGGGCACAGAGGACCCTCGCTGTTGGGGGAGGAAGAATCCCATCTTTCACGCTGCATGCACAAGGAACTTTTTGCAATCTCCACAGGGGTACAGGCAGCCCTGGGGGCCAAGGTCACTCTTCATCATGTCCTGCTGGCTGCCACAGTCCCCCCCCCACCAGCCTTCCCCTAGTCACACACACACACACACACACACACACACACCAACCCCCACTATGGTCCTTACAGGCCTAGGCTGCAGCCCACTCTTCTAGCCAGGGGAGGAGACAGGGGCCTCCAGTTGCTGATACCTGCTTCCCCCATGCCCAGGAGGCTCCCTGGGTAGGGCAGTTGGGGTGTTCTGGAGTGCAGTAGTCATTCCAGTATAGGGCCAAGTCACCTAGGGTAAGGCAGCCTAGGTGGGCAAGTGACCAGGGACATGGAGACAGGGTCACCTATCTCCTTGTTGTCAGACCCCTTTGCCATCTCTACTTAGTGCACATTAATTCTAATTCTAGAGGGGTTGCATAAGGGCAGAGCCCCTCTATACTCCTGTAACCTCACAGCCTCAGCCCCAAAGGGTATGCTCATGACAGGGTGACAAGGCTGGCATGAGCCACTATAGCAGGCTGTGTGCAAGTGTGCAGGCACATATACATGCACACCTCATGAACCACAGAGAGTAAGCCGCTTTTGATTCCAGTCTGGTCGAGCTTGAGGAGATGGCCTGCCCCAGTCACTCAAGGAGTCCTGAAGCTTCTATGTCCCCTTCTGCTTTCCTGGTGCCTTGTTGGCCCCTCGGCCTGTGAGGCTCATCTTCCCCGAGTGCTTCTTGTCTGGCTAATCAGAGCTGGCAGAAAAGCCCAGCCTCGCTTACCACACCATCAATGTGGCCTGAGGAGGGAAGTCCACAGGTTGTGGCTTGGGGTGGGGTGGTCTAGAAGTCAGGAAAAGGGCCCTGTCTGAGGCTGCCTACAACCCCAGGCACACACTGTTCTCTGAGAAGAGCAGGCTGGGTGTTCCCTCTCCAGCCCCCAGGTCCTTCTCCCCAGCTGAAGCATCAGGAGGGGTGGACCAACCAGTGCTTTTAGCAAGTTCATCTCTGTCCCTGGGTAAGGTCTCCAGGGACTGACTTCCCTGTGACTCAGTGTCCCTTTCTCTTAAATAACCCTCCATGAAAGTGCACATACCCCTCCCTCGTGATTGTAAATTACTTCACCTGAACACCAGGGCAGGAGAGAGGGACCGCAGAGACCGCTAAGAACCCCTGGAAAGTGGCTGCCTGCCGGCAGGTTAGTACAAAGAATGGGTGCAGGAAGCTGGAGCTCACAGGTCTGGTGAGAGACTGATCCCTCATTTTGTCACCCTGGGCAGGAGAGAGCTGGCCTTGGGACATTCGTGTCTGTCAATATAATTTTAAATTATATTGATTGGACTGGAGAAATGGCTCGGCCGTTAAGAGCACACACTGCTCTTTGTAGAGGACCTGGGTTTGGTTCCCAGCACCCACATCAGGCTGTTCACAACAGCAGTCAACTCCAGCCCCAGGGGAATCCAGTGCCTCTGAGCTATGCAGGGGTTCATTTGTATCCACCACACAGATGCACACATAGACACAAAATTAAAACTCTTTCAAATAAAGTAAAATTACATTTACTTATTTATTTTGCATGAAAGGGTGTGGAGATCAGAGGACAAGTTTCAGGAGTCCATTTTCTACTTCCAGGGAATAGAACTGAGCTCATCAGACTTGTTGGCAGGTGGCTTTACCTGCTGAACATTGTCCCCAGCCCCATCATTTCTGGCTTTGAAGCAGCTTTATAGAGAGAAGTATGCTTTCCCCTGCACAGAGTGCACATTGGTGTGAGATTCAGTGGTTTTGAGTGTGTTACCAGAGTTATGTACACAGTTACTGGCACCCACATCTTACCTTCTCCTGTCCCTGTGGATATGGTAATTCCAGGAATATCACATGAGTGGTAATACAGAGGACCTGTCTTTCCTATGGCTGGTTCCTATCTTTAAACAGTACCTTTAAGGTCCATCCATAATGTGGCAGAGGGCAGGGTTTTCTTCCTTTTCAGGCCCGTGTGATATTCTGTGGTATGGGTGGACTACATTTTGTTTATGGCTTAGTGGGCTCACAAGCTGTTTCAGACATCTGGCCCTTGTGGCTGATGTTGCTCTTCACATTTGTATGTGGACGTATGTTTTTGCTTCTCCTTAGGGAACTGATAGACCATGGCCCAGGATGCTGGCTGTCCTGTGAATATGGTCCCTTCCCTGACACCCACCCTTGTCTCCAGGCTTGTGCTCACTGTCCCAGATGCTGCTCCAATCTTGAGCCTCTTCAGGCAATACTCTCAGCTTCAAGCCTCGGGAGATAGCAGGATTTCTGTACAAGGTTCAAGAGGCAGCTGATGGGCACATGAGTCCTTGTCCCTACTCGGCAGCCATCTGTAACATATTAGCCTCCTGGGCCTGGGGAGATGCGTCAGTGGGTGTAAAGTACTTGCTGTGCAAACATGAGGGTCTGAGTTAGCTCTCTGGGACCCCCATAAAAAGTTAGGCATGGTAGGACATGCTAGTATTTCTAGTGCTGAGGAAGTAGGGTACCTGGGGCTCTGCTGGGCTGCCCAGCTGAATTAATGAGAGCCCCAGGTCCCAGTGAAAGACCCCCCCCCAAAAGAGCTGGCCATCTCTCTCCACACACATATACAGACAAAGAATTATTCTGTACTTTGCTCCCACCCATCCCAGTTTTCAGGACTTTTGACATAGCCTGTGCTGCCTTTCTTTGCTGGGTGGTGGGTATAGTTTGCCCTCTATCACTTTTTGCCCCTACTCCTCCCTCAGGCATAGAGTTTCCAGAGACAAAGGGAGAAAGCCTCCCCAGGGACCTTACTTGACTCTCAGGAGCTCAGCCTTGCAGCAGTGAGGCTGCTGAGGGACCTGCAGACCCCCATTTCACCTGAGCCTTGGAAGAGCACCACCTCCAGTCCTGCCCATGAGGGACCTGCTTAGTGTCTGTACTGGTCACCCCCATCTGAGCTACCCCCAGCACCAGTCCCCCAAATGGCTTCATTATTTCTTTGTAAATAAGGTTTTTCTGTTGCTGCTACATCTGGCTTTGATTGGCTCAAGCCTCCGAGGGTGCTGGAGTTCTGCTGTTCTGGCTGATGAGGGAAGCTGTCCTGGTCCCGCACTCCTTCCCACTCCAGACAGGTCCTTGCCCACGCTCTCACGTACATCCGCATCCTCCTACTTCACCAGGTGGCTCAGCGTGGTGGGCCACCTGCTGAGGTAGGAGTCAGCCTCTGTACGGTTCAGCCCTGAAGGTTCACCCTGGGCTAAACTGTACTTCTCCTCACCCTGCCATGCCCTCAGAAGTGTCCACACCCTTAAAACCAAGCCACCACACCACCTTCCCTTTCCGAGAAGAATACGATGTTGAAGGGTTCATAGCTTCTATACCCAGGAGGCACGGTGGGCCTCCTGTCTGTCTGCACTGGAGTTGTGTGTGTGCTCACCACCGTGGCATGTTCTGTAAAGATGAGGGGTCTGGAGTGGAGGCTGCCTCTGCGAAGCTCGAGGCTGGGAAGGTGGTGAGCCTGCTGACTCTAGCTGTAACAGAGTGGTCTGGGCCACAGCTTCCCAGCTGGGTCCCTGCATCTTGCAGAGCAACACAAGTTCCAGGAACTAACCAGCTCTCCTGAGACCAGGCCTGGTTCAGGGCCTCTGAAAGGCAGAACTGGTCCCTCCTTTTTCTGGCTGTATTTAAGGCAGTAGACAGTCTTCCTTCTCATGGGAGAGCCCCCGGCCTTGGTCTCCTGGCATCTGTGAGCCATGGGGTGGGGGCAGTGTCCCCAGGGCCCTGCAGAGCGGAGGGTCTGCTCTTAGCCTTTGTGAGTGCTAGCACCGATTGTGAAAGGAGCAGTGGAGGGCGCCCAAACACCAGTGGGACAAGTGGCTCTGTGTGTGTGGTGTGGGGGGGTGCGGTCTGGACAACAGAACAAAAATTACTGTGTGACGAGGGTCTCTGTGTCCGCTTCTCTCTGTTCATGCTTCCATGTGCAAAGCCAGCAGCTCGCCCGGGGTATGTGTGCTTGGATGCCTGGGGCTGTCCATCTTCCCATCCCTCTGCTTACTGCTGGACCTTTGACTAGCCTTTCAGGGCTGCTCTCAGCTAGTTCAATTCATTGGTTGTTGTATAACATTTACAGCGGTGCTTCTCCACCTTCCTAATGCAGTGATCCTTAAATACAGTTCCTCATGTTGTGCTGACCCCCAACCAGAAAATTATTTTCCTTGTTGCTTCATAACTGTAAGTTTGCTACTGAATGGTGCCTCAGTTCCTAAGAGAATAAAAAAATGTGTGTTTTCTGATGGTTTCAACCCACAGGTTAAGAACTGCTGAGTTAGTAGTAGGTCAAGCCTGCAAAAATTGGGGCACACCATTGGGTCCCCAGCACAGATCAGACCTGTAGGAGTTTACCCATTGACCCTAGGAGGTACTGGGGGGAAGAGTGGAAATCTGAAAGATCACTAGGAGGGGTCTGACTTCTGTCCCTAGAACTCAAAGAATGCCCTAGGGGTAGGACACTTTGGGATATTGTTGGGAGCTAGTGGGACAACTTCTCAAACTCTATGGCTCTCACTTTCCTGCTATAGTCCAGAGCCAGGGCCTCCTAGACTGGCCTCTAGGAGTGAGAGCTTGTCCCTTGCAGTTTGGGGGAACCCCCTCTTTCACTTTCTACCTTCACTTTATGAAGTGTTTGGAATTCCATGGGCCAAACAGCTGGACGTTCCCTACCCCAGTTCTCCCTGGGACCTCAGTGGTGGCTAGGACCTTAAATAATTCTTATAAAAACCATGTCAGCCCCAAACTGTGTGACACCTGATTTGTGGCACTCATAAAACTCCAAGCCTGCTGCCAGAAAGGGGGAGGGCTGAGACCAGAGCACAGAGGCCTCATTGCCTGCCAGTGTGTGTGTAAGTGTGTTCACAAGTGACTGAGGGATGCCCTGGGGGAGGATCACCTCAAACAGTGAGACCCTTCAGCTCAGGCCTCACTCTGTGTTTACCACCCCCATCAGGGACAGCTGGTCCTACTCAGTCCCCATGAGTCCCAAAGGTTTACTTTGTCCAGCCTTGGGGTGGCTCACTGCTTCATGAGGCACAGCCATGGTCAGAGGAAATCAAGATGGCTGCAAAGATCAAAGGAGCCAACCAGAATGACAGTCTGCCTAGGAAGCAGCATGATGAAGAGGGAAGCTTCTGCCCAATGGATGAGTAGTCTTGGGAAATGGACAAGGGGCTGCCGATCCAGCAGTTACTCTGAATAAGTTCCAAGAGAAAACAAGGGGCTGGCCTGTAGGATTCTGGGGATTGGGCCTCTAGCCCCCAAGCTCCAAGGGAGCATCCTGTTCAAGTAAGTGAAGAGCCCTCAGACCTGGGCTACATCATATGTGTTTGTGAAAATTCCCAGCAAGCCCTAAATGATGAGAAGTGAAGAGGACATTGGTCAGAGAATCCAACCTCAGGCATAGAGATGCCCAGGTGACTCTGGGGACAAGCTATCCTCACAGACCATCCCCTGAACTCAAAGGGAACATCCTCCCCCACAAGGGAACAAGAGCCCTTAGTGTCCACCCCAGGTGGCAGCCAGGCTGGTCCCAGGCCGGTCAGGTCATCGGGTCTGGATAATAAGCCTTGTGCAGGCTGCAGGCAGGATGAGAGGCTCCTGGGTAGGGGGTGTCGTTAAAGCCCCAGATCAAAGGGCCTGGAAACAGCTCATTAGGAAAGCCGGCCAGGCGGCAGGCACAGACAGGGTCTGCTGTTTCTGCCTTTGCCTTTGCTGGATGAGAAAGCCCAGCCCCTCCCCCATCTCCCCACTGGACCATTCCCTAGGGCCACAGATTACCTCCTGGAGTTTTGAGGCGGTCAGGGTGGCCCTCTGGGCTCCTATCTTGCCACCCCTCAGCTGTCCTCTCTCAGTTTCTGAGGATACGTGGGGGACCTGACCTAAAGGCCCTTATGAAAGTTTATGGAACACCCTAGGTGACCACAAGTGTGGGAATGACACCCCTTCTACTCCCCCACCCCTGACCTTGCTTCTAGGGTCTAGCAGACAGCAGTCACAAACTGAGCATTTGACACAACTGTGAACCCCACACTTAGGAAGTTCAAGTCCAGCCTGGGCTGCATAGTGACACCGCCACCTAAGAAAACTAAAGAAAGCAAACCCTCATTGCTTCAGGGAACATTTGAGCTGTTGGGGGCCAAAAGTAGACAAGGTTGCTTCTAGGAGGGAAACATGGCCTAAGTCAAGGGTTCAGTTCCCACTCTAAGCTGCTGGCCTTGGGACTGTGAGGTCCTTATTTGTATAAAATGTGCCACAGCCAGGCAGTTGATGGTGCACGCCTTTAATCCCAGGCAGAGGCAGGCGGATCTCTGTGAGTTCAAGGGCAGCCTGATCTACAAAGTGAGTTCCAGGACAGCCAGGACTGTTATATAGAGAAACCTTGTCGTGGAACCCCCCACCCCCGACACACACACACTAAAAAAAAAAGAAGTGTCATTAAGACCAGATGTGGTGAGGTAGGCCAGTAATCCCAGCACCTAGTAGATGGATGTGAGGATCAAGAGTTCGAGGCCAGCCTCATCTTCATAGTGATTTCAAAGCCAGCTTTAAAGACATGAGATCCTGTCTTAAAACAATGAACAACAGTAATTACAAAAGAGCATGTTATTAGCTGGACATGTAGCTCAGTTAGTAGATCACTTGCCTGACATATAACAGTTTTTTGTTGGAACCAAAATAAAACAAAACATGTGGTGTTATAATGCCAGTCACATGAGGCCCTGGCTGGCAGAACAATAATAGGGTGATCCATTCCCAGGATTTCCTGGGATTAGATTAGGGGATTCCCAATCCCTTAATGCCTAGCCCCTGTCTTCTGTCCCAGTGAATCCAGGAGTTAGGCAAAGCCTCAGTACCTCCCTGTCTAGCCTGGTGCCTGTCTCTTCCTCCCAGTGGCCACGGTGTGGCAGAATGTGGCCAGGCATGGGCACCTCATGGACAAACTGCTCCTCAGAGCTGGCACGGCTCCTGCTGGCATGGAAAGGGAGCCTCCCTTTGTGCCGGCTCAGACCCCGACCACGAGGTGGCGTGGCCAGCCTGCCCAGTCACCAAGACCAGCTGAC
Organism: Ondatra zibethicus; assembly: GCA_004026605.1. Taxonomy (NCBI): domain Eukaryota; kingdom Metazoa; phylum Chordata; class Mammalia; order Rodentia; family Cricetidae; genus Ondatra; species Ondatra zibethicus. Next base: position 220,354 of record PVIU01000409.1, read on the forward strand.
ATGCCAGTTGGAGTGATTCTATTCTCAGGATGGCCACGGCTTTAGAAGAGCTCTAAAATCCAATCCTTAAGGCCTATTCAGACCCCTGGTACATCCTGCTCCCTGAAGGAAGCTCCCAGGTCTTAAGGCATTCCACAACACTATGCCCAGCCCCAAAAGTAATCTCTCCCTGGGCTGGAAGTAACCGGAAGGGCCCTGTGTCGAAGCAACATCACTGTTGTGAAGCTGGCAGAGACTCTATGGAGGTCTTAGGGTCCTGCTGGGTCTCTTGTCTGGCTGTGGGGCTTCAACTGGATGTTCTCCACACTGCTGTCACTTAACTCTCTCCTAGAAGGTGTCCTCTTCCTCGGCCTCCAGAGGTCCTATTGTTGGGACACACATACCCACATACCCACATACCCTGACTGCAGAACTCTGACTTTCTCTATGCCCAAACTCAACTGAGTGGCTCTGGGAGTCTGGGGGACACTGGGGCTCATGCTAAGGTGCAGTTGTGAATGAATGTGCCACTGGAAACTGTGCCCAAAGATTGGGCCCACTTTTCCCAGAGACCAGAACCAGACAACCCACTGGGCGCTCTTGGATTTCAGGGGCCATTCAGATACTGGGGTACCCTGGTGTGTGAACATTCTGGGTTTGTCTCTGTGTCTTTGGGTTGAGGCAGCCTACATTCTGGAAGGGGCCTCCTAAAAATAAATCCCAGGCTCCAGGTTCTGCAGGCCCTCTGGGGTTAGGAGCAGCTGTTCTCCCCATTTTGGCCTGTCTTCACCTCCCAGAACATCCCCGGACTTCTGGGCCCTGGGCCTCACCCGAGCTAAATCCTCCTTGGCCCCTCGGCCGGTACATAACGGGAAAAGTATGTGTTCTGAGCCTCCTTTGGGGTTTGAGGAGGACATGGCCACTTGTGCTGGGATAAAAGGAGCCAACAGCTGCCCAAGGAGGGTAATGAAGGATGCCAGGAATGTCCTTTATCCGAAAATATCGGATGGCCCTTGAGATGGCGGGAAGCCCTCCCCATCCGTTCTCTGCTGACATAGAAGTGTCTCTCGGAGTGTTCCCAGTTGCTCCTGTCTGTCAATATGGCCCCAGTCAGAATGGTGCTTCCTATTGCCAGATCTTGGGAGGTTTCAGGGACTGTTTTTTGGGACCCCCATGCTATAAAACCTTCAGGGGTCCCCCGAAAGGACTGAGAGGGGCCACCTAGCTCTCCAGGTCTGCTTTCTCACTCATGACCTGGATAGGAAACAGGGCAATGCACCTTAACATGTTCCTGCTTCCTCACAAGCTCTTCTCCACACCCTAGGGTTCCTACCCACTGACTACAGTGAACAACCATGGGGCCTAAAGACTGGGACGACCCAAGGATATAGAGAAACATTGTAGAAAGGGGTGCCAGATACAAACACTTTCTTTGTAGAGTTGTGGAGATACAGTGGAAAAGGTCAGGGTGCTTCCATTTGGGAAACTGGACCTGCGAGTTAAGTGGCCTGAGGCTCCAAAGAGGGACAGAGTGACCAGGTGGGGACATGGGGCTTAAGAGCTGGCGCCAGTCTGTCGGACTTAGTCTGGCATACTGAGCTGCGTGCTTGCCCATGGAGCTCATGGAATATTCTTGGTGGGTCTGGAAGGGCTGGGGCAGGGTATGAGAGTCCTAAGAGGGTACAGGGCACCTGATGTTGGCGATGGGCCCCCAGCACCATTTGGTCACTTCTGAGATATGACTCCTTCTTGGGCCTCTGTATCATTGTCCTGGCAACCCTGGGAGGGACAGGCAAACAGTAGCCTCAGGTCTATGATGTCTTCTTGGTGGGGTGGGTGACAAGAGAGACATGGCTAAGTTTAGGAGAAGTGTATACTGGCTTTGTGCAAGTCCTGCTTGGTCATGGGTGCCCTGTCTTTTCTTGCCTAACCCGCTCAAGTTAGTATGTTGTGTAGAGTTATGGGGGAGTCAGTGTGGGGCTTGGGTGAGTGTGGCCTTGTCCCCAAGGTAGAGGTCTGGGTTCCCAAGATCTTAGGGTCATATAGAGAGCTATGTGATATCTCTCCCCACCCCAAGTTTTTGAGTTTTGTTGTTTGTTTCATTTTTTGACAGGCTTGAACTTGTTGTGTAGTCGAGGACAACCTTGAACACATTCTCTTGCCTCCAGTTCAGAGATTACAGGCATGTGCCACCATGTCCAGTTTATGCAATGCAGGAGATCAAACTTAGGGTTTCGTATATACTAGGCAATCATTCTACCTGCAGAGCTGTATCCCCAGCCCCTACCCACCGAATTCTGGAGGATCTGGGATCTTTAATTCAAAGGACAGCACCTCCTGCCCCATAGGTCTCTGTGTTCTGGTTCTTTCTGTTAAACATAGGACCCCCCTTGTTGGGGTAGCTGAGTCTCAATCAGGAGTGCTCAGCAGGGTCTCTAGAGGAGCTGGTCCTGCGCCTTGGGCCACCTGAAGGGGGCAGTAAAGGCGCAGGCATGCCCAGCTGGGCTCACTGCTTGGGGGGCCTCCTGCCCCCAAGCCAGGCCAGTTGGTTCCACATGGCGCCTTCCTCCGCCCCCACCCATGGAATGCTGCTGCAGAGCTGCAGGTCTGGCACAAACACACCCAGGGCCCCGCCAGGGCAGCCCACCCCCACCCCATACCTTCCCGGCAGGGAGGTCTCAGGCTCTGTGCTCTGCTAGCCTGTTTTCTGATATGTTTTTTCTGGGTGGGGAACAACCTAGACGAGTTGGGTCTGCTCACAGGAGATAGGGAGCTGAGGCAAGAGCCAGGAGTTTTAGGTTCTTTGTCTTTGGAGGCTCATGCCTAGGGATGAGGCGGTTCTTGATCTCCAACGTCTACAACCAAGCCTTGGTGGCTCTGAGGGCTGTGTGTACCCTGGGGCCATGTGGTGGGTAGGGTCAGTGGGAATATGGTGTCCCCAAGTCTTTACCAATGGTGGCGCTGCTGACCAGGAGGCAACAGGACATTGGCATGAGAGGTCATACACCCTGCTGGCCTAGCTGCCCTTCGCAGCTTAGCTGTTCCCAACCTGAGCCTTCCAGGACCCCAAATTAGTCTCTGAGGCTGCTGGTCAAGAGGCCATGGCGTCATTGCGAAACCTGAGCTTCCTGGGGCAGAAGGGTCCTGCCCAAAGAAGGGAAGACTGTGTCCACAGAAGACCAATAGCCTTCTAGAAGGCTCAAGTGTCCCTATTGTGGATGTGCCCCCAAGGCAGCCTTCTTGCTGTTGCCTACCCCCTCCCCACTCCCAACCCTGCAGCCTGTGCCTCACAGCCTCAGGCCCTGCCTCCCAGACTGCTTTCTGTGTTACAGGGATTGGGTTCCCTCCTGGCCGTGTCTTATCTCTGGAAAAGCGATTACAGGGTTTCTACATTAAATTTTCAGCGTGAAGCTTTTTTGTATGAAGTTTGAAGTGTTTTTTTTTTTTTTTTTCAAATAACACCTGGAGAGGAAGCACACAAAAGAAGAATGTTGGCTCACAAACTCTGGGTTGGGGGTGGCCGTCCTGCAACCCTGCCTCACTCAGCCCTTAGTGTCCCCTGCCATGAGCTGTTATAAGTTAACCCTGTCATGGCCTTCATTCTGCCTCAAACTCTTATCTGCCTACAGGTGGGTACCACAGCCTACAGAATCATGGGCTCTGGACCCCTGAATCATGCACCCCTCCACTGGCCTTTTGCTTGGTGTGTGCAGTCTCCAGGCCTCCTGGTTCATCTTTGCTTTAAGCTGGGCATCCCTGATTCGGACTTCTCTGGGCCTGAGTTACCCCATCTGCAAAGCGTAGTAATGGCTGGGGCCTGCTGTTTTCCTCTCTTGGTAATTGAAGGGGCCACTTGGGAAATCTACTCTCAAGCTTGTCTGTTGGGTCATTTTGATTTGGGGATTTCCAAACATTGTGGCCATGAAAGGTCACCCTGCTGACCCCAGCCTGCCTCATTATGTCACAGCCAGATTGCTGTGGTACCTGATGGAATCCAGAAGGCCTAAGCGGGTGGGAGGGCAGGCAGGCAGGAGGCTGAGGCATGGGGGCAGGGCACTCTTCGGGCCTGTACACTGGGTCCAGCTCACCCCAGTTCTGAGCAAAGCTGCCTCCCAGTCTCCCTGTTGTCAGAAACCTCAGCCTTGGCACCTCAAGTCTGGGCTGTGTGGGTCCTGACAAGTTTGCCCCTGGATGTCAGGCACCTGCCTCTTGTCCTGACTTTTAGGCCCTTGGAAGGGCCTTGCCCCATCCAGTCTTCCCCACTGATATTGGATGAGTAGCTACTAGCTGCCTTTGTCCTAGTTAATAGGCCCCTAGTCCTCCTGCAAGCACCTTGACAACTTCCCAGCTCCTTAAAGCCCCCGTGGACCCCTTGGCAGCCCCTACATAGGACTGCAGGGATTGCCTACCCAGCCAAGTGAACAGCACTTCAAGACACCCAGTCTGTCGCTCAGCTTGACTGCTGTTTTCAGCATTTTGATGAGCACCTGGAGAGTCCCTTTCTGTTCCACATTATAATTTCCTCGGGGGGGGGTTTACTGAAATCAGGTCCAAGCTCCCCCCACCAGCAGCACCCTCCCCGCCAGGAGAGAGGTGCAGCGTTGGGGAAAAGATATCTCTAAATTAGCAGAACTATGATTCCCTCTGGCCTCCCTCCTCTCAGGGTGACTCCCTTTCTCTGAGTCTCTGAAACACTTTCATGCCCAATCTGGCTGTCTCCTAACCCATGACTCCCAGGCAATGTCCATCTGTATTTCTGAGCCCCAGAAGATGATATGATATTTGTGGCCAGAAAAGGCAGCTAAGAGCACAGGCCTGGCTTTCCCATCTGCCTGTTACCTCCAGTTCTCAGTGCTTCAGCTACCCCATAGTCCCCTTCCCTTCCAGACTGGGGTGAGTTGGATTGCCTAGTCCCACCCTTGTTCTCCTGGAAGGAGCTAGTTGGCCCTGAAATCCAGCTTTCTTCCACGAGTGAGAATTGCAGGGCATTTTAGGGTATTGCAGGGGCTGGAGTGTAAGGTGGAGGATTTGTCCTGTCAGTTCCTAAGAGATGTGTTCTTCAAGGCCTTGGAAGCTAAAGTGAGAAAGTAGTTAAGTGATCAGGCTGGAGGCATGGGAGAGGAGGGTAGATGTTTAACCTCCTCCCCCAGTGACAGTCAGTGGCCCTGCTGAGCATCCAGGCCTCGCCCGTCCCCAGGTGCCCTGGAAATGGGAGACGGCTCAACAGTGCCCGAGGCCAGGCACTGAGCATTGAGCTCCTTCCTGTCCCCTGGAGCCTGGCTTGGCCCATGGGACTTAGCTGGTCAGCACTGTGCACGAACTTCATGTGTAGCAGTCATAGGTTGGCCAGTGAGGCACAGCGCTCCTTCAGAGCCAGAGTTGGCCAAGGCCAGCAACTACCCAGGCCACTGTGTGCCAGACTGAGCCATGTTTGTCCGTGCTTCCTCCTCACCTTTGCAGCATCCGGCCTCCCCTCTGCGCTTTGAGACTCCTTCACCTTCTCCTCTGTCTCTCCCTGACCTTCTTACCCACACAGCCCTCCTGGAGGCCAGCGAAGGGCAGGATGGCTGGAGCACTAGCTCTCCAGGAGCAGCTTGTTTACTCTCTTCCAGCAGGGGCAGACACGCCAAAGGAGAAGAACACCCTAGATATGGTGGCCCTGACCCCAGAGGTGGGATCTGGAGCCTGGCCGCAGCACCTCTTGGGATGGGAGTCTCTTGTTCAAGTAAGACCTTGATAGTCTGGTGTGGTGTTTGGGTTGATTCTAGACCCCAAGTCCATCTCCCTTGCTGCATTAAAGAATGTCCATAGCCAGCTACAAGCCCAAATTCAATACTATTGCAGGTCTTTGGGGTGCAGTGGGACTCTGTGGCCATGCTGTAGAAAGAGCAATGGTGTTAGTTGTCTAACCCTGCAACACAGTGGCCTTCAAGGTGAAGCAATGCCTATCCGTTCCCAGTAATCAGCACAGAGTGGCGCATGGTTCTCCTTCTGCTCACAGTGAGCCCAGTACCAGGGAACCCACGTACTAGCCCTTTCCCAGCTCTCTTGAGCTCCTGTGGCCCTGGATGAAGCCCGAAAAGCACCCTGTTTCCCTTCCTTTGAGTCCATCCCCTCAAAAAAAGGCTCCAAGCCATTATATCCTGACCCAGAGTCTCCTGGGGCCATCATCTTCTTTCTTACCCTCCTGCTATCATGTAAGGAGGGACTAAGAGGAAAGGGGAAATTCCAGGAAGAAGGGAAGGAAGGGCTGTTGCATTGATAGGGCCAGGGCTGGCCTAGCAGGTGAGAGTACTTGGGGAAAGTGGATGGGCTTTACAGGAGCCAAGTGAAGACTTCAGAGGAGGGTTCTGGGAAGAGTGAAAGGAGAAACAGACTAAGGGGAAGAAGTAGGCTGCTGAATGCGGTGCCATCCCGGCCCCAGCTGGTAGCTGGAGGGTGACTTTCTGATAGAAGGAAGGACAGAAGAAAAATCAGCAAGACGGAGAGAATTCCCAAATTTGTCCAGAGGGGAAAGTGTTCTGTCCCCATCAGAGCCACCATCAAGATGGGCACCATTTTTTTCTTTTTTCTTTTTCTGACCATGTGTTCTTCAGGGCTAGAGGTAGCAGGGACCCTCAGCCAGCCTGGGACCTAGAATGCTGAGCAGTCAGTGGCCAGAGTGCCCACACACGAGGCTAACAAGTTCAGGAAGAAAAGGTATTTTTGTGTCTTGTGGGGAGGGGGGTAATAGAAGGGAATCCGTGTGCTGGTGTGGGGTAAGGTGGGATAGATGGATCTGAGCTGGGGCTCCGGGGACCCACTTTCCTCTCCTAGAAATTCCACCTAAGAAGCTCAGGGAGAGGAGAAGGAAAAGGGTTCCCAAGATAGTTGACACCGGGAGGTTTGTCTCCGGAACTGGCTAAGCTCTAGGGATTGGGTCTGCCCATGACTGACTGAGACATGGAAGAGTCCTGTTTGGATGAAGAAGGCCTTTTCTCAAGAGACCTGATCAAGATGAGGTATGAAGAGGGTCTAGGAACCTAGACTGGTCCCTCTTCCCTGCCGTGATCTGGGAGGTACCTTGCACACAAGTAGTCCTAGTACTCCCTCAGGTGATGAGACCCCATCTTGTCCCCCTGGCTGATCCCATATCCCATAGCTCTCTCTGCTCTCTGGACATTGGTTCTGATGCGGACTGAGGTGTCAGCACATCCATCTCTGCCCAACTCTGCTGGATTGGGCTGAAGAGTGAAGAAAGCACCAAAAAAGGAAAAAAAAAAAAAGAAAGGGGGCCTGTTGGTTAAGGGCCTGTTGGTTATCTCAAGACCTAAAAGGGGAAGGGGAGGAAGGATAAAGGCAGGGAACAAAGATCAGATTCCTGACTTCGATCCCCTTGAGCCTTCCAGTCTCTGGACTAATTATTTGCTTAGGTCAAAGCTCCCAGCCTGCTGGGCTCTAGGGGCCAGGGGATTAGGGTGAGGGGCACAAGGCTCTTTCCGGATGAGATCTGCTTATCCCAAGGCCAATTGGCCTTCAGAGCAGAACAGTGGGGGCGGCTAACTTGTCCAGGGTACAGGCAGGCTTATCTGCTCAGAGGGGCACCCTTCTGAGACTGGGGGCTGGGAGCGGCCCCTCTGTTCTGTATCTCCAGGCAAGTAAGGAGGAAGGGGAGAGATGGAATTAGATGGGGCTGGGGATGCATCCTGATATGGAAGGAACCCCTAGGGCCAAGACAAGATCCTTCAGACCCAGATATGCTGGGGGGCTAGTGGGGATGGTACCCCTCTGCAGAAGAGGTTGCTGGTACCCACAGCCGACAGAGCTGGATGCTGGTAACTGTGTGGTCATCACAAGGAGGCAATGGTCTCCTACAGGATGCTCAGCCTTAATTGACCCCTGGGCGAGTTCTCAAGTCCTCAGAGACCCCCATTGGGCCCCTACCTGGCCTTCCAGTGCTAGGGCCAGACCCCAAGATTCATTGAGGGCTTACTGTCTTCAGCTCCCAGAGATCCATCCTGAACATCTTGATACTGACCTGTCCTGAGCTGGTCAGCCAAGATGTGATGGTGGCCGTGCTGGGCTGTGGACTGTAGTGGTCTTCGGCTTTGGTGCTGCGAGTTGAGAGAGGAGGGCTGGTTCTGAGAGATAAATGTCCTTCGGCTTGGCCTTCATGTTCTTCTAGTCATGACCTGGCTTCGTGCTGATCCCCATTCCTGCCCCATCCTTGATCATCTCTCTAAGACCTGGGGACCCACAGTGGCTGCTCCCCCACAGTGGCTGGCTGGGAAAAGGCCCACAGTTCAGGGCACACAGCAGGGCGGCCTGGGATTGGTCACTGCCTGAATGTCCCCGGACGGATGCCCGAATGCCCTTGGGCAGCCTTCCCCTCGGACAGTCTGTCCAGGCTGGGGAAACCCTAAGCCAAAGGGATTAAGAAGAAGGGACACAATTGACTCTCCCTTGGCTGTGCTAATTTGTGCTTCATTTAGTGTATATTCACCCAGTGGGTCAAAACATGAAGGTGATGATGCCAGCGGTCCGCCAATATCCACTTGCTCAGGTCAGCCTCCCACAGATGCCCAGCTCCGCCCTGCCCCACCCTGCCCTACCCATTGCTTTCTTCCTTGCTTTCCCTCTAGCAGCCCCTTGCAGATTCCTGTGGCTGCACAGGAGGGGGCAGAGAGCCTGGTCCCAGATTCTGTGTACATGGAGGTATACAGGGACTCTTAATATGAATGTCCAAGATAGTCTCAAAAGAATAGCAGGTTTGAGTCAAGATCCAAGGGTTCTGCTTAACTATCTAGCCCAGGTTCTGAACACTGATAGATGTCCCCTTTCCCACCCTCCTGATGGCCACTGCTTGGTCACAGTGGAAGCTTTGACTGGGAACTGGTCTGAGAGCCAAGCTCACTCACCCTCCTCCAGGGAAAGCAAGCTCCTCTCTTGGAGACTAAGGTTGTCCTCGGATGCTGCTGGGGCATCTTGGGGATACACTCTGAGTCAGAGAACTGATAGAAGAACTAGGGTCTTGGGTTCCATGTTGTGCCACCCCTTTGCTGGCCCCCTTATACCATTTGAGGTCCATCATTGGTTAGAGACCTCCTGGAAGGCATCCTGCTGCGTGTGGACAGGGGTTCAGCAGGGATAAGGGGCGGGTCTTTCTTAGGTGGTCCCGTGCAGAAAATGCTCTAAACACTTTCCTACCTGTCAGTAACAGGGTGATGATGGTGGTCTTGTTCTTAAACATCCCAGGTCACCTTTGGGAAGGACAGGGGAACCTTAAGTGACAGGGAAGGAATAGAGCCTCACTCCTGTCCCACCTTAGCTTCAAACTTCTTTTGTGTTGCTCAGCCCCTGCCCAGCAAAGTCCTTCAGTCTATTTCTTCTGGGGCCTAGTCCTCAATGGATTTCTTTCTGGGTTCAGCACTCCATCATGGCAGAAGGCCCCAGTGTGCTGGCTGAAGTGTGGGGGTGGGGCAGCTTTCTCTCCTCAAACTCAGACTGGACCACTTAAGAATAATGAGGTCCAGGTGGCCCCACGTGAGCCTCGATCCTTGCTGGCTGCGGGGCCAAACCTCCACCCCTCCACCTCCCGCCAGGAGCAGCTAATGACAACCAGAGTTGGGAAGGTGTGACTCTTCAGCTGTCAGGGTTGTGCAGGAACCCTGGCCGGCAGGTGGGACCCAGGGCAGGCCTGGGTCAGGTTGCAGGGTCTACTCTGCGTTCAATCTCCAGGACATAGCCCTAGGTTCTGCTGGGCCTGGGCCCCTTCTGCGCTGCCTCTCTGCCTGGAGGTGAGCTGACATCCAGCTCCTTCACCACACAAGACCACCTTTGTATCCACTCTGCACTTAGGAGAGTGAACAAGCTGAGAGGCCTTGGAGCAACCAGGGAAGGAAGCTAAAACAGCCAGATACTGCCCAACACTGGGGCACGCTTACTACCACTAAGCTGTGTGCTTGCGTGGCCTAGTCAGTTATATATCATACCACAATGAAACAAAAGGCCTACAGTGCACTCTGAAGGAGTGAGTTCACCAAGACCAAGAGTTCTCTCTCTCTGTCCCTGCACGGGAGAAGCAGGGCCTTTTGGTTGTTCTGGTAATCCCTCACCTTCTTCCAGGAGACATGATCTCTCTGCTTTCACCTGTGTTTCCTCTGTGCCCTAGCTTACAATTTCCTGAGTAAAGGAAGCAGCTGTCCTGCTCTAGATAGGCCAGCATCTTGGCAAGATATGGAAACGTGTGATGTATAGAGGCTACGTGTCCCTCGAGCATATGCGCCCAATATTTCTAGTATGTTTGGCTCTGTTAAAGATCCTCTCTTGGGTGGTGGCGGGTGGGGGACACCAGTTCTTCCTGAGGGAGAGCCCAGGCAGGGCAGAGACACTGCAGAATCTCATTCAGAATTCAAAACCATAGGAAAAAGGCCCATGGGGAGAGAGGGTAGTTCAGTAAGTAATCTGAAGGCCCAGTGGTCCCAGCTTGAGAAGACCTTTTGGCTACATTACTTGGGGGGTTCCACTGTGGCATGCAGAGGAAATTTTCTGCTTTCTCTCATGAAATGGAGTAGAGAAAGAGGAAAGCAAAGATGGACACCTTTGACGGGATGTCAGGGCCTCGGGCAGGAAGGGCCAGGGTGGGGGTTCGATCTGGCTGCAGTGAGCGGGGGGCAAAGGGCAGACAGCAGGCGTGGGGGGCAGCTAGGGATCAAGGCCAGGCCGGTGGTGGGAAGAACAAAGGCTGAGACGGCTAGAATACTTGCTGATAATGACATGTGGGGCGGGCAGGAGGGCGGGAGGGCAGCCCACCAGGCTCTAAGCATTTCTACACCTAGTGATAAGGCACTGGTTACACAGTTACAGGCTGACTGGGAGCGACCCCAGAGACGCCAGCCCGCCCAAGAGAGTCCAGGAAAGGTTGGGGTCCAGGGTCTAGTTGTGCCTACCACTCCCTCCTCCCGTTATCTTCAGTAAACCTCTCTTGTCTCTCCAGGCGGTCACCACGTGGCCCCTCGGCCACTTCTCACAGAGCCCAGAATGTGTCCTCCCCAAGGTCCTCCTGGACACGTGGGCAATGGGGGCTGGGAATCAATCAACCGCACAAATGTTCATGCCCACCTGGCTAGGTTGCCCACCAGGCCTTTCTTGCCTCAGGGTTGTGGCCTGGCAGCCAGCTGGTATCCAGGTCTAGGAAGGCATTGTTTTTGTGTTAAGCTCTTCCTGGAGAACATACAGGGTCCTTGTATGTTGACTGGGCTGCCCAGAGACTCTCAGCGGTGGACTGGCCCTGTCATAATGATGTATTAAGCAAAGCCTGGTCTGATGAACTGTTACCCACACTTAGAGCCAGGTAACTCCAACACAGGCAGATGGACATTTTTGACAGAGCCTGTAGCCTGCAGGACATAAGTGTCCCCAGCTGGGACTCCCACCTGCCTCTCCCTAGGGCACTTGGAGGCCAGAAATCCAGGCCGAGTGGAATGGGGCCACAGGCAAAAAGGCCTCTGGGTATCTTTCCTTTACAGCTTTCCCACGACGGCCTGGTAATCGGGGCTCTTCTCCCTGGCACCCCTACACCTCACAGCTGCCTGGGCACAGCCAGCTGCTGCTCCATCTACCCTGTGCTAGATGAAGCCCCGCCTGGAGATGCTGTCTGTGTTGAGGCAGTGGCCTCTCTTTCCCATGGCTGGGATTTGGGGTGGTTGGGGCAAGGAGGAATTTGAGGAGGAAATAGCAGCAGCCTGAGAATTTTGAAAATGTGTCCAATTGCCTGGGCTCTTGGGAAGAAGCAGACAGGAGGATTAGGAGTGGGGGACAGCATTGTCCTTGGGTGGGCTATGACTGGTAGGGGGCTGAGTGTCCAGTAAGAGAAAGAAACCTCTCCCTGAAGGCCAGCAGCTGTCCTCATCCTTCAGACTGTCTTACCTACTTCCAGCAACTCATCAAAGACCTTCAAGTCCCCTGTTGAGCCAGATTCCATAGTTTGCCACACCTTGCTGGTGAACTGCAACAAACTTCTTGCTAGGCTTCTAATTCTCATTTGCAAAGTGGGGCCCAGGGGCAAGTCCTCTGATACCAAGAGCTGCCCAGGGATTCTCTCTGTCACCTTTAGTACCAGCTCCATCTTCTCTGCCACCTACTTTTGTGATGGCTGAGTCTCTCCGAGTTTGACCTGACTCTTGCAAGGGAATGGTTTGGGAACAAGAATAGGTGACATTGGGAGTTACCCTCTGATGCCTGGTGGGTCTGGTCCTTGGGAACCCTGGGGGAACAGCAGCTGTCCTTGCCTCTTGGAGACGGCGGCTGACAGGTCCAGTCTGGCTCCCCTGGGCTAAGCCCTCCACGGTGGATTACAGTGGTTATCCACACCAAGGAACATGGGCTCCAAGAAGCCTAGCAGCTGCTCTAAGGAACTGAGGGGCCACAGGGACTGGGGGCACCTCCCCCATTCCATCAGCCACCCTCCTTCCCCCACTGCCTGTAATGTGCCTCCCTGCCCTCTCAGTGCGTCCTCCCACACCTACCCCTCCTCAAGGGTAGGCCAGGCCCGATGCTCTGCTGACGTTAGTTGGGTAAATGGAGTCATCTCCTGGCAGCCTGATCCCCTGCTTGGGGATGATGGGATTACAGAGCCCCCTCCCCCATCCATCCTTCCCAGGTCCAGGGCAATTAGCAACAGTGTGGAGGCGGAAAATCGCAAATCATGCTGCCAGGACCAGACAGGCTGATCATGCACAGAGGCTCCAAGTGCCCCAGGATGAAGGACTCTGCAAGTGTCCCTGGGGAGAGGGGCCTGTCTCAGTTGGGACCAAATGGGCAGATGCTGAGCTGGCTTTTGGCCAGGAGGGTAGCAGAGCTTGACAGAGACCGGCAGAGGGGGCATGGCTGGCCCCTGACCCTTGGCCTGGCCTCTGCTCAGTTAAATTTGCAGAGGGGACACTGTATGTAAAGAGAGGCCCAGGTGATAAGGATTCCAGGTCATTGACGTCTGTTCTATGACCCTCACTGGACTCAGGTCCCTACCCACCCACAGCCCCCTGCCCCTCCCAATTGTTGTCTCACTCTTCTGGAACATTCTCAGATCTCTGGGAAATGCTTGTCTCCTACCATGGAGGTGTGCTTAGCACCCTTATTCCTGAGGCCAGAGGAGAATTAGCATTTTCCCCTGGGACTCCCACACAACCTCCTCTCCCTACTTACACATCTTCCAGAGTTTGGGTCCTGCAGCTCCATGAGACTTCCCGATTGGTGGACTTTACAGGGCCCTGTCTCTGTTTCCTTTGTGTCTAGGCATAGGATAAGGGCCCTGAGATGTGAGGACCCCTCAGGGTCCTATTTTGTCGATGGATTGTGCTAAATGCTCCTATAAAGGGCTTCAGCATGGGCCCCACAGAAGTAGGCAAAGAACACTGCTGCTCAGTGCAATTCCTCCAGCTATTATTTGTGGTGTACAGAGGGGTGTCCTCGTGTGCTTCTTTGCCCCCAACCTGGCCTTTCCAAGAGTCTCCCTCCCACCATGTCCCCATCTCATCCTGCAGCAAGCAAGGGTAATTGTGGGAGATGCAGGCCACATGCCTTGGACCCATTTACACTTAATTCAGTACAAGGAGCTTCCTGGGCCTTTGATGTTGCCAGGACCTGTGGCCTTTAGTGCTTTGTGGGCTGCGAGGCAGGAAGCTGGGGCTCAGGGGCAGAGAAGCAACCTCTCCACTCTTCAGCAGTCTACTGCTGTCTAAGTACAGACCATCAGAGCTCTGGGACACACCCCCTACTCCTGAAGAAGGGACCCATCTATGGCTCCCTGAGCTCTGCTCCTGGGAGAGTTGAGAAGGGAACTCCTGAGAGAGGAACAGGTGAGGTTCCTCTGCACCTCACTGTGCTCAGCACTGCTGGGGCTCAGTATCCTCACAATGGGCACACAAAGGCAGCTTCCAAGAATCCCCAAGGTACCCTAAAACCAGAAGAGGGCAAAGTGGAAGGAAGCAAAAAAGATTAAAAAACCAGCTATGGAGCTTGGGTCAGAGCTCAGTCAGCAGGGACAGCTCTGGAATGCCTTCCTGACTCCCCACCCACCCACCCACCAAAATCTCTCCCCAGGCCTAGACAGTGGATGGGGATCAGGCAGTAGGTCACTGATGGCTAGGCCGGAGAGAGAATCATCTAAGGAGAAAATCAGGAAACAGGGTCTTTACCCCCTAGAGCCTGGTATCTGCCTGTGGGAACAATGGGACAGAGGACTTGGGACCGTTCTGTGGACTGAGCACTGGGTACCCTGTGTACTTCCCAGAGTGGGGAGCTCAGAGGAGGGCTGGGGCAAGTCTGGGTGGCCAGAAGCCCAGCAGGAGTAGCGGCGCTAAGGCTGCCTGTGGTATGGCGCGTGTGCTGGGAGGCTAATGCTGTGAACTCCACACTAGGGGTGCTGGGCCCTGCTGGTCAAGACAAGCTGTCCCTGCATGCATGTGACCCCAGGGCCATGGGGGTGTGGGCATCCTGCTGGGGACACAGCAAGCCTGGGAATGGAGCCCAGAGCCAGGATCCTGTGCCCTGACCACTGTGGCTGGTGTATCCCCAGGAGGTATCTCATAGCCCCTGCCCCCAACCAGGGTCTTCATGGGGCCTGGGAGACAGCTGTTTGTCTCCCCACATTCCAGGCATAGGGTCAAGCCTTTGGGGGAGGCCATTTTTCTTAGAAATGTCATTTGAAAATAAACACTTTGCCTGCACTGCTGTGATTTCCTCTGATCCTGTGGAGAGGGGCGGGTGGGGACCAGCCGAACTGCAATTGCCCAGGTGGCTGGAGGCTCTTCCGGGCCAGCATGGCCTCTGACCTTCCTGAGCAGGCCACACCACACCCTCTGGGCTAGTGTCTTCCTCAGCCAGATGGCTCTGGCAGCTGGGCATCCCCCCCCACCCCATTTGTCACCAGAAGAAAGGCCTGCTCTGCCTGGGCAGGGGGTCTAGGAGGTGGACTTTTGCTCATAAGTCATTCATAGCAACAGCTCTAGGTCCAGAGGGACTTGCCTCCAAAAGAAGGACTGTGTAGAGTCTCTGGGGGTGATGAAGGAGCTCACACCCCCGCCCTGCCCAGTCCTGGATACAGCAGTCTTCTCTGCATACCTGAGGCTCTGAGACCTGTAGACACCCTCCCTCTTCTTGAGTGTGCAGGGCTTTACAGCCTCCATTTTAACTCTGCAGCCTGAACTCTTAGAGACTTTCTGGATATAGCGAGACCTTGGTTGTGGGTCCTGCCAGCCTTCTAAGTCCTCTTTCAGGGCACTGTGATTCTGTCTCCTCTTAAGCAAAAGTCAGCCCATCCTTTCCACCCTGTTGTGGGTCTGATCCATAATGGTCACAGCCATAGCATAGCACCATCGCTTTTTTCCCTATCCAGTGTTTAGCCCCCAGAATGTGCCAGAGGTACTTGTGGAATTTTATGAGCAGGAGCCTGGGGTATACTTGGGGAGGGTATTCTTGCAGCCTGAGGGCTAGGAGCTTTGATGGTAGCTGTCGGAAATATCTGGAAGCTGGTCTAGGATGGCCCCCACCTCTTTGTATGTCCCTTCTCTTCCCCAGCTTCAGTGTCTCAGGGAAACCAGTGTTCCCTTTCTGGGGACTTTCTTGATTGCAGCACTGTGTGGCAAAGGGACACTTTCTTTGCCTGTTCCAGCTCTGGGTTCAACAGGGACAGGAATGGAGGAGATATCCTTTGTACCCTGACTCGCAAAGGGCCCCCAGAAGTAGAAATGGGACATTGCTTCCTGGGGCTGACAAGGGAGGTCTGGAATTGGGCCCGTGGGGTTGGAACTGGAGGAGCTGGCTGACAGAGGGCACCTTGAGACCCTGGTCCCCCAGGAAGGATTCATGTTCTAGGGAAAGTGGGGCTCCTCTCCACAGAGGCTGGGTACCATACTGCTGCTTCACTGTGAGGGTAGTAGGCCTGGCATGTGCTCCCTGGTCTCAGAAGCTCCTGGTTACCTCTCCAGAGAGGCTGTGGAGTGTGGCAAAGACAGCAGTGTAGGACCACACTCACAACGCTGAGGGGCTCTCTTGTCTTGCCTAAGTTTGCACCGTGACCCAACTGCCTGTCCAGGGGGTCGGGTCTTTGTCCTGTTTGAGTTGTGGGGTCAGTGTCCTAGGACTTTGCCCCTTTCAATCCTGCTTGCACTGCCTGACTAGGGAGGGACCGTGGGCTGGATTTCTGCTGGCCTTAGCAGTGGGACCATTTTACGTTCTAGGAAGTTCCTGTTTCTCTATGCTCCATAGCTGATCCTCAGGAACTATCTTTTGGCTGCCCCATGAAGTTTAGGGACCTCTGGTTAGCTGCATGTTAGTGATATTAGAGGGTGGTTGGGCCTATAGATCTGGGAAAGGGCCCAAGCTACACAGCAAAGCTGGTATGCTGAACTGGCCACCTAAGTCCCTTTTGTCAGAGATCTATCCATCAACTTCCAGTGTGCCAATTTGCCTCATTTCTATGTTCTAGTGGTGGGAATCCAACAACCATAGTACCTTCTTCCTTACCCAGAAGACTGCCATACTCTAAGTTCTCCTCAACAGAGCTTCCTTGGTGTCCCTGGCTACTGATCTCACATATGGCACCCCAGGTAACCTTCTGGAAGTCTTTCGTGGGTGGACATAACCAGTCTGGAATGGAAGTCTCAAAGTCAAGAGGCACAGAGCCACCAGACCACACCAAGTAGACTTCCCTGCATGGGCTACCTACATGGACAACAGGTGTTAAATAGGTCATGGCCATACTGTGGGAGCTGCTTGATCTTGCCTGGATACTCAAGTTTTAAAATTTAAAAATAGGACCAGAATGAAACTCAGTTGATGGAATGCTTGCTTAGCATTGCACCAAGTCCTGGATTCAATCCTCAACGCCATGTAAACCGGATGTGGAGGTGCATGTCTGTAACCCCAACACGTGGGAGACAGAGGCAGGAGGAATAGGAGTTCAAGGGCATCTTCAGCTACTTAGTGAGTTCTAAGGCTATCCTGGGCTACACGAGACTGTCTCAAAAATCAAACTAAATAAGAACACATCTGCGCTAGTGGAGGGAGGAAGGTGAGGGCTGAGGGAGCTAAAGAAAGTAAAACCAGGAAACATGGCTCATACTCCATGGGCTGTTGAATGTCAGGTTCATCAACTGGAAGTAAGGGCTGGCGTGAAGCATGTGGCCTTTCTGACACAACCTTTCTTTTCTGGAACTTTCCCCAGAGTTTACAGACAACCCTGTTTACCCCTTCCCTATGTTCTGCAAGTTTCCTGGATGGAAAGGGAACCCTGCCCTTAAAGGACAATGTGTTCTTCCACCACTGTCTCGCCTCCTTCCCTGGCTTTAGGGCAGGCTGAGTCCTTGCGCTCATCCCCGTCTCAGCGAACACTAGTTTTGACTGTGCACACTGAGGCCCATGGGAGTCTGGACCCTGTAGACGCTGCTGCCATTTTGAAAGTTCAGGTGGAAGAAGGATGAGCTGTCCTCCCTGGAGGTGGGGACATCAAACTGCATCATGAGGAGTATCTACTCATTAGTAACACTAGCCACCAGCGTGCTGAATATTCTAGGCAACCCATTTCTGAGATAGTCACTGCTATACCCAGATTATGGTTTGGAAGCTGTCATAGGTCTCAAACAGGAATCAGGCAGATGTGAATATACACCCTTCTTAAGACACCAGGGAGGCACTGGTCACGGAGGGGAGAGACTCAAATATAAATAAGACATGAGTTTATAGACTCACAGTTCCTGTATGAAGAGGCCACACAGATTCACAAGGGGACTTAAAGCCTACTCCCCCAAGGAACAGACTCAGGGATCATACTCAAGAGATTGGTGGCCAAGGTCCTTCTTGCCAGTCTATTTCTAGGGCCCACCCTGGTTCCTACCAGAAGCCTTACTAGGATGAGCTGGGCTGGGCCAAGGGAGTAGTCCCAGATTGATAAGAAATCTTGGAGGACTCTCTTGGAGGACTCTCTTGGAGGACTCCCCTTCCATGCCTAGTGAGACCAGGTGGCTAGAGATGGGATTCTTCTCCCAGTCCCAAGGCATTTTGGCCACCCAAAGAGGTTACCCCAAGGTCTACCTAGGCAGGAGGGGGTGGGAGTTTTGAAGTCCCATTTCCTGAAGACTAGTTCCCAGTACCTCTCTGTGAGCATCTACCCTTGATTTGAGCATAATATAAACTCTTAATCTTATTATCTCGACTCTCTCCACATCAGCCAAATTTTGGTCCACATATTTCTGATGCCTGACGCACCGACTTGATCATAGGTTGGCAGTCCCTTAGACAGGGCTATGCCCACCCAAATCACAGACCACATGTAGTCCTAGTTAGGCAGATAGATGGTGAAGCCTCACATTGGGGAAGGATAATACCTAGGACTCCCAGGCACACAGGGAAAGTCTAGGGAGCTAGTGGAACAGATAGCCTCGTGTGGAGGCTGCTGTGCAGCTGCACCCCCTCCTGCAGGTACAAACACATAGGAGAGGGAGCCCAAGGTTGCACAAAGCCCTATAGCCTGGCCTTGACTCCCGCGGCCCCCTCAGCCCCCTCTGGCCCCATGCCCACTGGGAAAACAGCTTTATATCTCAGCTGCTTCTCATGAACTGCAAATAGCCACGTGGCCCACGGGGCCCCTCTTGGCACACATGTACTCTGCCCCACGACCTGAGGGAGAGGGAGGCCATTCACCCTCTAGTAGGGGACAGTGCTGCTTGGTGAGGGGAGGGGTTCGTGGCAGGGCAGAGCCAGGTTACAGCTCTCACCAATAGAGACCACGGGGTGGGGGCGGGGAAGGACATGAAAGGCCTGCTCACAGGGAAGGGCTTTTGGGACAGAAAGACAGCCAAAGGGAGTTGGGATTTAGTGACAGTTGGTAGGTTCCTCCCTAGTGTCCCCAGAAGGCTTTCCCTTCCAGTTTGCCATGCCAACTCTGTCTCCCTCCTTGCCTTTCACCCTCAGTGCGCCCCTCCATTTTGTCTTCAGTTCTGACTGTATTTAAATGTGTAAACTTCAAGTGTTCCTGGGTATGGCTCACGGGTGATGGAGGCCACTGGACATGGAACTCTGGAGAAGGCAGGACAGAGGTCATCTGAGCCTTCTCTCTCTCATGTCTCTTGCTCCTTAGCCAGTGGGGTTGCTCAGGCCTAAGGACCCTGTTGCTTTTCAGGGAACCCCATTTATCTCAACCTCCCTATGAAAGTATTCTAGCTTCAGGTAGACCAGGGCTCTTTGCCCAGGCTGACTCATTCTGTTCAGCTCCTAGAAGACTCCTGGGAAAATGCAGCAAATCAGAACCCCAACAAACTGCTCCCATGGTGGTGGTAGCAGGGATTAGCATAGTTTACAAAGGCAAAGAGATTCCACTCAGCTGTCCTGGGCTACTGGTTCAGTGAGAAATACATCTATTCCTAGTGTTAGCTACCATTTTGGGGATTATAGCCCCACTGGGGAGGAGAGGCTTCCTTCTGGTCACCATTATTCAAGTGGACACTGGGAATCAAGAACTTCAACTCCCCTGTCCTGGGTGCTGGGATGGGGTGGGCTGTTAGCCTCTGGGAGAGAGAAGCAGGGCTCAGGTCATCAGAAGTGCCCTTATAACTGCCTAGAAAGTGTGTCCTGCTTCAAGGGGAATCCCAAGGCTGTGTGGGCAGGGATGGTCATCACAGTGGCTTCTCTGACTAGTCTCTGACCAATGGCCACTCTGCAAGAACTTAGGGTCAGAGAAGGCAAGTCTGTGAGGCTGGCGCATAAGAGAGAGACCCTCCCTACAGTCAGTCCCTCTAGAGTTCTCATCCAACCTGAGGTTCTGCTCTGTGCTGTACTTTTGACTCCATAACCATCGGCACAGGCTGCAGGCCTCTATGGCCCCAGGGCCTCAAGCTGCTTTCTGGAGGGAAAGGGAGGAAGGGTCTGCACACCCTCTGGCCAGGGATGCCTGGGGGGGGAAGAACTGTCCCAGGAGCTCAGAGGTAGGTGAAAGAGTAGGAGGCACCAGGATGTTACAGTGCAGCCTCCACCCCCAAGACCCTAACAGTGGGCCACTGTGTGGGCCGAATGAGGTGGGGGCCCAGGCAGGGTCGCGTCCCGCTCCATAAACCCTGGCCAGCCGGGAAGCTGCAGACATGGTGGTGTTGACACAGGAGTGAAGTCACCATCAGCCAATGGGGAGCCTGTTTAGGGCTCTGTGTACACCTCCCTTAGTCCCATGGGCTCCACCACGCACGCGCACAACCTGAATGCCACCTGAATAAACCAGTCTTTCCCAGCCTTTCATGGGGCCCCACTGTTCCCCGAGGCCCCATCCCTGGCAGCACTACCCCAAGCCCTCCACCCATGTGAGGTCAGGGCACAGTGTACAGTGGGAACTTATATTCTGAGCCTGTTCTTTCTCAGATGCATGGACCCCAGAGTCTGACACCAGGCACCATAACCCTACCAGTCACTTTCTTGTCTTTTGTGGCCCTACCTAGTGAGCACTGTAGCCCATGATCAGCCCTGGGAGTCATCTTTTCCATCTATCCCCTGGCCTGGGCCTGGCTCCTGGTGGCCTGGCCTGATGCGCGCCTCCAGTGCTGGTTCTACACTCTTGTCCAGAACTCTGTACATGCTCGGAGGTCCCCCTGTTCTCAGATCTCTCACTATCCTTCCTTTCATTTCTCCCCCTTCGCCCAGATCGGTGCCCACAGGCCCTCACTCTGACTCTCCATAGCTCTCTACTGCCTTTTTCCCTGGCTCAAGGCGAAGGGTTTTACCAAGCCCCTTCTCAGCCTTACTGTGATGCCGCTCTCATGTGACCCCCAGATCCTTGGGATCTCCCATTCAGGCAGAAGCCCAGGACTGACCTCTCCATGGACCTGATACCAGCATCTCCCAGGTGTCCTCGTGGTGTCCCGTCCTTGGGGACCTCCCTCTTGCACCTATAGCTGTTTTGGGGGTTTGGCATGTACTCATCTCAGAGGTGTTGCACAGAGGGTGGGGGCAGGAGCCTCCTGTACTTGGCGCCTGTGCTTGTTTATGGGTCCAGCCCCCGCCTCACACTGCTCCCCGTGGCCCGACTGCCCGCCTGCTGTCTTGCCAGGTGTGGGGTGATGGAGCTGGGCTCCCTAAGGACAAGGAGCACAGTGTCTGCTTTATTTGCAGGCTCGCGCTGACAAGGAACAGAATACCCACAGTGACTGCTTCCAGGAAACGGCTGCGGGCGGGTGGGAGCCTGAGGGAGAGCAGGCCCCTTCCCAGCAAGCCTTTGCAGGTGGGCTTCCAGGAAGGGCCCCCGCCGGCTCCCCTCAGCTCTGGAAAGGGGCCAACAATGTCACCAGGAGAGGGGGGAGGAGGAGAAAGGAGAGGAGAGGAGAGGGGAGGGAAGGAAAGGAAAAGAAAGAGGGTGGGTAGTCTTGCTGAGCCAGCCTGGCTACAACAGCCTGAGGGGAGGCCAGAGCTGACCACAACTCCTTCCAGAACCTTCTGTTCCCCTTTCTGGAGATTCATACAATCTTAAAGAAGGCCCTAGTTCCTCATGGGACACACACACGCATGCACGTGCACACGCACGCGCATGCACGTGCACACTCACGCACGTGCAAACGCACACACGCACGCGCGCACACACGCAAATGATAAGTCTTCTGTGAAGAGCTAGGATCAGGCTGGAAGGGGACAGACAGCCTTTGAGCCCAGTTTCTGGTTCTCGTTAGGTGCAGGTCTGCATGGCTGGAGAGGGCAACATAAATCTCTTGACTGGACTCCCAGCCTTGTGGCTTCTCTGGAAAGGAGACCCTCCTTGTGCAGTTTGGCTAGGGGGAGGCCAGCTTCTGCAGTCCCACGCCATGTTTGAAATTCTACAGGGTGTACTGTAGTCAGACCTGCAGCTCCCCCTGCCCTCCCCTCTCGGGGCCTAAGAGGCCTCCTTCCCTGCACAGTATTGGAATGTTCTCTACTCAGTGGGATAGCAAATATTCTGACTGCTGTCCCTCCCCCATGGCCATGATTCCTGCCTGAAACGTGCTCTTGGGTTACTCAGTTCAACCTGAGACATGAAACCACAGACGCCCAATACAGTCAGACTCAAGGGTGTACTTTCCTGGAGACACTGTTCCCACACATGGGGCCTTGACCACATGCACCCCCACAGAGAATCCTGAAAAAGGACAGAACCTCAGCCTGGGCTTTAGCCTCAGCACCAACCCCTGGCCAACTGGTCAGCACACAGACCGGGGTATAGGTGAGGCCACGTGGCCCTCAGACACACAGACACACTAACCTACGGCACGTGGGTCTCCAGGGACAAACCCTGAGTTATTACTGTGGCCATACTACCAGATAAGGACTCTCTAATGAGCTACTCCAGTCTCTGTCCAACCTAAACTTGTCACTGAAACATAGCTGGGGAGGGGGGTTGGGTGTGTAAGGACCCCTGTAGTTCTGTGTCTGCAGGGTGGGGGTTGTGCTGGGGACCTGGGCCCCATGAAGATTTGAAACATCTCCTCCCAGGCTGTTCTGCACGGAGCAGCCAGCCCCTCCCCACCCTCCCCACTACCCACCCTGGCTGGGGTTTGGGGATGAAATTCAAACCCCTGTTAGCTTCTCAGCACGGGGGGGGGGGTAGGGGTGGGTTGAAAGTGCCTTTGGGTGGCAGGCTTGGAGCCTGTCTAGCAGCCCTCTCATAAGCCCCTTTTCTAAAAAGCAGGAAATCGGGTTGGGCTAAAGGTAAACACATTCCAAACCGTGGGCTGATGGAGGGGCTGTGCTGGCTGGGGGCGTGGGGGGCTGGGCCACCTCTGTTTTCCCAGCCCCCACCCTGGGCGAGGCTCTTGAGGCCCAAGACTCACAGGCACACCTGTTTGCAGAGCTACGGTGATTTGGGGGCCTGCACCTTGAGGTCCTGCCCCCATACATCCCCATTCCAACCAATTCTCTTTGGGGGAGCTCCTGGCTCCAGACACCAGCTTCAGAACCTTCTGCATTAAATAAAGGAGGTGTGGATAAACCCACGACAGACCCTGGCCCGCGACATCCTCACCCTCTGCCACACTGACAGGATTGGTGCATGGAGGCATCCACTACAGACAATTCCTCCCTTGCCATACTGGCACCCCCATTTCCCCAAATTTGTCTTAACGTCTTCTGGGTAGAACTCCAGAATGGTAACGTGTGATTCCAGCACCCTACACCTCAAAGTCTGAGTACAACTCGGTTTTAGCATGCTAGACTTTCCAGGAAAAGCAGGGCCTAGAGGAGACAGCTCATGTTGTTCCTGAACCTCCTTTCCACTCTGTGACTCTTTTTCTGTGTCTCTAGACAAACTCTGGGCCTTCTTGGGTGCCCTTACCCCAATGCTCAATCTCCTGGGCTACCTGCCACACTGACCAGCTATTCCAGCTGATGTCTCTGGTAAGGTAGCATTTATTCTGAGCCTGGCTTTTGCAGCATTGGATGGTCAGATGTTTATATTAAAGGCTGTAGATACCACCATCCATGACACATAGTAGACGGCTACTTTGTCACTGGGGCAAGTCACCTGGGGTGGGGAGGTTCTTAGGAAGATGGATATCATCTGACTGGAAGATTTTGAAATCCTCTATGGAGATGAACAGAGAAACACCCACATGTAATTATGACCAGTGGGTCCCAACCACCCTGTCCTAGCACAGGGAGACCACAGAGGTCCCCTCCCAGCAAATTCGAGAGCCAAATGATGATGAGAAAAAGGGTTGTGGAGGGTGCAGAAGAGAGACCAGGCATGTGGTGAGGGTGGGGAGGAGCTGGCCCACTGCCCAGAGAGGGTATGGGGTGGAGAGGGTGGGTGTTCCTGACAGTCATTCCTGTCTGGTCTTTGTCAGCCGGAGGAGATTTTCTTGACTGTTGTAAGCAGTGGAACTGGGGGAGGGGGATGAGGGCCAAGGACCCCAGCCTCATTTCTAAGAGCTGCTCTTCAAGTCCCTTCCCAGTATTCATACAGCTAAGAGTCTAGGAACTAGGAGGTTAGTAGGAGGCTCAGCGACAGAGGGGTCAGCTCAGCCAGTTGCTGTCTATGAGGACACTAGTCACAACCCCATGGGGTGCTACGCTTGCACCCTAGGAAGCAAGATCCCAAGGACAGCCCTCCATCTACCCGCCTTGCACTCTGACCTCCTAATGTTCTTGGGTATTCACTGTACCCCATGTTCTACACTGCAGTTATGCACAGACCTGTACATGTCCCTACCTCTCTGCTGTGGCCCTATAGCTCCTACCCACAGCAGACAGCAAGGGAAGGTACCACTGCATGCGTGCATCTACCTGGGCTCCAGCACAGAGCTCAGCAGGCAAACCATGGGCCTCCTTATGTGGCCGTGGCCTCCCCAGCCTCAAGTATGGCTGCCTACCCCTTATGAGCCCCACTGCAAGTCAGATTCACTTTACAACCTACATTACGCTGCCGGATTTGGGACTAGTATGAGAACTCAGGGAGTTATCCAGGCAGGGCTGAGCAGCAGTGTGGAATCCAGAGGTTTCTGGTTGGGGTCCAGCATCTCTCTCATTGCTTAGGATGCCCTTCACCTCCCAGCCACCCTCTCTTTAGGGAGCCTCTGTCTTCACATGGCACTCTGCCATTCTCCACTTGTGATATCTACTCCTCTGCCCATTCCTCAGGGACCCTTTCATATTCACAGGCCCCTTCCAGACCATAACTTCTCGGCATCTCACGAGCCCCTCCCTGTATGCCTCATATCCCCCCATCCCAATGTCCCACTCTTTCATAAGCCCCTCCTATCCATTATTCCACTATTTCCCATTCCACCCTAGAGGCCCTCCCCATTCCATGATCTTCTTCATTCTGGGTGCTATACCCCATCATGAGCCCCCTCCCTGTGTGCCTCCTGTCCCCCATCCCAATGTCCCACTCTTTTTCATAAGCCCCTCGTATCCATTATTTCCCATTCCATCCTAGAGGCCATTTCATAATCTTCTTCATTCTGGGTGCTATACCCGTCCCTTTTATCCCCCTTCCCTCAGTTCTCCCAACTCCCCCCAAAGTGAGTCGCAGACATCATGATTCCCTGAGACCAATGACTGTAACTGTATTTATTGATGGACCCAAGACCTCTGGTGAGGCCCTGGTGGGGAGGGACAAAGGATGAAGTAGGGCATATTGAACACTTTATGATGGAACTGCTTCCAGACTAGGCAAGGGGAAGGCGAGGCCTCAAGCACGCGGCCACACCCAGTTGCCCCCAGAAAGAAGTGGGTGACAGGGAGGCACTGGGGTAGCATGGCCAAAGGGGCCCGCACATTCCCTGTACACATTCACACGGAGAGACACAAGGCTGTCTCCGGAACTCCAACCAGTGCAATCGACTTAGTGCAAATTGAATTAAGGGGTGGGTGGGGAAACAGAGTCACGGATGCTTTGAGTCTCTCAAGCAAAGAAAAAACAAAAGGAAAGAAACATAAGGTTGCAGGAAAGGATGATGAAGAAGAAGACAGGAAGGAGATGATGGTGATGGATCCATCCCGGGGTAGAGGCTTAGTTCCGGGATGATGTGGGTGGTGGTCTCCCAGGCGAGGGCAGAGTTAGCCATGAAGATGGAATTTTAGGGGTGGGTGGGTGCTGTTGGTCTGCTCTTTCAAGGTGTCAACACCGTCTGTTCCTTCAGCTTCACCTGCAAAGAAGAAAAAAAAAAGAGAAATGAGTGGGGGCCAGGAGTGGGGAGGACTTGGCAAGCTTCCAGAAGGGTACCCTGGCTCACCTTCGAGCCGATTCCTGAGGCAGGTTGTGTAGTGGTTCTAAGTGCAACATATTCTTGATTCAGAACTAGACGGACTTAGAGTCCCCGGTTCAAAGGCCCAGACGTGAGCTGGGTAGCACCATTTCTGTGGGTGGGAAAAAATGATGTCCCTGGGCTTGGCAACCTGCCATACCCCACCCGCATGGGGCAAAAGAGTCCTTACCTTTCATCTTGAGGGTTCTAGGTAGGGAGAGGATCCAGAGAGCAGCAAAGATGCGTTAGCTCTTTGGGAAAAGTAGAAAAACAGACGGCTTCTGTGGCAGTGCCCCACGGCGCCAGCCCGTGGTGTTCTGCAAATGACAGAATCTGGTGTGAGTGGGTGGGCAGCTGGATGGTTGAGGGTGCTGGCCCTGTGGCAGGGAGGATGCTCACCAGGAAGGCTGGATGACTGTCCTCCTGTCCTCTCCGTCACACCGGACCATGTAATATCTTTCTGTCAGGATTGACCACACCTGTCATCCTGGCCTTCAGTGACTGGCAGGCACACCCACCACTGCTGGAGACCTGGCTGTGGGGAAGAAAAGAAGACATGAGTAGAGTGTACCCGGGTAGGAGGAGACTGGTGACCACAGGTGAGATGGACACTTACCCTAGTCTCCAGTCCGAGCTCTCAGAGGCACCGATCACTGCTCCGTCGCTGCCCGCAAGGCCCTCCTTGGCCACGGACTCTGGAGGCCAGTGCCTCGCTGGTTCACCACCCCAAGTGCTTTGCCTCGCTCTGCCTACGCCCCAATCTCCCTCCCTAGAAAGCTCACCCATTCTGCCCTGCCTGCCTCGCCTTGTCTGGCTTCATCCTGTGCCCTTGACTCCCCTGGAAATGTTCTGTCTGTCATGCCAGACCCAGGGGCTGAGCGGTTAGGGCATACAGTGCACCAAGTCCACTGTGGGCCCTTTCCGCGCCAGTCCCTGGGCCGCAGTGCCACGTGGGAATGGTGTGTCTGCAGGCTGGACCCACTGCAGCCTCCTTGCTGTTGAAATCCCCCTGGAGTCCAACACCTGCAGCCTCCCACTCCCTTCCTGATGACACCCTGCTATGTTGCCTGCGCACTGCCTTTCTTTCCCGCTCTCCGGCCTTCGAAGCTCTGGCAAAGGCCTCGGAAGGCCCTGCCAGAGCCACTCTTGAACCTGCTTCTAAATGAATTACAGTGGGTGGGATGTGGCGGCGGCTGGGGACCCATCTGTGTCTTGTGACCCCACCCTGCCCTGTTTGACCCCAGCCTGGAATGCTTCTATTCTTGCTGGATTCCACGGCCTCTGCCACTGTCTCCAAGGTCACCTATCACCTCCCTGGAGTCAGCAGCCTCAGTCTTTACTGGCAGCCCTGCGTCCTCCTCTTCCTTCCCTCTAAATGCTCTGTCCACTCCGGGGTGGCCAATGGTCCCCCAGCTTTGTTCTGTCTCGGCTCCCCCCGAGACGATGTCTCCTTTGCTAACTGCTCTGCCTCTCGCGTGCCATTCTGCTGGGAGGCCAGCTACTTCTTCTCACCGGCCTGCTTTCTAAACCTTCTTTTAGAAGGTCAGTGTAGCGAGGCCCAGAGAGAAGAAGGAGGACTCACCTGCCCAGCAGACGGCGGTCCTCACCTGCCCACTGCTGCCAGCTACACCTCCACTGCCAGGTCTGGGGTCGAACCCTTCCCATCAGCTCCCCTTTATCCGACCAGCCGCCACGTCCTGTAACCAAAAATGACCGGGATGAATGTCTGGCTCCCCATTCCTCACTAACCCTAGTTCAGGCCCTTCAGCCCTACACCGATGTCTTCCAGCCTCTGCAATGCCTGGGAGCTACACCATGCTCCTCCCAGGCTCTCAGGTCCCGCGGCCTCTGCACTGCCTGAGCTAGCCCCTCTGCCCTTCACCACTCCTGCCAGACTCCAGATGCCGAGGTGCTCCTCGGCCCCACACAACTCTCCTCCAGCACCCCAACTTCCCCAGTTTCCCCCATCACCCCCCACCCCCACCCCCCACCCCCCACCCGCACCGGTACTTCGGGCCCTCTAGCCCGGGCTTTTTCTAACTGGAATGGCCCCGCCCAGAATTCCCGCCCCTACTCTGTCAGCCAATCAGTGCAAGGCCCCGCCGGGGCCCCCGCAGGGCCCACCTCCACCCTGGATCGTTCCAGCGCACGTTCGCCTCACCCCGTACCCGCACCCGTCCTGAAAATTCTCCAAAGACAGCTTCACCATAACTCGCACTTTGAATTCCTTAGACAGGGCCTGGCATTGTCCCCAAATGTCTCCCTTTGGGTCGAGAACTTATAGCCTCTTAGCCCACTGGCGCCTTTCATGGAACAGTGGTGCCCTGGGCAGCTTGCCATGCTGGAGCTGTTCACCACTCAGCTTGTAAGGCGGCCACAGCAGGAGTATGGGGGCAGAGGTCTCCTACTGCCACAGGACGGGTGAACAGTCTACCGGTGGCCAACCCTCGGTCTTTTTCTCTGTTTGCTTGACTGACTTTGTCTTTCCACAGTGGCTTCAATGAGGCAACTAATTTGGGTGCTCCTCACCACCCCTTTCCTGGCCATCAGGTTTACCAGTACCCTTTAATCCTATTAGTGACCTCGCTGCCTAGCCTCTCTCTCCCCAGTTAACCAGGGACAGAACATGGTCTCCTCATGCTACTGACAGAATGAAGATAAGAGAGATGCCCAGTCCCTCTTGCCATTGCTCTTAGCCTCTGTTTAGAGTTCTGCGGCTCTAACCCATAGGGTCAGCACCCACAAATCAAGGATATTAGAAGCACCAGAGAGTAGGACAGCCCTAAACAGAAGTGACTGGAACTCCAGGTGTGAGGAGGACCAGGGGCTGACCTGTCATGACAACTCAGCAGGTCCTTGGATGCAATAGCGCCTTGACAGACCCTCAGCCAAGTTGCTGCATGCCAGTTGAGAACTAGTTTCTGGCTCTTCTTCTGGGTAACGCCCCCCCATCCCATTTTTACTCTGGGAAAGCTCCTGTTGTCTCCATGGGTGGACCCCGGGTTATGATACCGACAGACGCCGCCAATTTGGTCATAAGTAGACCCCAGCCTCTCTTATCTTGAAGCTGTAATGTGTGAGTCTGCTGTCGCCTCGCGGTTGCGTCTATCCCTACGCGCTTAAACAAATGATCCTTTTCAGAAATCGGTATGTAAGATGGGAGAGAAATCATTCTACACTGGGCCTAAAAGCTCAAGCAACTCCCTTAAGTATCCCAACCCCCGTGAATCTTAAGAATCCTGGCAGCATCAGCATAACAAAGGCTGAGGGTTGACCACCCGTGGTCTGGCTGTTCACTGGCCAGGCAGCGGTTGGCACCTCCTGCCCTCCATTGCTTCAAACCAAGCTGAGCCCTCCACATACACCTCTGCAAGTTCTCGCTATGGTTTCTAGGTGACCTGGGACATTGCCGTGGTTGAACCTCAGCCTCTGCTTTCATGACTATTGGGGTTTCCGTGTGTGAGACTTGAGGCAGCTTGCGGTATGGGAGCCTTCTGACCGTAACCAATTCTGTGCCATGTAGGGATTGAGCAGATCCAGCTAGTTTTGGTGGTCCCAAGACATAGGGGACCACTTCATAAGTGCACAAATGTCTGACCGCTATGACTCTTGGTAATCGTTGAAGCACAGAGCCTGGACATTGGTACGAGCGAACCCCAACCTTTGCTGCCTCTGCCTAGCATTGTGTAGGACTACACTGCCACCACTCGGCATTTCACCCTCTTTGGAGAGTGAGCCGACTGGAAGGGTGCTAGACCGAAGAGATCAAGAAATGTGTGCGTTCTACCATCCCACGCCCTCATGCATCATTGAATGCTAGGACTGAGCCGAGTGCCCTAGGACACTGCCAGAGGTGAACCCCAGTTCCATCGCCTTGTGCCGAAATGTGTAGGACTGTGCTGCCACCGCGCGGCAATGTCTGTCTGTATAGCCATAGCCAATTCCACGCTGTATGGAGAGTGAGCCGATCCAAAGGGCGCTAGACCGAAGAGATCAAGAAATGTGTGTGTTCTACCATCCCACGCCCTCATACATCATTGAATGTTAGGACTGAGCCGAGTGCCCTAGGACACTGCCAGAGGTGAACCCCAGGTCCATCGCCTTGTGCCGAAATGTGTAGGACTGTGCTGCCACCGCGCGGCAATGTCTGTCTCTCTAGCCATAACCAATTCCGCGCTGTGTGAGCTGACCGAAGGGTGCAAGACTGAAGAGAAATACTCAAGAAATGTGCGTGTCCTACCATCCCATGGCCCTCATGCATCATTGAATGCTAGGCTTACGTGACCTGGGACATTACCACAGGTGAACCCTGATTTTTGACATCTTCGTGCCGAGATGTGTAGAACCAACTATACTGTCTCCGCACAGCAACTTACAAACCACAGCCGATCCTGTGCTGTGTAGGGAATGAGCCAAGTTCTCTGGTTTCAAGGTGCAAGGGCATCACTCTAGAGGTGCACACATCTTACAATCTCCGTGAACTGCATCAGGTTTGGGTGTCCTAGGACATTCCTGGGAGTGAATCCCCCCAAGTAAGCTGGATTTCGGCTCTAATACATAGGAGTATGCTGCCACCGCGCGGCAAAGGCCATTTCCCTACGCTGACAGTGGCTTCTCTGGCTTGAGATAGTGAGCCACTCTGGCTGGTTTTGGGGTCCAGAGACCAAACAGATCCCTCCAGAAACACAAGTATTCCACCCTTTTATTATCTTTTTCAAACACTGTGACACTGGGTCTTTGGATATTGCCGCAGGCGAATGCTAAATTTGACCCCGGACGTTGCCACGGGCAAACCCTATCTTTGGTGCTTCCGGGCTGCAATGCTTAAGACTACACTGTCACCAGAATGGCAATTTAGGTTTTTCTACCCACAATGGCTTCTGTGCCATCTGGTACTGAGCTACATGCACTGGTTTATGGGATATGAGACCAAAGGAGACCCTTCCGAAAATGCGCAAGTGTCCTGCCTTCTGATAACTCTCGTATGGAGGCTCTCAGGGACAGTACAACCGTTTGCCACCTTTAAGCTGTTACTTGCGTAAACTTATGCTGCCACAAAATGGCCACTTTGGGGCCCCGCCACACCTACAGCTGATTTAGGGCCGAGCTAGCACCCAAGACTTGAGACAGGGTTTTCTGCAACCTTCCCAAGGTAAGGTTGAGCTCTTGTTAGGAGAATCCTCAGATCACCAAACAACTCCGCAGCTGTGCTCTTGGCTGCTTAACATCTGAACTCCCTAATTAGCATCTCAAAGCCTAGATTGACTGGCTTTGCTATTGCCTAAAGAGTCTGGGGCGCTCAGGGCCAAAGTGAAGTGTTCTGTTTAAGTGGTTCCTTGACCGGAGGTGTTAGACGTCTGTACTGTGAGGACAGTACCGAGTGGGGTTGGCACTATGATACCTGCAACACATTCCATGATCACCGCACATCGTAGAAATGCCTTGATTTCCATATCACAACACCGACAGCCTCAGAGCCCTATAGGTCAGATGCCTAGTATGGCTCACAAGAAAGTCCTATTAAGGACTCTTGTGAACTTCTGGCCTCATGAAGCCAGGCCTGGGGGATCATAGATACTGCTATGGGTGAACCGCGATCTCAGTCGCAGTCTGTCTCAGGACTGCGATGCATGAGTAGGAGGCTTCACTGCCATCGTGCGGCAACCCCAGTCTTTACGCACACCAATAGTTAGCTGATCTTGTTGATTTGGGGTGTCCAAGACCATGGGGACCAGCCTAAAAACACATGAGTCCTGTCCTCCTAATTACTTTTATGATCTACTGAGGCACGGGATCTGGGTGACCCATGACATTGCTACGTGTGGATCCTAACACCCGGGTTCTTTACGTTTGGAGCAAGAGATCGCGCTGCCACCACGCGGCAACTTCAGTCTCTAAAACTCGCAACGGATTCAGCGGGCACCCAAGAATAGGGCAGTCTCCTTGCAAAATCCCCATTGTCTGATGGAAGCTCATATATGTGTGGGGGGTGTCCCTTGGGATCCTGGGCTTAAGTGCCCTGCACACTCAGCCCGAGGACACAGGAATCGAATCTTTCCTTGCTTGTCAACCTTTACCTTTTCCGTGGTCATTCAGGAGCCATAGGCAATGGCTGTCTTCTTGGCATTATTTGGGCTCTGGGCAGACCTAGTGTTCTCTGATCATCAGAACACATATTCTTCGTGGCACCATGGCTGTGCTCCTCCTGGAATAGTCAACGATTGTTGGGGTTGACTACATCGCACCCAACTACTGAGGTGAGGAGGCTTTTAAGGGAGAGCAGAAGGACTCCCTTGGGTGGGCTAACCGCCTAAAGCCGCATTTGCATATCCATTGGATGGAAGCAGAGCTCTACTTCCTGGTACCTGCTAGGCGTGTCTTTGTCAATTCGGAGATTGCTGGGGCTTGCACGATGAGTGGGGATTTTGGGGACTGCTGAGCCACGTCTGGCCTGCTCTGGTCATAGTAATAGTGTGTGAGATTAGCAACTAGGTGATGACTAGCAGCTGGTGGGCAAACAGACCTAACTGAAGCATGGTACTCTAATGAGAGTTAATACCCCCTGGGAGTCTAATCTGAGCCCTGCTGTTGGATATAGAACTTGGTCTGGTGGTGGAGAGAGTCCATCTTCATCGAGACAGGAGTTAGATTCCTTTTTACTGACTCTCCAAGAGGATGAGAACAGAGAGAGTGGATGTGAGACATCCTGGGAAGCCCCAGTATCTTCCAAGGACGTGGCCATCTCCTAGGTCCTAATCTCACATTATGAGCCCTCTTAGTTGGGAGCCAGCTCACATTGTTCCTTTCTGGACACTATCCCTATAAAGAACTAACCCCCACAATGTGCTCAGACACTGTGAGCATGGTGGTGCCATGTAACATCTGGACAGAATGTTGTCACTTGGACAAGAACATGTGTATGGTGCTGGCATTTGGATAGCTACATGAGTAGAACACTGGTGGCCTAGATGGGAAAATGGTACAGAGGTGTCACATGGATGGGACATGGGCACAGATGTCACCTAGAGAGGGCACGGGCACAGAGGTGTCACATAGCTATGATAGGGACACCGGAGTGTCACCTAGATGGAACATGGTCACTAAAGTGGCACCTGGAGGTGTCATGGGAACAGAGGTGTCATCTGGATAGAACATAGATGCAAGAGTATTATCTATATAGGACATGGACACAGAGTGTCACTTGGATAGGATGCACGCTCAGAGGTATTACCTGGAAAGGACATGGGTACATAGATGTTTCAAGAAGGAACATGGACATAGATAGTGGTACCACTTAGATGGAACACAGGCACAAAGTGTCACCTGTGTGAGACACAGGCACAGATGGGACATGAGTACAGAGATGTCATCTATATGGGACATGGCAGAGAGGTGTCACCTGGATGGGACTTGTGCACAGAGGTGTCACCTGTATTACCTGGATAGGATAGAAGCACAGAGGTGTCTTTTGGATGGGACATGGGTATAGGGGTTCCATAGGACATAGGCACAGAGGTGTTTCCTGAATAGAATCCACATGGATTCCACAGGACACCAACAGAGTTGTCACCTTGTCTGGATAATGGCACGGAGGTGTCTCCTGGTTGGGATACAAAGATAGGTGTCACCTGGATGAGACATGAGCACAGAGGTGTTACAGGATAGGACACAGATACAACTGCCTCTTGGATGTGACATGTTCATAGGTGTCATCTGGGGGGGACAATGGCACAAAGATGTTATCTGGATAGGACATGAGCACAGAGGTGTCTCCTAGATGGGACATGGGCCCAGTGTTATTATCAGCATGAAGACATAAGCACATCCCTGTCTAAGGACAGGGACAAGATATAGTGTGTCACTCAAAGTGGATTGAAGATACCATCTATTAGCCAAAGAAACCTAAGGAGAAAGCAGCCCTACAGACATGGATACCTTGACTTTGGCCTTAAAATCTTAGTGTACAAGAGAACTGATTTTTGTGTGAGAAGACAGGGTCTCTTGTAGCCCATCCTAACCTCAAACTAGCTATGTACCAAAGATGACCTTGAACTTCTGATCTTCCTGCCTCTATCTCCTGAGCGTTGGGATTATAGGTGTGCATCATCATGTCTAGTTAATGATTCTGCTTTTCAGAGCACTCAGTTCTTACCATTTCTTATAGCTCCTGGTCAACTAGCCTGGCTAAGATTAATCTGGAGGGTGGGAGAGTGTGGTGGTTTAAATAAGAATGCTTCACATAGGTTCATAGATTTGATTGCTTGGTCACCAGGGAGTGGCACTATGTGAAACAACCAGGAGGTGTGACTTTGTTGGAGGAAGTGTGTCATGGGGGGGGGGGCTTTGAGGTTTTAAGGACTCGAGCCGGGCCCCATGGTTCTCTCTTCCTGCTGACTACAGATCCAGATGTAGAACTCTCAGCTACCATGTCTGCCTGCGTACTGCCATGTTCCCTGCCATGAGGAAAATGGACTAAACCTCTGAGATGGTAATCAAGCCCCAAATAAATGCTTTTTTTAAAAATAAGAGTTGCCATGGTCACAGTGTCTCTTTATAGCAATAGAGCACTAAGACAGAGAGCAGCAGCTAATTGTGCATTGAAGGTGGTTTCTAGATGTTACTGCAGTCCATACTTGCAGTGCCAGCCCCTTGTTACTTTAACCAATGCATTATCTCAGGTTTGTCCTGCAGCTGGTGTGGGTACTGAGCTGGTTGTACTGCAGCTTCCTCATGAAAGGTGCTAGCTTGCCTTGGCAACCCCTCGCCCTGGTTTTGGAGACTACCTGGTTTTGTGTGGTTATCTTGAGATTTCTGCCAAGTTATCACAAACTGGGACTAAAAAAGCAGGAATTACGTCTAGCACAGTTCTGGAGACTACAAATTCAGGATCAAGGTGTTCTCTCAGAAGGCTTCTGGAGAGGATCCTTCCTGTCCATTCCAAGCTCTGGAGACACTAGGTGTCCTTAGATTCTAGGTTGCTAGGATTCCCTAGATCTCTGCTTCTTTTCCTGTGTGTGGAAGCTTCCCTGTGTGTCTGTGTCTGTGTCCAACCTTTCTCCTCTGCAGAATAGATACCATTATCGGATCTAGGGCACTGTCGTCCTGTGTGGAACAGAAAGGATCATTGAGTTACACCTGTTCAGGTGAGAACAAACCTGAATGGGGGGGGGCATTTCAATGCAATCAAAATTGCAAGGGGCAAACATAGTTTGACTGTCCACTTGGATTCCCACATATCCTTGTGACGTCCACATGGCCTGTACCCTCTTCTGCTTTTTGCCCATCTCATTCTTGACTGGTTGATATCAGAACCCGAGCAGCAGTCTCCCATAAACAGCTAAGCACCATGGGTCCCTCATTTCTGGTTTGACCCCCGAGCACAGTGCCCTGCTCTACAGCCATTATGGGCATCTCTGGATGAATCCTGGCAGGCATACTGGGTCTTCTTCTACAACAGAGTGGGTAGATACAAAGCATGATAGCTATTTCCAAAAGAGAATTCTGGAAAGATGAGGATAGAGAGAGAAGAGGGAGCTGAGCATGTCTGAGGTACTGTCCTTTGTGGCCCCTGGATATGTGCTGAGTCTGATTGAGTTTTGTGGTTACCACTTTGAGGCCACCTATACATGGTGTCTCCACTGTTTTGGCAACCCTGGATGCTTTCTGCCTCTACCTGCAACCTTCCTTTGGCCTCTTATGAACCTCTGGTTTCTTCCTTGCTCTTATACATCTATTACAGTCCATTTCCACAGCATCAACCCTCTGCTCATTGTTTCTCCTCTGGCTGCAAAAGACATATGAGCATCATCTTTGATCCAGTGATATCATCATCTGCAAGAACCTGAGTTCTTATTCAGGGACTGAGCAAAATTACACAGACCATGACATCAAAGGTAAACTATGTGTTTCCAGGGGTCCTCTCTCACTCTTGTATACTGAAACAGTTTTATTCATTAACCAATAAAAGCAACACATATACAGAAGAACTTCCCATATCATGGCCTCACCAGGTGGGTCAGGCATCATCCATGTTCCCTTACATCATAGGACCACTACTATCCCATGATCTATTATATGAGGTGGGTGAGACCAGGAAGGTGAAGAAGGCTTTTAGGGCAAGTAGTAACTCATCACCTTAATTTCTAGGGACAGAGTGGGTGCTGACCCACATGTGTATGAGAACAGTAATGGAAGAGACGAGGCCTTAGTGCATGAGGGGAGAAGTTGGCAGATCAGGCAGTAAAGGGAGGCCAGGCCAAGTCCAGTCTTGTGACAGTGACTTCTTGAGAAGTGGGGGACCACTTCACTCACTACTTAGCAAAGAAGGGTACTGGCAAAGGGATTTGAATACCCCAGCTTTAGAATGCTTTTAATAAAGGGACTAGTGATGGACTTAGTGAATCAGATGATGCTTAGAGCAATAAAAATAAGGTCACCCAGTTCATCTAGGTGGAGGATGCTGTCCTGGTTTGCATTCAAGAGGGAACAAGGGCCTCCTTCCTCCAGCCTTGTGGATTGTTCCTAGCCCTCCTGGAATCATCTGGAAGTTAATCCTTTGGAAAACAAATATTTCAGACATCTCAACAACACAAGCCCTCCAAGTGAGAGCTGAGCAGATGGGCCAAAAGGCCTGGAAACTCTCCCCTACACCCAGATGCTTAAGCCCCCCAAACCTCAGCAGTGTCCATGGGGGATGGAGACTAAGGCCAGGAAAGTGTCAGAGCCGCCAGCCACCTGCCTGGGCCTCACTCCTGGGTCCTGTCCATTCTCTTTGGCAGCTTTGGCCATCGACAGGACATTCCTGAAGGCTGAGGCTGTGCGCTGGGGGCTGCTGTTAGAAAGGCCAGAGGAAGGTCCACTGTCACCCTGGGGCCCTTGCTGTTCTCTGGCTCTTCCACTTTCCCACACTCTCTTCGTGGTTTGGGGACTCATCAGGAAGTAGGACATTTCCCTTGTTTCCCTTCCTGAAGTCTATGTTTAGGGGCTCATCTGGTCTTTACTATCTGTTACCATCCATTGTACACAGGTATCTATTTGGGCTGGCTACACCCATGCCCACATGCCCTTTTGTGTGTAGAGTCTCCCTTTCCCTTCCCTTTTCATGGGTCTGGGCTGCACTTGAACCACCTGGTTGAAAGCTTTCAGAGCACAAACTTTCTCCTCTCAACCTCTTCCTTTCCCACAAGCATAGTATGGCCCAGCTACAGAGTCCTGTTGCCGTAAGCCAGGGTTCCTTACCATCCTGTGCAGGGCAGCTCCACCTGCAAAGCCTTAGGAAGCCATTATTGTGAATCTCAAAGAACGGCCTTTGGGATAGAAGGGAGACAAAGGCTTAGAAGTAGAAGGCAAGGACATGAGGGGTTAGCAAGGACCCACTTTGTGGATATGTCTCCCTGACTATAGGCATGGTGCCTGACTCACAAGTGGCAACACAGTCACTTCTGCTCTGGCCCATAAGGGTTTCCAGGGAGATCTTCCCCTTTCTCCCCTCTGCCCCCAGAAGAAAGGGCATATTGTCCTAGGATCCCAGAGCTGCAGAGCCACAAGATGGCAGGAACCTGGGACTTTTTTGCATGCTACTACTCTTTAGTGATGACCTACAAAGAAGTGTGCTCATGGGGGTGTCTCATCAGGGAATAAGGAAAGGAGATTTGGGGGTTCAAGAAGACAGAGGGGCATCGGGCTCCTTTACAAACAGGGACAAGCCATAGACAAGGGTGATACATGGCTTGCATGTACTGGGTTGTCTAAATCATCACAGGGGAATTTCTGTTGGTGTGAACAGGCAAGGGTTGGGCAAGGTTGGAGAGGGAGGACTCTAATGGGAGACCACCATCCTTACAGCCTTGTTGACATGGGGGAAAGCAAGCTAACTCACAAGCTCACAGTTCTCATTCCTGCCTCGAACCTTGGATCGTGAATCCAACTGATCCAGACCCTCCTGTGTCACCAGGAGCTGGGACAATTAGGAATAGGGGACAAGAAGAGAGTGGAGAAAGGTGATAGTAGGGGCCCTGGGAAGGGGTTTTGTGGCATGTGGAGCCAACAGTGTCTGTCTGAGGGAACATGCAGGCCTGTCCTTTATCTCACCCCTCACGCTACATATTTCCAGAGAAATCATTTCCAATTTCAAAGGCTCCATGGAGGCGGATTTTTCCATCTGGGCTCTGCTGATGAGCTAGTTGGAAGGAACTTATGCGTTCACTCACTTCCCTCATCCGAGCCTCATGTGGGGACTGGGAGGGGAGGCAGGGAACCCATGGTGCCTGGGAGCCCCTCAGACCTTGGAGGCAGCTGATGGCTCCAGTCCCTTCCTGGGCGGGTCTCCACCTGGCTGGTGGTATGACTATGAGTCAGGGGTCTGGATCCCCCCAGGAGACCAGCAGGATCCGGGCAGAGGGGCCATGTCTCTGCACGTGCAACCAGTTCGATGGCCTCCCACCCCTCTCCTGGGTCCCCCTCACATCCTGCTCTGGCGAGGCTGTTTCCCACACTGTGGCTTCCAAGTGCTCAGCCCACACTCAGCTCCCTCCTTCCCCTGGCTGAGGAGATGACTGACTGCCTGTCTTCCCACCAAGGCCCCCGCACTCCCCGCCCTGGGCCTCACCCTTGGGGCCCTGGAAAGGAGGGAGCTTCCATTGCCTGCTCCTCTCATGGCCTAGCTTACTCAGCTCCAGACTGGTTTCTTCCTCAGTGGTCCCTGTGACACACATTTGCTGCCCTTCTCTGCTCCTTGCTTCCTGAGTGTCTGTGGGCGTCCTGCCCTAGCCTCCTCCTAATGTGGTACTTCTTGGAGAAAAAAAATCACAAGATAAATTACATTCCCTCCATCCTCAAACTGATAAGGT
Organism: Ondatra zibethicus; assembly: GCA_004026605.1. Lineage (NCBI taxonomy): Eukaryota > Metazoa > Chordata > Mammalia > Rodentia > Cricetidae > Ondatra > Ondatra zibethicus. The sequence goes on from PVIU01000409.1 coordinate 258,908, forward strand.
GAAACTCAAGCCCTTAGTTCTTTAGGGTGTGACCATAGTTGGTGATGGCAGTCTCTGCAGAGTAAGTTAATATGAAGTCTCAAGAGTGGGCACTGATTCACACAATTGTGCCCTTACCAGGAGAGATCACGACACAGCTTTGTAGGGAGCAACTACACAGGACTGGGGGAAGATACCATTTTACAAGCCACAGAAGAGCCAAGCCAGCAGCCCCTCAAACTTGGGCTTCTAAGAAGCTTTTAGGACTCAGCTAGTAGCTGCTGTTTAAACTGCTTCCTCTGCATTGGTTTGTATGGTAGTCTGAGCCAATTAAAACAGAGACATTCTTGATCTGCCTCAGTTTCCCCACTATCTTTTGCCTCCTTTGCTTTCTTGGCACCACATCCCTCCTTCCCAGCAAGGATTCTCCTCATACACTCTTGCCCAAAGTCCCCACTTGTCTTGCCTCTGAGTGACCAGAGTATTCCTCAGACTCTCAGGGCCCGTCCATGCTCCAACACTGGGCCCCTGTCTCTAGGCCTGATTCCTGAATCTTCTGCTCCTGGATTTGGGATTATTCCATGGGGACCTGCAGCCAAGTCAACAATATTCTCTTCAATGGTGCTGACCGTCCCTGAATACCAGATTCCTGCCTTGGCCATAGTGGGACACAGATTGGTACCTTTGCTAGGGCATGAAGGCCTGGGAGAAGCCAGGTTCGAGCTTGTGTCTAGGCAGGCCTCGGGCTTCTGTGGAACACCTGGACAGGAAGGACTCCTCAAGCCTTATAGAAGATGGAGGACAGAAGAGGGGACAGATAGGGTGAGGAGTCCCAAAATCCCACTCTGCCTTAGACCCCAGGCGGAGCGGCCCAGGTGCCCAGCTCCCTTTGCCTCAGAACCGGGCACTAGTTCAGCTCTGCTCTGCAGGCCCTGGGAGAAGTACCCTCCTGTGTGCCACTCCCCATGTGAATATCCAAGGGTCCACACTTGGACCAGAGCAGAAGGGCTTTGGATCTAGAAATGCCTTGGGGGAAACCTGGGATGTGAGTACTGGCTTAACTTGGATTGCTGTGAACTAAGTTGCTGGAGTCTCCTGGTTTGGTGAAACTGGAATCTCCAGGCAGGAGAGCTGTCTGGCCTCTTAGCCCAGCACCTCCCCAGACATCATCTTCCAGTGCTGAGCAAGCTGTGTTGGGTGTGGGTCCTCCGTTTTCCTGTCCCTTTGGAGAATGCCTGCCAAGCAAGTGACATGAAACAATGTGAAGGTCATGAGGAACCATTGCTTCTTTAGGGGCCACATCCCTATGCGCTATCAAGCCTTGGTGACAGTTATATCTAAGAGACTCCTCAGGCCATGGAACTCCTTGACAAATCCAGCCAATGCCTGATCCATCTGAAATACCCTCAAGGGACTGTCTCTTTGGCTCTCTTGGAGCCCCACTTCAGAGTGAGTGTTGAACCAACTCAATCTAGCCGGAAGATTCCATGCTATTCCCTCGGTTTTCTGCAGAGAGCTAGGTCTCTGAGGGTGACCCTGGCCCCTTGGAGCTGCTCCCCTGACCACCTGGCCCCTAGCCTGTTTCTCTTTCCTATGGGACTTCCTCTGACTTCATTGTTTTAAGTTGGTGGTTGGGCCAACAAACAGTTTGAATTTCACCCCTTGTGGCCTCCCTCCCTCCCCTCCTTCTTCCTCTTCCTGGACTCCTTCATGTAGTTGCTGTCCTAGGCCCAGGATGGGCACTGGGGCAAGGCTGGGGGTAGGAAAATTATTGCTTGGGCTCAAGGGCCTAAGGGGTAATAAAGAAGAAAAGAACACCCCCCCCAGAACCTCTACCCAGCTCCTCATCTCCTTGGGGGCTACAAGCAAACAACCTATTAGCTTTTTTCTCTTCTTCTTCTTCTTCTTCTTCTTCTTCTTCTTCTTCTTCTTCTTCTTCTTCTTCTTCTTCTTCTTCTTCTTCTTCTTCTTCTTCTTCTTCTTCTCTGGATGCTGAGTCTTCAGTTTTATTTTAGGGGGATGTGGGGACTTTCAAAGAGCAAAGTATTTGTTTTCTATTGCTTTTGGAAAAAAAAAAGAGCAGGTCCTGGCTATGTGCAAGCTGCCCTGGGTCCCTCTTCTGTTCCCAACCCTGTGCAAGGCATGGAGGAAAAAGCCTAGTGCAAAGGCCTGTGTTCTTCTCCCTCACTACCCTTCCTTTTAGGGGCTGAGGTAAAACCAGGGGTAACTGAAACCCGTGACCTTTTCCCTTTGAAACTCAATAGTCTTTGATGTCTCAACATTCACTGAACTTTCCCCAAACCATGGCATGGGATCAGGCTTGGGAGTGTGAGACCCTCTTGACTAAGCCCCTAGGAAACCACAGTGAAGTTAAGAACCCTCTTGTCAGTCCTCATCAAACAGTGTTGGCACTAACCCTGAGCTAGGCAAAGGAGCACAGATGTGGTGCCAGGTTCCCTTCTGGCCTTCATGTCTTTCTCCAAAGTCAGGGCTTCCTCCCTGGTCCTTGGTCATCTGTGAGCCTTGCACTCAGGGAGAGCAAGCAGGTTCTCCGGCCTCACAATGGTTGTGCCTCTCTCCTATTGAATACCCTGCATGTCTGTCAGACACCGAGAGAGGATCCCGTTTGTCTCTCTCCATGCTTCAGCCAGGACTGGAGCCTCTGGGTGGTAGAGAGCTAGTTTGTGTGGTGAAACAAACCACCACCCTTTGCCTCTGTAGGCTTGGGCGTGGGCCTCCTGCCGACTCCGCTACCACTTGGACACCTCCTGGGCTCTGAGTTAGGTCTAGTCATGCTTGCTGAGGCACACTTTTCACAGAATGGTCTTCAGAAGAGATAAGCCCCTCCCTTCCCTTAGCAGCTTGTAGCCCTCACATCATGGGGTATCACTTACTCACTAGGCACCATACAAAGGGATAGGGAGATAGTGGTTGCTCCCCAGGTCCCCCTACCCAGTCCCCTCTGGAGAGATAGGGGCAGGGAGTGCTAGGCCCACAAGCCTAGACTACTTCCTTGTTAGGTTGGGTAGTCACAGATACCTCCTGACTTTTTGGAGATAGTTTAGGGGTGAAATTAAGGAAGAAGAAGTCCTTGAGAAATAAGGGGTAAATTTGTACCTATTCCTACTCTGTTCTCGTTGACTTCACTATTTCCTTCTCAGACTGGGGTCTCTCAGTTTCCTTCCCCCCTCATTTTCCTGCAGTCCTATTCAGGAGTGGCCCAAAATCACAAGGAACAGGATTGTCTATGTCCTAGGGTGTATCCTGGGGTGGGGCCAGGTCACACCGAGTTTCAGTCCTGTCTCAGTGGGCTTGGGTCTGAGCCTTGCAGACTGCCCTGAACAGAAAGAGCCTCAGGGTTGGACTGTGGCTATGGGCTGCTGTGGGCCCAGCGGGTGGGCAGAGGCTGGAGGCAGGGCCCCAGCCCTGGACGCCAGATAGCCCCCTGCTCCCCCCGCCCCGCCCCATCACTACCCACAAGTGGAGCCTCTGCCAGGCTTCTGAGGGACATTGTTGTTAATACTATTATTACAGCCGCTGCAGGATCAAGCACTAAGCCTCTGAGTGATTTATTTAACATGTGGCGTTATTGATTAGGGCCAGCTTTCCATGATGGTGGGGGAGGCCATGCCTGGGCCTCCAGAAATCTCTGGCCTGGGAGGGGGGCCAGAGCCTGCGCCTCTGGACAGACCCCCTCTGGACAGACCCCAAAGACTCAGGTCTTTCTTCTCCTCTGAAGGAGGCCCGGTCTGATGGTTGGTGGTGGGAGGAGGCAGCCCCTACCTTAGGGAAAGTCCCTGTTATAGGAGGAGCAACCCCTAGCTGGGAAAGCACCTATTGTGGGAGGGGGCAGCCACACTCCAGGAAGACTGAACAGAGCCTCCAGTAGGCACCAAAACTCTAATACTGACCCTGGTGTGCTGGCAACATAATGCCTAGGCTTTGGACCTGGGTGGATCCAGAACCCACTTGCTGATCCGACCTTACAACTGTCAAGAAACAAGTTGGGAAAGGGGGCTGTAAAAGTCCTGAGAGGCTGCCCCAAGACCTGGGTTAGCTCCAGGCTTGTCAGCAGAGATGGGAGACACTTGGCCCAGACCAGCGCTTTGAGAACTCCATATCAATTCTTCAATGAATCCAATAGCTTCAGCCTCCTCAGAGATGCTGGTGTCCTGCCTCTGGTACTGGCTATTCTGAGAGACCTAGATTACAGCGTAGCCTCCTGAAAGTGCCCACCAGCTCTCTACCCAGAACCTATGTGGGATTTGGGTTCTCCTATGTCCCCTCCTACTCCTGTGTTGAGAAAGGAAGGGAGGCAGTGAGAGAGGGAACCTCACCAGGAAGGAACAGCCTCTTTGTTCTTGCAGAGCCTCTTTCTCTTCAGCATCAGGAATGTTTCTTCTCCTGATGGAAGGGCAGTGAGAGTGGGGAGGGGGTGGCAACATCACCTGTTTGCCAACCATACTAATTCCCAGGGATGGCCTTGGTCATAGAGCTCAGAAACAGGTTAAACTGGGCTCCCTGGGATGTCAAGGCCTCGCCTAGATAGCTACCTTCTTGCACCCCAGGAGACATTCCCATGGCATCCCGAGCACATCAAACCTGGGGTCCTATGCAGTTAAAATATCCGGGTTCATGGGGAAAGCTAAGGTATGGAGTAGCTGAGTATGGGGTAGGAGAGATCAGGGCCACAGACACAGGTCCCCTACTACAGACACTGAATGGGGACTGTCCTTCTCAGTGTTTTGCTTTCAGTCTATCTTAAATGCTTGGAGGGCTTGGGTGGGTACCTTCTATAGGTCTGATGTCTTGAATCAGCTACTCCAGAAAACTGGAAACAGCATTGAAGAGATGAGCTTGGAGGCACTTATTATTTGGGGTATCATTAGAGGTCATGGAAAATCCCAGGATTCATGAAGGGGCAAAGAAGGTGATATAGTGACACATGAAGCTGGCATCCAAGAGATGGCAGGTCTGCACAGCTTAGACCCTCCCATGTGCTTAAAAGAGAGCTCAGAAGTAGGGATGCCACTGAGACAACAGTATAGAGACTCAAGAATTCCCACCTTCCACATTACCCTTACCCTGTTCCACAAAGCCCTGAGTGTTGGGCTCTCTGGAGCCCCTGGTTGCCCTCTACCCAATATATACGAGGGTCCAAGGGACCCTGCCCTGACTTGAAGTCCAACCATTCCCTGACCCTTGATCCCAGGAGCAAATCTGGCTGGGGTTCTTTTTGAAGGCTATCACACAGCCCTGGGCCTTTTGCTTCAGCCAGGGCAGCAGCTGGGCTCCAGCCCCAACATGCTGCCGTCTCTCCTCTTGTCCCTTTTTATGGCTAATAAAAGGGATTGTAAAACCCGTACGTGTACAAAGTGCACCCTGTAAATGGGTCCTGGTAATAATGACATCTGCAGCAGTACTCCTTGGCCAGGCATGCTCAAGGAGGAGGGGAACCTGCCTTCGACTATGCAGCATCTGGCCCACCCAGGGACAGAGTGCTGGACTCAGGTGCACCCCCTCTACATCCCTCTCTTTGTTGGGCCAGTGGGGGTTGGGCAAGAAATAACCCTTTATGTAAAGCCGCCCCTTAGGTCTTCACCACAGTGGACATACATGTTTCTTCCACACAGAGCTGGGTTTGAGATAGTGTCATCCTCCTGAGGGAAAGTGAGATGCACTGTGGTCCTTGCCCTTTCATTTTCTTGTGTGCACTTGAACCCAGAGGCTCAGTTTCCCCAGCTGGCTCTCTTGCCCTGTAGAACCCACGAAAGCCTGGAGTCCTAGCCTATACCCCTTTCTCACTGAGCCCCTTGGGTTCGGCTGTCAGAGGCCCTATGCTCCCCCCCACACACTGCCACGCCAGCATAGGGTGTCAGGCCCCCAGGCCATGGACGGCGTGGGAGGTGGGAGGCCCAGGCTGGATCGTGAGCTGTGACAGTCTCTTCGGCAAAGCTCTCAGGAAGGCTATGGGGATTAACTCCTGTTTTCCTCCTCTGTGACATGCTGCTTCTTGTAGAAGGTGGCCCTGGGAGGACCCCCATCACCTTTTAAGGCTAATTTCCTATTAAGATTCTTCTGTTTGGAGAATGCCAGATGGAATGTACTGTGGGCTAATCCCACCCAACCAAGCCAGCAGGCGCCGGCCCTTCACTGTGAGAGAGACAAGTGGAAGGGACCCGCCTGAGGCAGCAAGCCTCGTGAAGGACTTTTATGGAGTGTTCTGTGTCCCCATGCATCCATGACAGGGCAAAAGGCCTCTACTATGTCAGATTTGCCCTTGTTTGAATAGACAGAATACTTTCCTCTTTGCAAGGTCCTTGGGAAACATTGCTAATGACTGTCTTTTGTAGAAGGACCTGGCCCTAGCCATGCCACAGAATGGGGAAGCTAAAACAAGGGGCTTTTTAGCAAAAAAGGCCTCCATTTGTCTGTTCACTAATTACGGCGGTGTAAAGATTCCATCACAGCCACCTTCCACAGCTTAGGCTAACTCAGGATAGGCGAGAACTGTCATGGGATCATGTGCTACCGCAGAGCCCGTGAGAGTGACAAGGTGCAGAAAGTTGACAGCAGGAATGCATGAGGTTGTGTGTGTGTGTGTGGGGGGTGGGGGTGTCCAGCTTCTTTCTTCCTCCTCTCCCAGGACCACTTTAGTCCTTCCACCTTAGCCCTTATCCTTAGTGGGCTTCTCCCAGGTGGCCCATATTCTCCCTTCCCCAAGGCCAATAAAGTACCCTGAAGGAGTACTGGGGGAAGGGATGCTGGGAATTCTGGGAATTCACATTTTCAATGGACTCTTGGAATGGGCTATTGTGGTTCTGAACAGCTCCAGGGCCAGGTCCCCAGGAGTTCCCTGTGAGGCTCTGCCCCAGTCTGACTCTGAGCATGACCTGTTGTCATCTGTGTCCCTCCATAGGCTTCAAAGGGGTAGTGAGAGAGCTGGGGCTGACGTACACCACTCTCTCCACCAGCGGCTTCTAACCTTCAATCAGACTCAGGGCTTAAATGGACTTTAAGATGAGTGGGGTCTGGACTGCTCTGGGATACTTCAGGCCTTTGTCAATCTGCGTAGTGCCTACCACAGACTCCTGTTAGCGGATGCTTGCATGTCCTGGTAGGGCAGAGGTATCAGGAGAGCAGGGACACAGGGTCCCCCTGCAAGGGAAAGCAGTTCTGAGCTGGGGTGCTAGGAGGAAGCAGCTGGCCTGACATCCATGCTGGCAGCTTTCCCAGTTTTGCTGAAGCCCCCTCCTCCCTTCCTGCCACCTCCACACCCCGTTCTTATTACCTTACACCTGGACTGTTGTAGCAGCCCTGCCTGTCTGGCCCTGACTCGTGCTGGACTCTGTACACAGTAGGCCTCTTCTGCACACTGAAGTGCTCTGAGAGCCCCAGTTCCTGAGATGGAGAGTCTGGGAGCCCGGGGCTGCACACTCTGCTGTTGTATGCTCATAGGGACCTGCTCTTAGTAAAAGTCCTGAGCCACCATTCAGGAGGATGGCGTACCCTTCCCCCACAAAACAAAACAAAACAAAAAACCAACCAACCTGTGTGTTTAAGGAGAATCACAAGAGACAGTGTCAGACACGTAACCAGGACCAGTGACTTGCAGGCTTAGAGGTCTCTACTAACTACTATCCTTTTATCAGGCAACTTCAATTTGAGCTTTCTGGTTTATTGTTTTTTGTTTGTTTGTTTTGCTTTTTAATGATAGGGCCATATGTAGCTCAGGCTGGCCTCAGACTCACTACATAGCCAAGGATGAATGAGGCCAGGCAGCCTAGAACTGAGAGAGGGAGTAACCATGGGTTTAGGAGTAGGACATTCATGAGGAGATCCCGGTCAAAAACCTAACTTGTGATAATTGGAATCCCTGTCCATCCAGGACCATCTAGGGCAACATCTGGATGCTTCTATTAAAGCAACCAAAAGAGAAGCCTCCAGTGACAGGGGCATTCCAGAGCATCCCTAGCCAGTCAGGAGTCCAGCTACAGAGCCCCTGAGGTGTGGATAATTTAGCTCTAATTTGGAGGTGGAAAATCATGGCCTCTGATGGTCTAGCCGAGGGGCCATTGCAGCAGTGATTAGAGGACTTGTCTTGTTCCAGCAAGTACTCATTCTACTCTGGGTGTTGGGTCACTAGATAAAGTGCAGCATACTGGCTAGACTTGGATCTCAGGTCAACACAGAACATTTCAGTATGATCTATGCCTTACAATGGCTGAGTCAGTCCTGGGCACACACTTCTATATGTGGCCCAAGGCAATTCCACTTCCTCCAGTGTGGCACAGAGAAGTCAAGAGGTTGGACACTAAATATCACATGTTCTTGATCTGAATATATATTTTATAGGCATCTTTTATTTCATCAGTGGATTTGTTTGCCATGCTGGGTGCATTTGATACACTACCCTATAGGACAGCCACTGTCAATGGGGAATCTGTACAGTTGGCAGAAAGCTACCCATTGGGGATCTCATTCATAAGGGCAAATGAATTCTTGGATGAGCCCGTGGGTAGTGGTAGACCTGCATGCTCTGGCTGTCCTGGAGCCAGCACAATGTCCTGGCCCTTCAGAAGATGAGTGTCGTCTCTGAGTGAGATGGAAGCAAAGTTGCAACGGAAGAATCTCATCTAAGCTCTGCCTTCCTTCTGCAGCCATCAAAGCTGGGAAGCACCACGGGGGACATCTAGGCAGATGTGTCTCATCATGTCACATGGAAGGCCTGCTCAGGGGACTGAGCCCCTTGATGTCTTATGATCATCATTGGCCCTGTGCAGCTGGGCAGACAGGTGGAGGAACCCTTGGGTATCAACTCTAACAAGTATCTAAAGAGGAACCAGTTTCTGGACTTGTTTTATGTCCCTCACCGACTCTCTAGGTTCCCAAAAGTGGCCTGAGCCACCGAACCCTCCCTCCAGATGGGAGCACCAAGGAAGTGACCTCTCTTACCCCATCTGTCTGAGCAGCTCTAGGGAGTATGTAGACACTTGAGAGTGAGGTTCAAGGAGGTGGTGAACCCCAAACATTTGTTCCTTTTTACTAGCGGCAAGGTGGAGTATCTGTAAAGACTAGGCTTGGGAGGCTCTGGCCTTTGTGCATTTGTGTGCACAGGTGTGCTTTCAGAGGGGAGAGAGGGATGGGGCCAGACAGCCCTGGAGACAAGGCCAGCATTCAGTAGACACCACTTTGTGCTATCTCTGCCCACCTGCTACTCTTCCCAGCCAGGGGAAAACAGATCCACAGAGTTTGAGACCAGACCTGGGCTCCATTTGGGGGCAAAGCTGGTCCTAATCCTCTCCTCTGTTGGAGGTAGAATGCTACCAGTAGCAGGCAGTGGGCTGCCCTGCAGGAATCCACTGCTGGGGAATTCACCTGGACTCAAGACACAGTGGGATACCAGGGGACTCTGTGAAGGTCCCAAGCACCCTCATCTCTGTCCTGCAGAATGCATCAAGAAGTTTGGAGCCTAAGTGTCCCCTGAGCCAAGGCTGACTGACCCATCACCCTGAGCAACTTTGGGGACCTTGGCCTGGCTGGTCAGTCGTGAGCAGCTCCTGGCTACAGGCTGTCTACTCCACCTTCTTCTCCAGACACCTTTCAGCCCCGCCACCCCAGCCCCTGCCCAGCCATCTGGCCCGGATGAGGAGTGTATGTCTCGCCTGCAGTGGGGAGAGAAGATTCCTGAACTTCATGTCTGAGGCCCCGTGTGATTTCGTACATGGAGCCCGTGTTTGGTTACACTTAATAGCGGACAGGAGAATTTCTTTCTCAAACCACCTCGTTGGCTCCAAACCAAGTGTGGGAAAGCAAAGCGAACATCAATCTTTCCCCTTTAAAAACAAATTTTCTTTCTCCCCACCTCCCCAAGGAAAAAATTCCAGGCGCCATCTTTCCGCATGTGCGTTCCAGGCAGGGACCCCCCTCGCAGAGCCAGACTAGACCACCAGAGCCATGGAGCAGGCCAGTCCCTGGCACCTATTTGGGACTTGCCCCTTGCCTTACAGGGTGACCTGTGGCTGTGTGTCTCTCACGGGGTGGGGTGTCCATGAGACTCTGTGAACCTCATCTTCTGTGTCCAGGCTCCTGTAGAGCTGACAAATGAGGCAGGGGGACAGTGTAGGGTTCTTCTGCAGAGGGACTGAGAAGCTGTGGAAGAGGCACACAGGGTCCACCTTGTAGGAGTGCTGCGTACTACAGGTATTTACTCAGAGTTGGGGTCCTAGAATTAGCCTGGTGACTGGTGAATCCGTTCCACACAGAAAATGACTTCCTCAGATATATAATTGAGCATGCAAAGTCAGCAGCCTTGACGCACGTGTTGGAGGCCCTAACTATGTCCAGACCTATCATCTCCATGGCCTACCAGAAGTTAGAAGCTCCTTTTGTCCAGGTTTCCAGCCGCCCTGTCTTGAGGTGTATCTGTTGGGGCTGATCTGTAAATGGTTAAGGTCCAGGCCTTAGAGTATCCTGTCAACTCCTGTGTGATTAGGACATGGGCCTGCCTGGCTTGCCAATGCTGCCCACCAGCCTTGCCTGCTCCAGAGAACCTCTCACTCTTGAGTTACAGATAGGAAACCCAGTCACTTTAAGGAGGATCCTCCACTGAGTGGAGACTCAGAAAGTCCACAGAAAGGCCATGGGAACAGAAAACTTGCACATGGACAACTGCCAGGGGCTAGGAGGTCCTGAGGAATAGATAATTCTCGGCATCCCAGTCTCTCTCCCCTGCTCAGCTCTTGCCAGCAGATGGGTACAAACGACCACATCACTGTGGGGGAGCCTGTGAAAAGAAGACCCTAATACCCCTCTCCCGGTCTGACTTCCACATCATAGCCTTCTGGCTCCTGGAACCCCCCCCGCCCCCCCATCTTCCACTATCCCAAGTGGATGCTAAAGAGGAAGGATGCTGTTGGGTAGGGCCCTGGCCTCTCCAAAAGGATGGCCATACTGGGAAGCTGTTGTGAGGTTCCTGCAAGCTGGTCCAGAGCCCAGCTGGCACGTGGCCTCAGGAAGACCCCTAGTAGACAAAAACAGTGTCCACTCACTGATGTCATTTCTTCTTTGTTTAAAGGACTAGGTTAAGTCTGGCTCTCGCACAGATCCCTACTGCATGTCTACCACATCCTGCCAGGGGCAAGTCCAGGAAGGGGCCCATAGGGACAGAAACTCTGAACTCTGGTGTGGGTTTAGACTTTAAAAAATGGGTAGTAGGAATGGATACAAAGTTAGGCGCTTAGGTTGAGACCCTGAGAGAAGGGTGGGGCTCTTGGAGGAGGGTGAGTGGCTGCGGTATAGTCTGTACCTTAGGGCTGGTTAGAGCTGGTGGGGCTGTTCCTTCTTCGACACATGTGGAAAATTGAGACTAGTGCATAGAGTTGAGGGGTTGAGCTTAGAGTCTGAGGACATTTTGCTGTGGTACCATTTTATTTCCACTTGGACTCCCCAAGTCTAAGCACAGGGACAGTGCTGAGCCTGGATCTCTGTACCATCCCCACTTTCCTTGCACAGTTCAGAACCCTCAGTTAGGTCTTGGGTGTCTTGCCTGGGAGTGGAGAATGAGGCTGGGAGGAGGGAGAGGACGGTTCGGTTCCCAGGGCAAGCCCTGCCAAGTGTTCCAGGAAGCGGTCTTCGGAAGAAGCCAAGTCGCACAGAGCCGACTCCCCGGCTGCCCATCCCAGACCAAGGAAAGCAAACACGGGCAGCGGGATGCAGTTGAAAGAAAGAAACTTCAGCAAGTGAGGGTGCTTGAGGCCAGGGCCTCCAGGAAAGAAACATCACGCGCAAAACATGGCACAGGGCCGCTGCCCCTGCTGGGCCGCCCGCCGTGCACGTTTTTTCCATCCCAAGACAGCTGCTCCAGGCCCCCGCTTTGGGCTCTTTCCTCCAGCCCACCCGCCTTGCTCCCCACAAGTCCAGGCCCAAGGACCCCTGTCAAAGGAAGAAGGCCAGAGGCAGACATACCAGAGCCAGTTGAGGCAGTGTGAGTGATTACACGGAACCTTTCTGAAGTACCCCTCCCAGCTGCCCCTCTATGGAGGCACTGCTGCCCCTGACTGCCCTGATGTCCCTGGGGGACCTTGTCAGGACACAAGGCACAGCTATTTCCAGCCTCAGAGATCAGCACTCTTCCTCAAGAGGTAGGGAATGTGGGTATGAGAGACAGCTGGGATGGCCAGGCTCTAAGAGACCCCAAAAAGGGTATGAGCTGCTGAGCTGACAGGATGTAAAAATGGCAGAGCAGCTGGCCTTCTCGGATTTCCCACATCAGCTCTCCCTTTCTCTACTGGTAGCCCCCCTCAGCTGCCCTTGCCCCCAGATCCATTTATGGGGTTGAGAGGGGAAGGGGCTATCAGCTCCGGCATTGTATTCTCACCTCTGGCTGTGCCCAAAGACAGGACTTGGGGACCCTCTCTGGAGACAGAGTAGTTGACCAGCCAAGGAGACCACTGAATCTGCTTGGGAGCTCCAGGACGGAGGGAACTGGCAGGCAAGACGCACTGGGAACTGGTCATTAGGGGCTGGACAGCCTCTCTTTGCTCCCCTCGCTGGACCCCAAATCCTGCTTCACCAGGATGTCTCCATTGTCCCTTCCTGCCCAGCTGTCTTCTCCCATCTCCATTGGTCCTGACAGATGGAGAATGGCAGCCTCAGCTGCTATGCCTGCTTGGCCTGGGACCCACTGGCAGGTACCACTGCCAACCTTGTCCTCAGCTTTCAGGCCCCCACCCTTTCAGGGCATGGGGACATTTGGACAGGCTGTTGCCCTTGTTTGGGCGGGGTCCCATGTGTTACAGAGAGCCGACCAATCAGCACCGCTATATGCACAGGCATGCTGGCCATGGATGAGCAGCTATTGCTTAGCCCTGTCCTGTCCTAAAGAGGGAGAGAATGTAGACACTGCCTGATAGGCTCCAGTCAGGCACTCTAAGACCCCCAAACAGGACAAAGACAGGAATAGAGATCAATTCTGGCTTTCCCAATTCTCCTTTCTGCTTATGAGCTACTCTGGCAGCCCCTCACCAGGTTTGGTTACGGCCTTCAGGGAGCCCACCTCTTCTCCAGTTGCTAGGGTGAGCCTGACCACCAGGACTTCATTTCACCTTGTAACTTTCTGCTCTGGGGAAGCAGAGGACCCCAGCTGTGGATGGCCCTCATTATACAGACTCTTCAGGCAACCATTGCTATGCTCTGGCCCACCTGGTCTTGTTGACTCCACCGTGATGGGGCCAGGTTCACCAGGTCTCAAGTGACAAATGAAGTCTCTTCTCACTTGCCATCTCCTGGATGGTAGGGCTGACAGAGATTGAGACTGAACCACAGAGTGTTTTAAGTTGAGGCTGGTCCAGGAGGGTGAGGTGGGGCATTCACAATCCCAACTGCTAAGAGGGTGTGCTGTCCAGTGCTTTGTGGGACTCCCGGAGGGTGGGTGGAATAAACGGGCTCCTTTGCAGCTGGGTGTCTTTGCTTTCATTCTCCCTCACTAACCCTGCACAGCTCGAGAAACCAGCCATGCTCCATGGTTCTTTTCCACAGTATCAGGATGAGAAGGACTGGTAAAAACCAGGATGTCCCTACCTCATCCCAAGAGATGTGGTCAAGAATGGGCACCAAGGCAAGCGAGGGGGAGTATAGGACGTCAACCAGCATCACTGTGTCTGCCCCTGAGTGTCTAGAAATGTCTGATCTCACCGGAAGGCCATGTCCCCTGAGGGGACACCCTGGTTGGTATTCCACATGACTAGAGATGTCCAGAAAGCCAGTCATAGGTGGTGTGTGTTCTTTCTGGGGATACTCAGAGCATGGAGACAGTCAGATCTAGAGCAATAGGGTGCCAGGCAGGAGGGATCTTGGGAACTCTGAAACTCTGGATCCTAGCGTGAACACCTTCAGAACAGGCCTGCTCTGTCAAAGTTGTCCCAGAATGCCTCAGGGATCCTCACCCGTCTATACCTACTATTTCCCTCCATTGGGAACAAGGGACCATGAATTAATGAGCTACCAGCTCTTCCTGCAATGGTGGTGGCTGTGGAGACCAGCTGGTCCAGCAAAAGCTAGCTCAGTCTTGGGGTTCTGTAGTTTCTGTGTGACCACATTCTTAGAGCTGGAGACAGGATAGTCTTCTATCAAGCCTGAACTATAGAAGAGGCCTTGGGAGTTGGATGGAGGATGCTATGCACAGAAGGCAGTAGGAAGCTCTTGGGAGGTAATACCTGGGTTTGAGCAACAGAACTCTCTCACATATAGCTTACAGTCTCTCAGGGCAGACATGAGGATCGTGAAAGCACAAGCGGACCAGGGCTGAAAATGGAAATGAACCCTTCTTTAGGAAGGGCCCAGGCTTGAGGTCCAGCACAGTCTAGGAGAGAGCTTTGGATAACAAGTCTTATATTTCTCTGTACAAGGCCAAGAAAGTAGTCTGGGGTCTTGGGTACTTAGTGTCTAGACCTGTGGCCACCATGTCTGGACTCCAGATTCAACCCTGGGTACCATTGCCAGCAGTCCAGGTCCTGTGCAGACACAGGAGCTTCCCACACATAGTCAGAGCTGACCATACCCCCAAAGAGTGTGTGTCCAGCGACTAGAACATCTTGGGGTTTTGGGAATTCCTACCCCCTACCTTCTCCTGGGCAAGAGAGATCATATTCGAATTTCCAAAACCACCCAGGGACTCTGCCAATCACTAAAGGGCCCTTCCTGCCATTTCCATTATGCCAGGCCTAGTGTGTAGAGGTGTCTTAGTTCATCATAAGGCACCACAATGCAGAATCATGGGCAGATACTGGATGCCAAAGACCCTTGCCCTTAGCTGCAGGTCTGTCTGGTGCAGATGAATCCCAGATGGATGCAATCAGGCTGAAGAGGGAAAAGGGGCCTAGCACCCTACCTGGGGCCCTGAAGTTATAGACAAGGCCATTTGGTTGCCTAAGCTCCTGTGGGCCCCAGGAACCCGGAGATGCCTGCTGCCCACTGGCCCCTGCCACGAAGTGAACTCTCTGCCAGAGATACCCAGGCTAAGAGCCTACCCTGGCGGCTGCTGAAATAGCCCACTGTGTCAGCAAGGTATCCAAAACAAGCACACCAGACCAGTGTCTGATCCAGGTTTGTGCCTGCAAAGCCAAGCCAATAAGACGTTATTGGAAATGTACAGGGGCTCGAGGGGGAGGCAGAAGAGCCCCGAGAATCCCAAAACATGGCTCATGCTCTGACTGCCGTGCTTGCAGGAACCCTTCCCTCTGCTATCCTTTCCACAGTACTCTGGGCAGCTGAGAGAAGAGCAGGGTGGATCTAGAGAGTTTGGGTTGGGACAGAGGGTCTTGGAAGTCCAAGCAGACAGCAATGCTGGCAGATGATGGTGAAGGAGCTCTGGCCAAGGGCAGCTGAATGAGTCGGCGGTGGGGTTGTGGGGTCCTAGTCAGGGTGGCAGAGCAGATGGGTGGGCCGGGGCTCAGAGTGATAAATGTCTTCCCTCAGAGATGAGCAGCTCTGCCAGGGCCTTAGGCCTTGGAATTCAGTCTTGTTGACCCTGAGGCCCAATGAGGGCCTTGCAACAGGGAATCTTTGTGGATGAACAGGGTGGTGATTTAGAGGGTGTTGCTAGTGGTGGGTTTGTATGTGCAGAACGGGTATGGGGGCACAAGAGGCTTCCAGGGGCCCCTGCCAGGCCAGGGTAGGAAGCCCAGCTCTGGGGAACAAACAAGCTTCAGGCTAGAAGCCTGGGGTCCTATAGACCTGGGAGGTCTAAACTCCAACCATACAGTGGAGCCCTGGCCCTCTCTTGAGGCTAACTAACCAGTAAACAGTTCTGCTGGGTTTTTGCTGCCCCCAAGCCTGTGGGGTTCTGCCTGAATGGTGAAGGACAAGCAGGTCCTTGATGGCCGATAGTGTGCAGAGATCGCTCTCTGGTCCTATCCCTCAGTCCTTGAAGCCATGGTACCTAGGAGGTCTCTATAGCAGTCTGGTGGGTATCCTAACCACCAAATGTGCCTGCCCCACCCCCCTATTCTAATCCCATAGCCCTCACCACATCCCCGCTCCTCATGGCCCAGGGCACTATGTGGCCTTTGATACCATGTCCAGGGAAAGCTAGGGGCCAGGTTATGTGTCTCTCAGCATATTGAGGGTGAGGGGTTCCCCTTTCTCACCTTCTCCAGAATTCCTCCCTGTCCTGGCTCTGAGACACATCCCATATCGGTCTCTGCCACTCTCATACGGGCTCAGAAATACAAAAGGTCCTAGGGAAAGCACACCATTGTCCTCACTGCTTTAGTAGAGGGCCTGTAGCAGTAGCGCCTCTCTTCCCACCAGCACCAGGTGGCAGAGCCCTGGGCTTCGCAGGCACAAGGAGACCAGGGCACTTGGAAGGTGGACTACTGGTGGCTGGGGGTGAGCTGAGAAGCCCCTTTTGCCAGGGCCTGTGCTCTCCCAGCCCGTGGCTCTCCCAGCCCGTGGCTCTCCCATAGTCTTTGGTTTGCACTCATCCCCACACAGAACCCTTGGAAATGGAGAGCAAGGAGGCCTAGTATTGGGCGGCCACAGTGGTTTGGGTAGGTTGGCCGCCTGTGTCTTTGGCTCCGTGGGACCCTATGCACTACTGGGCCAGGGAGGAAGCGGGCTGGGCCTGCCATGGAGCCTCTTGGACCTCACAGGGCCTGCGGCTCTCTAATTACTCTTTCTAAGAAATCCCTCAAAGTCTTTTCTCAGGAAGGCAAGGCCTAGGAAGAGTGGGCCAGGGGCCTCTTCCAGGCCACTGGTGTGTGAACAGGTTGGGTTTGGGGAATGCAGAGAGGCTTTCAGCTTGGCATAGAGTTCAGAAATCATCTCCTCCAGAGATGTGTTTTCTGGGACCCCAAATTCCAGATGTTGGCCACTGGTACCCCAAATCCCTCCTCCGCAGTGGCTTCTCTTCCTCCCTCACTTGCCGGACCCGCCCTGTCTGGGTGGGCCACAGGGCTCGAGCAGCCTGGCTGGCATTAAGGGAAAAGGAAAAAGTGACGGGTGGGCGGGCAGGAGACAGAGCCGCCACATGTCCATGATGCCCACACACACGTGTTTACCCACCAGAGCCTCGCTGGCCTGCAGGGCCAGTGGAAAGCATGAGTCGGGCTGAGCAGAGCTGTCCCCATCCCCGTCGGGGACAGGCATGGAGCCCTGGAGCTTGCCTGGCAGTCTTCATGTGGCCTCAGTGAGGACAGGACAGTACCCTAAGGCCTGAGTAAGGTGGAGGGGCTATGCCTGGAGTTTCGGGGAGTCCTAGGAGACCAGAGACAGCCTTGCCCACACTTCCATTAATAGTCCATATCCTATACCCCCTGGCCTAGGACCACCTTTGGCAAGGGATATTTGAGGCTTAAAGACTTGTGGTGTGTGTGTCGGGGGCGGTCAGGAGAGAAAGGCAGGGCAGACATCCCCTCCTGTGGGTCACCAGGAACACCTATTTTCAAGGGCGACTCACAGAAGTTCTGGCGTCCCTACCCAAAGGCTCTTGCAGTCTGGAGAGACAGATAGGATGGCAGTGCAGGATTGGAGGTGGGGTGCAGAAGTACTGAGGCCTGGGCCAAGGCCTGCTGGTGCTGTACCAGTCACTGGAAGAACAGAGTCCGCTGCCGTGGACTGGGAAATAGTTACCTATTCATGGGGAAGATGTAGGGAGAGCAGCTGGACTTCCTTAGGAATAAGGCCAGTGGTGGCTGCAGGATGCTTGCAGCTCTATCTATTGGGCATAGGACACAGGGCACAGAGCAAGAGGGAACTGCGCCCTCATCCTGGGAGGGCCTTGTGTAGCACTTCCTGCCTCCAGACCTCAGGAGCTTCCCACATAGCCTGAACAATTCCCTATAGGGAGGGTCCCGGGGTCAGTCCTGCCTGTAGAATCTATGTGCTTGCATCTGCTGACTGTTGGGAGAGACATTCCATCCTGTTCCTCTGCCCTGCAATTATCAGCAATGCATCTCCAAGTCCTCTCTTTGATCTTGATCTTGTGTCTCCATGGCAGGATACCCAGGGCCCTCAAAGTCCCCAATACCACCTGTAGTCCCAGTATGTGTTGCTTCTGGGTATCTCCACCTTGCATCCGGTCACCTCTGTTCTAACACTGCAGTATGGGCTCAGATGTCCTTGGTAAAGACAGGCATCTTGACCCTAGTTGGGCCCAATATTCCCTTCCTCTCTGGCCCTGTGTCCGATAGGAGCTTCTCTAGGTGCCTGAAGGAAGGGTGGTTCCTGATCAGGGACCTACAGGAGTACTGTGGAACAGACCCACTTCCTAGGGGTCACCAGAGTCTCTGGAAGAGGTTGATAACAACACAAGGAACCTGGCATCATGAACACTTTGAGAGGTGGCTTAAATGTCTGTCATGACCAATGAGTGGAGAGACCCTCATAAGAAGGCAAATGAAGGGATCAGAGGTCTGGAAGTCCTGAATGGATGAGGGATGGGCCAAGATGGATGGAGAGGAGAGAAAAGGCTGGGCTGCTGCAAGCCTCTGCTCCTCAGGAATGTGGGGAATGCTGTTCTGACCACAGAAGCCCTTGGGGTGATCTGAGGAGCAGTGTGGCCTAGGGACTGCTGACTGCCTACCGGAGACCAACTGCAGTCACACCTGAGGCTCCTTAGTCTCCCAGCCGAAGGGATGCCACATGCCTACAAGATCACCAGAGAGGGTAGAAGTCTAGGCACTCATGACTTCTACTCAGGACCTGGGTTAGGGTCTTTCTTGGGATAGATGAGAGAGCCCTCCTACCACCACCCATAGGACCCAATATCTCCATTGGAGCCCATCTAGAGGTACTTCAGGTTCTAAAGATAACCCCCTAAAATCCCCCCAGTCTTCCTCTGATAGGGAGAGCCTTATCTAAGGTGAAGGCTGCTTGATGGGGAGGCCGCTGGTCAGGGTGGCTAAGCTACTCAGCACTTTAGGACCACCAAGGAAGGGACTGTGCAGATGATGCAGGGACTTTAGGATCCAAGGTAGGGCCACAGTCCCTCCTGACCAAATGCAAGCTCAGAGCTGGAGAGGCATCTTTAGCTTGGGTCTCCAGGATTCCCTCTCCCGAAGTCTAGAAGGCAAGGGGCGGCTACGTGAGGTAAGGGGTCACTGCTATACAACTTGAGCCCATGTTACTGGCAGCAGTGGCAAGGAAGGAAGAGCCTGAACAGCAGGATCAAGAGCTAAGGTTCTGGAGTGGCTCTGAGGACACCATGTCCAGGTAAGGCTGTGGCTGTGTGGAGAGGTGCTCAGGCCAGGTACTTACAGAACTTGACAAGCTGGTGGAAGGAAATACCCTAGTTACTTTTTTAAAAAATGATTTATTTATTTTTATTTTATGTGCGTTGGTGTTTTGCTAGCATGTCTGTCTGTATGAGGGTGTCAGATCTTGGATTTATAGATAGTTGTTAGCTGTCATGTGGGCTCTAATACCTGATCCCAGGTCTTCTGGAAGAGCAGTCGGTGCTCTCAGGTGCTGAGCCATCTCTCCAGACCCACTGGTTACTTCTTAACCCCCCGGGACCTGATGCTTCACACTGGGTCTTCCCTGTGATGGATGACTTGGAGCTGACTCCTAGACACTACCTGCTGCTCAGTCA
Source organism: Ondatra zibethicus (assembly GCA_004026605.1). Taxonomy (NCBI): domain Eukaryota; kingdom Metazoa; phylum Chordata; class Mammalia; order Rodentia; family Cricetidae; genus Ondatra; species Ondatra zibethicus. Next base: position 278,478 of record PVIU01000409.1, read on the forward strand.
GGTCGGCCTCTGCCAAGATCATGTTTTCCTTTGCCTGTTTTGGGGGTGCTGGTGGACGAACCAGAGCTTCTAGAATGGTAGGCAAGTGCCCACTAGGGAGGCGTACCTCATTCCCTGAGATGAATGTACATGTAGACATGTCCTATTCGAGCGGGACATGTCCCCCAAGGCAGGCTAGTTCTCAAGACCTGTGTGTTTGCAGCTGTATTGGGCAAGGAGGGTTCCTGGCAGGTGGAGTCCACTGGCCTCAGCAGGCACTGCAGCTGGAGTATATGGTGTTGGGTGTGACGTGAGGCATCGTGGCTCATGAACAGTTTTGGCATCTGGGGCCAAGTGGGGTGACTGCCTTCTTAGGGATAAGCGTTCTGACTCTAGTCCTAGAGAGGTTTTTCTTAGGTGGATCCATTATGCCCTTATTTTCTGGTTCTGTGTCCTATGATTCTATAGGAGCCTCCCCGCAGGCCATGGAAGAAAGTGACTCATGGTCAGGGATATGCATGGGGCTACAGAAGTGGTATGGAGCGGGTCTGTGGTGGGGATGGTGGCTGATAGGGCAGGAGGAACTTGGTATCATGAACACATTGAGAGATGGTGTTCCAGATAGTGGCCCAGGGCCCTTCCCTCTGGGATGCTCTGGGGTTTGCTATGCCTGCTGAGCCTTTGAACCCCTGGGCTCTCTAAAGCCCCACAGATACCACCTCCTCCAAGATTCCTAGTCATTAGGGCCAGGGACTCACACATGACCCTCACTGGTGGTCCCTTGTTCCCTTTAGCCCTTTGTGATGGAGGAGTCTGGTGAGCTCAGCTTGTCAACCAGCTTCTTAGCCATGGGTGCCTTACAAGGACCCAGGGTCACCATTAGCATTAATGGGCAATGTTGAGGGACCCTTAGCCTCCTGGATAGGGTAGTAGGAGGGCCACTCCTGAGGTCCAGAGGCCATATGACCTCCATGTCAGCATGCCTGCCTCTTCCTGGGGCAGCACATGACTAGAATCTTGTTCCTGGGGTGGTCTTGCTTTGGCCACTGTCTATCACTGAGTGTGGATCAAAACCTTATAGGTATCTAAGCCCTCCTCTCTGCCCCTTGCCCAGCCTGAAGGTTCTGGAAGCCCTCTGGTTTCTCTTTTGCTATGGGCACAGCCCTGTCCCTTCTTGCTCATTCTGCCTTCTGCATGGAACTGCAGCCAAAGCAACCATGCCCCTAGCCCAGTCACCTTCCTCTGCAGACTAGGCCACGACAACATTGTGCAGCACCAGCCCTTTCTCCCTAGACTCTGACTACAAGAAAGATATAACCACTGCCTTTCCTGGGTCCCCAAGCACAGGCTCCAAGCAATCTTTCCCAGAATTCTTTCTATCCCATCCCCCTGCTCAGCCTGGGCCTTCTGACCAGCTCCAAGCTGCTCACAGCAGGGCAGGCAAACCTTAGCTTGACCCGGGATTCCAGGCTTGGGGCTGGCCACTGGCTGCAGAGATAAATCGAGGAAGTCTCCCCCAGTCCTGGCCCCAGCCAGACCCCTGTGGTGGGCAGGCAAGGGAAAGGGGAGACCCCAGAGGCTTGTTTGCTGTCCCAGCTGGGCTGGCTGCACAGCCCCCTTCCTCTGTCCTGGCTCTGGCCCCATCAGATCTGAGAACACGGACATCCTTCCATGGGGGCCATCAGCACTCTGGTCTGGAGAGGAGGGACATGGAGGGACAGAGATTCTTTCCGGTTTTTTTTTTTTTTTTTGATTTTTTTTTGATTTTTGATTTTTCAAGACAGGGTTTCTCTGTGGCTTTGGAGCCTGTCCTGGAACCAGATCTTGTAGACCAGGCTGGCCTCGAACTTACAGAGATCCACCTGCCTCTGCCTCCCGAGTGCTGGGATTAAAGGCGTTCACCACCACTGCCTGGCATCAGAGATTCTTTCCTAACAAGGGGATGCAGCTTCCAACTCTAGCTCTTCATTGAGGATACCTGGGACAGTGTGGGCTCCAAGGTGTGACCCCAGCCCTCCTCAGTCTACCTGATACTTGCTCACTGGAGCCCACAGTCTCTATCACTGGATGTTTTGATCCTGACTGGGGCAGGGGCTTTAGCTTTTTCCTTTGAGAGCGATGGAACCCTCCTTCCCAGATGGGGACAGGATAGCCCCAACCTGGATATAAAGAGCCTCATTTGTGTCTCTCTACACTTTCAGGGCCCCCTCCACATCCATCAAGAGTCCCTGTGTCCCTCGTGATGGGCTGGAGCAGTCTGTGGTGTCATAGTGTCTATGGTATGCACCTCACTGGCACAAGTGCCCACGGCGTTCATCCAGACGTGGTTCTTTATCTTTTGTCCAACTACGATTCACTGCTCAGTTACACTAGCTGACATTTTACAGGGTCTTTTTTAGGTAGGGGCCTGCAGGAGCTATTCTCAAGCTCTTGGAATCTGGAGGTTATGTCTTCCTCATAGGGTGAGAGTCCCTAAAGACCAAGAGATATGGGGAACTTTGAACCATCAGGCTGCCAAGGAGGTTGGGGTTCCTTTTTCTAACAGTTTGCTATCACTGGTGGACTTGCAGCTATGCTGGGGGCTGCTGCTGCCTGAGGGGGCGTCACTTTCCTGAGAGGCACAGCCCAGCCCTCTACTAGAGCCTTAACTTTAGAGGCTCTGCTTTAGCTATGCTTGTTATAGCACCCTGTAACCCCAAAACCTTTAATAAATGTGACTTCTAAGGGGAAGATTGGTGAAAGCCCAGGGAAGGCCCAGGAAGAAGCTGGAAGGTCAATTATAGGCCAGACTAGGGAACCCTGGAAGGAATGGGCCCAGGGCTTGAGGGGTTGAGTGGGCCCAGGGCTTGACCAGCTAGGATGAAAGTCCTGTATAAGACAGAACAAAAGGAGACAGGGGTGGCAATCCATATCTCCTCTGAAAAGACCCCGAGAAACTGAATACATGTGGAAAGGCCTGATGTCTCCAGAGCCCCTAGAGGACCCGAGAAGAGGCATGAGCTCCATGTTTGAGGGCAGCGAGCATGGGCTGGGGGCACTTCCCACCCGCACCCCCCCAGGAGCCCCACCTCAGTCGCCAAATGGATGTCATGATGACCATTGACCTCACGGGGGCGCAAGAGACAACAAAATTTCAGCCAGTTTGGAGGTGAAGTCCGATTGTGGCCAGAACCTCCAGGGCCGAGCCTGCCTAATGGGGTTCCCCCACCTCTGCCAAAGACCCCACTCCTGGGTAGCTTCCTGACAGGCATCCTTCCTCTGCAGATTTTCGGGTCTCTAACTTCCTTTGGCCCACTCCCCTTCTCACTTTCTTCCTCCTGTCTTCCTCAAGTCTCTCTCCCACCTCCTCACCCCTGTCTTTCTCCTTCCTGCTTTTCAGGGGCCACGCAGTGGAAGAGGATGCTGTTCTGCTTACCCTAGGCTTACACAGTGACCACCCTGCGCCCCCATACCTCAACCCCCCAAACAGGCAGGCCCAGCCTCTCTGTTCAGTTGCAGAGCTGCAGGGCTGGCAATAGGCGCAGGGAGGAAGGGATGGTAGCTGGAACTCTAATGACCTTAGGTGCGGGACTGCAAAGGGAAGCTGCTGCAGCCCTGGGACAGGCTGGGAGGGGGCGTGGCCTGAGAGAGAATGGGAGGAGATAGAGTTGGGCCAAGGCTCTGGATAGGGGCTCTGGGCGGAGAGCTGGGTGGTAAGATACCTGATAGCAGAGGGAGGGGCGAATAGGGTGGGGACAGGAAGGCCGGCAGGATTCCAAGGAGGGTTGTTTCTGGGGAGTGTGGGGGAAGGGAGGCCCAGCTTTAGGCAGAAGCAGAGTGTGGGGGGGTGCCACTCCCAGTTTTGTTTGGGGGTCTTGAGAGAGGTTGAGGGAAGTTGTCCAGGGTCAGCTAGGGAGCTACTCTTTGGTGTGGGCTGGTGGATGCACAGAGAGTGACGGGCCTTAGAAAATTTCTGACTGAAAGCGATGGAGGCAGGAACTGTTTGGGAGGGTGGAAGTTACTCCCGGGCCTCGGGCCTCCAAGAAGAGTTCTGCAGCATACTCCTTAACCTGTCCTTTCCAGGACTGCTCACTACCATTGCTGCTGTGTCCCTGGCTTTTGTGTGTCCTTCCACGTGTCCCCAGGTTGATGCCTCTTTTTCCCAGCACGGGCTGCACTCCAGACTGAGGCGAGGGTCCCCAGGGGCCTTCCAGGAGCCTGTGAGCACACTTGGTTGGTTTCTTCTTTCTTTCAGTTTAGATTCTGGACGGAGGGTATGGTGGGGAAATCATGAGGGGTGAGAAATGCAGGGTGGATATTGGCCTCAGCTGCCCACATCCCAGCAAGGCTGAGTGGAACAGTCAGCAGAAAGCTCCTCAAATCTGGGGTTACTGGGGCAGGGCTCTTTTTACAGATTTATGGAGCCATGGCAGTTTGTCCAGTCAGGAGCAAGGAGGCCAGTTGGAGGAAGTTGAGAAGCCAGGCAGGTCTGGCTTGTCTGGAAAAGTCCACACTTGCCCTTTATGATAGCATTCCTCTGTAGGGCAGTTATGTCAGGGAGAAACTGAGGCTGAAGGAACCTTATGGCCACTGCTGGGTCAAGTGCTACCTTCAGCTCTCTTATATATCTTCCCTCTCTCAAACCTCAGTTTCCCCTTGTGCACTCAGCTCCTGGCTAGGCAAGCAGGAAGTATGATCCTGTAATCTTAGACTCTTTTTGAGATTAGTAGTTTGGGTCTGGCTCCAGCATAGCCCAGGCCTCTATCTTCCTGTTTTCACCTATCCTGCATAGAGGAGGGTTGATAGAGCCTAGAAGTGGCAGAGAGTAAAGTGATCCCAAGATGAGGGGACCACATGGAGCATATGGGGAACAGAAAGGCCCCATGTTTAGGTTGTCTGGAAGGCTCGGTGGACCTATCTGCTGGCTATGAGTTCTGAGGACAAGAAGAGGACCTTCAAGTCTGAAAGAGCCCCAAATGTGGCTTTATCCAATTTGTTCTTTAGCCTTTGCGTCCCAGTGTGTGTAGGGACCTTCATCTTTGCCAGGGAGCCAGGCTTCCCAGGAGCCTCTTTACTGGCTGCTTCCAGCAAGGGCAGCTGGAGGGGGCTCGAAACCCCTCTCCCGGAGCTGTGTGAGGGTAGGAGCCCGGGTATAGCCACCTGCCCATGTCTATCACTTAATCCTCCACCCAGACTGCTGCCTGATCCCAGCAGGCAGTGCAAGTGGGAAGGGTGAGCGTTAATAAGTCCTGCAGGGGTCTTTTTGTCTGCTTACTCCTGGAGGCTGGGGCTGGGGCTGGGGCCAGGCCACGTGTTGGTGGGCTGTGTGTGTGGGGTGGTAGGGAAGGTCTGTGGGTTGGGGGAGGGGCTGATGAGGGTTGTCCTGTCCTGTTCGCTATTTGCTAACTGGGCCACTTCAGACATTTCTTAAACTTCTTAAATGGACAAATCTCTGGCCTCTCCAACAGGGTTAGGTTTGTAGAAACACCCAGAGGCACTTGAAGCTTGAAATGAGGAGGCACAGGTGATGAAGAGGCCTGGGAAGGAGGAGGTCCCAGGTGAGGGAGGTGAGCTATGAAGATGGCTGCATCAGGGGCAGAGGAGCCAGGAGGCTCTTAAACCCACAACGGAACGCCCTGAGGCTATTGTGAAATAAAGACGGGGAGCACCAGGTCACTGGGGTACCCAAGGGGTGCCACCAAGGCAATGCATTGTCCTCAGGCCTCCCTGGGGGTCCAGCCACTCAAAAAGCACAACCTTGAAGCTCCATGCCCCCGTGTTTTCAGTCAAGGCCTCCAAAGTGAGATGCTGGGCAGCGAGCCTGGCACCAGGACCTAGGGGCCCGCCAGCTTCCAAAATATCTACCATTTCCTTGGTGTCCCCAGATTATTACAGCCTTCTCGTGGGGCTCTCCTGAGATATCCAATGCCGCAAGAGATGGCATGCCTCTTTTCCCAGAAACAGTGGGAACGGAAGCCTTCCTTTGCTTACCCTCCGCAGGAGTCTAGGTATACTGGAGTCAAGTATGCTATGCAGTGGTGATCAGTCCCAGTGGGAACAGCATGAAAGGACACAGAACACATCCAGAAGAACAAGCAAGGTGCCCTGACCGATGCCTGGAAGTACTGGTGGTGAGTGCGCCCCACTGCATCACACAGCAAATGCCTGTCCTCTGAATGCTGTGTCCCTAGCACCTCTCACAGTGGAGAGCTAGGGCCCAGCTCATGAGAACCCACAGATATTAAGGTAACGCGGCTGAAGTCAGCCCAGAATCTGGCGGGATGAAGTCCATCCTTCACTTCCCAATGTCCATTCATTCAGGTCTCTTCATTCCACATTTTGCCATCATACTCCAGGCCATGCCTTCCACCTACACCGCAGCTGATCCTTCAGACTCTGCTGTTGACAATGCCATTTCTACACACTGTGCTTACTCATGGCTCCTCACTTACATCTTCCACCGCCATCCTTCCCTCCATACTCTTGTCACCCATATGCTACCCTCCACTCCTCTTCCTCCTCCCTATATTCTCACTCTGCATCTCCAGACTCCATCATCCACATATGTCTTAGTTAGGGTTTCTATTGCTGTGAAGAGATACCATGGCTACGGCAACTTGAATAAAGGAAAACTTTCAATTGTGGCTGGTTTATAGTTTGGGAGATTTAGTCCATTATCCTCCTGGCAGGAAGTGTGGCAGCACACAGGCAGACACGGGGCTGGAGAAGGAAGGCTGAAGAGGGCTGAAATCACTCCGGAGCCCACACTGTCCCAGGTATCCTCAATGAAGAGCTAGAGTTGAAAGCCACATCCCCTTGTTAGGAGAGAATCTCTGTCCCTCCATGTCCCTCCTCTCCAGACCGGAGTGCTGATGGCCCCCATGGAAGGATGTCCGTGTTCTCAGGCCTGATGGGGCCAGAGCCAGGACAGAGGAAGGGGGCTGTGCAGCCAGCCCAGCTGGGACAGCAAACAAGCCTCTGGGATCTCCCCTTTCCCTTGCCTGCCCACCACAGCAGTCTCTAACCCTTCATTTTTCATGGCCCATCTTCAATCCTCCACACCCTGTATGGAATATAAAATATCCACATCCTCCACCCAGTTCTCTCTACCGTCCTCATTCTCTGCAGCTCCATATTTCACACATTCTACACTCTTTTCCATTCCCTTTACCCTGTAATTCAGTCACCGTAATCTATCTGTTCTACACATTCCGTTCTCCTCACAAATATTCTATTCTCGATATTTATACTCCATGCTTCATTCTCCATTGTCAGCTATCAATATGCTGTATCCATTGTCCATACACTGTTTTCTGTCCCCTGTACATTTCAGCATTATACTCATTTTCCAGAGTCCATGCTCCAAATGCCATCCTCCACATCCAATGTGCATCTTACCGTTCTCCACACCTGATGTGCACCAGGCCATTTTCCCACACCCACTCTGCGCTATGCCACTCTCTGCTCCATTCTCCGAATGCCACACTTCATAAAACACCTCTCGCACCCTCCGTATCTGCTCTCTTTAACTATATTCTTGCACTCCTCACACCGCATAGAACTTCTTGTCCGTACTCCATCTTCACGCCTCACATTTCCCATGCCACTTTCTATTCCTGAAGCTACACTTCATAGGCTGCACACACCATTCTTTAAAGCTCACACTTCATTCTCCACACCCCTGTCACTCCATATACTATAATCTGTTCTCCAGTCTCTCCTTAACTCATTCTCTGCCTGAAACGGTTCCATATTCTCCGTAACCCCATACGCCACACCATCTTCCTCCACCAGCCTCTTCCACCAGCACCTCATCTGCAGTCACAGTGCTCTCCCTACCCTCTCCATTTCTTCAACCTGTCTGCTGTGCCCAGACTTCATCCTGTGCACTCGATTCCCTGTAACAGCCTCCCTTCGCCATGTTGTATCCTGTATGCGCACTCTCTTAGCACCTACATTGTTCCCATGCTCTGGGCTTTGATGTTCAGACTCTATTCTTTGTAACAGACTCTGTCCTCCATGTTACCATTCTCTTCACCTACTGCACTGCAGACATGCACCGTAGTTGCTGTACTTACGCCGTCCTCCACATTTCACAGTCGGATCACCTGATGCTCCCTTCATTCCCCATTCCCTTCAATCCACACTCCATGCTCACTCCCAAACCTCGACTCCCCATAACGCAGGTTCCTTCACTGTTACATTCTCCCTCCCTTTATCCCTTCACCTAACCCTACATTATGCTTCCATCCTTCTTATACGATGTTCATCTCTGCTTCATTCTCGTCAAGTCCGTACTGTTCCTACCCTCCATTCTACACTGTAGCTTGCCGCCCCGCCATCTTACATGGCATTCTGAGGACTCCATACTCTGACTGCATCCATTGTGTCTTTGCTTTCATCCCCCCTTTTCCTCACCCTGCAGTTCGATTCCACCCTTCCTTCTTCACAGTTTAATCTACACACCCTATGCTCCCTCATCATGTCGGAGTGAACATTTTTCTGTTCCCAATCCATAGATTCGTGTACTCTATGCTAAAATTTACACGCTCTGTCCTCCCAAACCTCAGACTGCCTTCACCATACTCTCCCCTCCACTGTTTATTCACACGGGTCCACACATTGTTCCCACACTTCCTTCTGCTACTCTGTAGCTCCTTCTGCTTTCTGCATGTCTCCCCCACTCTCCACTTCACCCTCTCCTCTCTTCTCCATAACCCACACTGCGTTCAACTCATCCTCTCTGTTTTCCATTCTCCCCACATTATATTCTGTTCCCCTGCTTCATTCCACATCAGGCTACAGAGAAGAGAATGGAGAGCTGAGGTGAGAATTATGTTGAATTCAGGGTATTATGGAGAACAGAACACGCTGAAGGTAGCTTGGGGTATGAGTTAAGGCCACATAGAGCATGTGGGGAAATGTGATGGACAGAACCTGATGTATGGGGAATGGAGAATGACATATGGAGTATGGAGTAAGGGGATGGAAAACAGAGAGGATTAGTGGTGAAGGAGCGAGGGGTATAGGGACTAGAATATTCGGAATAAAGTATATAGAGTATTAGGTCAGAGGGTGGAATGAGGAGAATGAAGAACAGAAATGAGCAAGAGTATGGAGAACAAACTATGTACAATGGCGCATGGAAAATCGACATATTCTATCTCCATGTCTCGTGCTCCGTTCACCAAGTTCTCACCTCTGCTTCGTTTCCTCATTCCATACTTTGTTCTCACCCCATTTTACATACTGTATTTGTCATCACTCATGTCCAATATGCAGTTATTTCCACTCCAGTCCCCAGTCTTTCTATTCCATGCTCTGTTCTTTTACTCCCTACTTTATGCTCTGTTCTCCACACCTCACACTCCATCACCTAGTTCTCCCCTCCATTTTCCCTTTTCCTCGCCGTTCCCATGCTTCATTCTAGTCTACATACACCGAGTCCCCTCCCTGGGTTCCCTCCTCATCCCCTCTGCATTTCACACCCCATACACACTGCATTCTCACCTTCGTCCCACATACTCTGTTCACAGTGTTCTCCGTCCTGTTCTCCGTCCTCTCCCCTCTGCTCTCCTCACTTCACTCCACTCTGTTTGTTCTCCACACCTCATATTCCGTTCACTGCTTCCTCTCCATTCCCCATTCTCCTAACCCAACACACACCCTGTGTTGTAAGCTTCATTATACATACCCTACTCTCTATAACTTACCTTCCACCGATCACACAATGCCCTCCCTCTCCAGCCCTCCGACTCTGTTCTCATTTTAAAGACTTCATTCTGCATAGTCTGTTCTCCATCCGCTTACCACACTCTCCCTTCTATTCCCCTACTCTGGACTCTACGCTCTGTACCCATACTTCATTCTTACACGGTCTGTCCTGTGTGCCTTATGGTCCATTGACCATGTTCCCCCCTTCCCTTTTCCCTATGCCATATTCTTTCTCACACTCTGTTCTTCAGCGTACACAGTGTTCTTACATCTCATGCTGCATCCACCGTGCTAGCCTTGATTTCCATTCTCCTAACTTCCATGCCTCATGTCCGATTCACTGTTTTCTGCCTGACTTTTGCCATGTCCTCAGTCTGTACCCATGTACTTGATTCTGCATACTCTAGTTTCCACACTGTCATGCTATAGCCATGTTCTCCCCCTGCTCCCCATCCTCATGCTTCACTCTCCACGCCCTGCTCTCCAGACTATCGTTCTTTTGGCATGTTCTCTCTTTGTTCTCCATTCTCCACATTCTGCAGTCCATATTGTATTTTATTGCCCATAATTCACTGTTTCGCCATGCTCCCCCCATTCTTCATTCACCACCCTGCAGTCTGTTTCAATGCTTTCTGTGTCTTTATGCTCCACACAGCACGCTGCATTCACTGCGTTCTCCCCTCCATTCTGTTTATCTCCACTGTCCTCTCTCCCTCCCAACTCATTCTGCATATTCTACACTGCACGTAAAATGAAGCATTAATCATAGTCTCTCGCGTGTGCACATCTCACTCCACATTCTCTGCCCACATGTCATATGTCTTTTTACACGGACGTTTCTCAGTACCTCATACTCTGTTCAACATGTTCCCCTTTCCAGTCTCCATCTTTCCCAATGCACCCTTTGTTCCCATACTCAACTTTTCATTTTATGAGGTCTACATTCCACACCTCGCTATCCACACACCATATTCTCTCCCATCCTGCATCCTCCTCACACCACCCTCTGCCCTCGCCTGCTGTTCTTCTTTATATATTTATTTTCCACAGGCCGTGCCCTACTTCCCATGCCATCTCCTCTCTTCCCACTCCACGCTCGGCTTCCATCATTCATTCCGTATGCTCTGTACCCAATCCCAGTGCCCGTTCGCCGTGTTTCTCTCTCCATTTTCCAGTTGGCTCACTCTTTACGCTCCACACGTCATCCTTACCCTCACCCTCATCCATATGCTCTGTCCACCATGCTCTTCTCTCGGTCCTCCATTCTCCTCACTCCACACTCTGGTGATGTATTCCAGATGTCGTTCTGCAAACCCGAATCTCCACGCATCATGCAGCATCCAGCTGTTCTCCAGACCATCCTACATGTCCTTAATCTGTACACCACACTCCATCAGACACACTTTCTTCCCCGTAACGCTGTTCAGGCTGCCATGTTCTTTCCCTCGTTTCCATGCCCCTCACTCACAACCTGGCCTTATTTTCCATATTTTGTCTCCACATCCCATTCTCCATACCTAATCTCCAGTCACCATGCTCTCCTGTCCATCTTCCTTCGTACTCACTGCATACTGTTTCCATGCTCCATGTTTCATCCTGTACATGCAAACACCACACCTCATGCTCCATCCTAAGTGCCCACCCATCTACTCTTCAGCCTTTCACCTGCTACTTCATACTTTAGTCTGTGTGCTCTGTTCTACCTATGCCAAGGCTCCACCGAGTTCTTTATTTCATTCTCTGTTCTCATCACTCCATATTCTTGTCCTGTGCAGCACAGTCCGTCCATTTCCCAGAGCGTGAGCCCTGTCTCCTCTTCTCCCCTCCACTCTCCATTCCATGCCATCTGTATTCTCTTCTCAGACTTCTCTCTGCATGTTTTATTCCCTATGCTCCACGCACTCATCATGTTTCTTCTTGTTTCTCCATTCTCCTCATTCCATACCCAGTTCACCCTAAACCATCGAATCTCAGCACCTCACAACTGTCACCGAGTTCTCCCCTCTTCTCTCCATCTTCCTCACTCCGTATTCCGTTCACCTTTCCACTATATCTGTTCTCTGAGCGTCATGCTGCACTCACGATGCTCCCCCTCCACCTCCGAGCTCCACCTGCTAGTCCCATCTTCCATATGTAGTTCTATATACTCTATCCCGCATAATACATAAACCAGTCACAGTGTCCTCCATGCCATTCTCCTTACCTCATACTGTGCACTCTATCCTGTGTACTTCATAGTTCTCTCACGTCCATATTCTCTCTTCTCCCCATCTCTGTTCTCTGTTCTCCTCTCATACTCCATTGTACACAGTCTCCATATTCCATACTCCATTATATATAGTCTCCATACTCCATTATATATAGTCTCCATACTCCATTATATATAGTCTCCATACTCCATTATATATAGTCTCCATACTCCATTATATATAGTCTCCATACTCCATTATATATAGTCTCCATACTCCATTATATATAGTCTCCATACTCCATTGTATATAGTCTCCATACTCCATTATATATAGCCTCCATACTCCATTGTATATAGTCTCCATACTCCATTGTATATAGTCTCCATACTCCATTGTATATAGTCTCCATACTCCATTATATATAGTCTCCATACTCCATTGTATATAGTCTCCATACTCCATTATATATAGCCTCCATACTCCATTGTATATAGTCTCCATATTTCATTGTCCACACTCTCCATACTCCATTGTACACAGTCTCCATATTCCATACTCCATTGTATATAGTCTCCATATTCCATACTCCATTGTATATAGTCTCCATACTCCATTATATATAGTCTCCATACTCCATGTACACAGTCTCCATATTCCATACTCCATAGTACACAGTCTCCATACTCCATAGTCCATTGTCCACACTCTCCATACTCCATTGTCCACAGTCTCCATATTCCATACTCTATTGTATATAGTCTCCATACTCCATTGTATATAGTCTCCATACTCCATTGTATATAGTCTCCATACTCCATGTACACAGTCTCCATATTCCATACTCCATAGTACACAGTCTCCATACTCCATAGTCCATTGTCCACACTCTCCATACTCCATTGTACACAGTCTCCATATTCCATACTCCATGTACACAGTCTCCATATTCCATACTCCGTAGTACACAGTCTCCATACTCCATAGTCCATTGTCCACAGTATCCATACTCCATTGTCCACAGTATCCATAGTCCATACTCCATTGTACACAGTCTCCATATTCCATTGTATATCGTCTGCTCTCCATGACTCATGCTATTTACTGCAGTCTTCCTTACATTCTGTTCTTCTCATATAACACTCTGCCCACATTGTAAACATCATGCTATACATTCTATTCTCTAGACCTCATGCTACCTTCACAGGTCCATACCTTGACCTTCTGTCCCCCTCTCTCTACCCATTGTTCCCATAAGCCACACCTCATTATGCATGGTCTGTTCTCCATCCCTCCGCTCTGTTCACAGTGTTATCCACTCCGTTTTCCATTCTCACCACTCCGTACTCCGTTTCCATACTTCTTTAAGCATATCATATACCACGTACTGAACATGCCACTCACCATGTTCTCTCACCCATGCTGTTTGCTTCACTTTATATTCTGTTCTCTTACACTCTACTGCATTCTGCATTTTCAGTTTCCCATTCTTGACACTAGTCATATAGCTGTCCCCTCTGTCCCTACTGTCTCCACTGTCCCCACACTCTGTGCTGTTGTCCTCTATCTCCACTGTCCCCACTGTCCCCACACACTGTGCTGTTGTCCCCTCTGTCCCCACTGTCTCCACTGTCCCCACACTCTGTGCTGTTGTCCCCTCTGTCTCCACTGTCCCCACACTCTGTGTTGTTGTCCTCTGTCTCCACTGTCCCCACTGTCCCCACACTCTGTGCTTCACCCTACGAACTATGCGCTCTGTACCTCACAGCTCTTTGCTCACTCTATCCTCCCTTCCACTCACCATCCTCCCCCCGTGTGTCATGCTTCATGCTACATACCCTACCCTGCATAGTGCATACTCCACTCACCATATCCTCCTCTGTATATCCTTCATTCTCCTCATTCCGTGCCATATGCTTCATTTTACAGATTCTATTCTCAGTAACTCACTCCTGATTCACCAGGTTCTGCCCTTTGATCTCTGTTCTCATTCAACGCACTGTTCCCACCTTGTGAGTCCTTCGCCATTCCCCATTCTCTCTCATACTCATTCACAGCACTGTCCCTCCCACTCTCTGGTCTCCTCACTTCACACCGTATTCCCACATTACACACTTTGCTCCCACACTTCATTCTGCATGCTGTGTAAAGCACGCCTCATGCTCCATGCATCATGTCACCCCCTCTGTCCTCCACTCTCTGCCTCTCACACGCTGTTGTTATACTCCATACATTATTCTGCCCACTCTGGTTGCCATGGGCAATGCACCATCCCCCACGTTCTCCCCACTATTCTACATGCCTTCAATCACACTGTGTTCTTCACCCTCTGTTCTTTATGGCCCATGCCCATCTCACCACCTTTCCCCCATTTTCTACTCTCCTCTTCTCCACACTTCATCTACACATTCTTTTCCCCATACCTGGCCCTCCATTCGTCATGTTCTCCCCTCCTTTCCTCATCCTGCTCACTCAGTGCTTCCGATCTCTCATTCTGCATGCTCAAACCTGCATCCCTGAGCCTTCATTCACCATGCTCTCCCACTGGGGATCCTTCTCCATCATCCTTACTCTGTCCCCAACTCCACAGTTCTTCACAGCCCATCCTCCATTTGTCCTCGCTCCACAGCTTGTTCCCACACTCCTTTCTCCTTACCCTGTTCTTCATCTACCATCGTTTAGTATGGTCTCTGCTCCGATCTTCTCACTCAGCCTCCATCCAGTGTTCTCTCCTCCATTCTCCTCACTGTTCCAAATCTCCATCCTTCGTTCTGCTCTCACCAAACATCCCAGTCAGTTCGCCATGTTCCCCAACTCATTCTCCAACCTTTCCCTGTCTCACTTCATAGTTTATGATATATATTCTAACATATATGCCATATGTTACCCTCACAGTCTTCTCCTCTCTGTTTTACAGATTCCTCCACTCATAATCCATACCTCAGAGTCCATCCTCTCTTCTCCATAGCCCACACTCTCTTTACTAAGTTCTCCCTTACTTCTCTACATTTTGCGTAGAACACGCTGTTCCACCCTGTGAACTTCACTCTACCCATTATGTTCTCTGTAGAGCATGCTCCGTTCACCATGCCTCCCCCTCCTGTCCTCCCTCCTCCGTACTCCATTATTGGATAGTCCATTCTCCGTATTTCACACTGCATTCACCGTGTTATCTGTTCTATTTTTGGTTCTCTTCATTTCATACTCTGTTTCCAAACTTCATGCTGCTTATGCTGTACTGCACACGTCATGCGCCGTTCACTGTGTTCTTGTCTATGTTCCTGACTCCATATTCTATTTCCAAACTTCACACTTAAATTTTGAAAATGCTCAACTCCATCTCTCACATCCCATTTGTCATATTATGCGTACTCCATCCCTCGTGTTATATATTCTAATCTGCACACCGCACGATTCATTTGTGATGTCTTCCTCCCCTGACCCTAATGTGTACACTTCAATCTACATGCTCTGTTCTCTATATTCCCAGCACTATCCCCTCCGCTGTCCATCCTTCTTACTTCATACTGTTCCCGCACTACACACTTCATCATGCATGGTCTATTTCCCATTTCTCATGTTGTAAGGGTCCTCATGTTCCTCACTGTGTTATTCCCTTTCTTCTTCATCTCCCTCACTCCACACTCTGTTCCAATGCTTCACTCTGCATATTCTTTGCTGTATATGTCATAGGTCATTCACCGTGTTTCCCTCAATTCTCTATTGTGATAGCCTACACATTATTCTACATACTGTAATCTCCATCCATCATTCATCATCTCTCCCTACAATCCTGCGTATTTTACCCCATGCTCCATACTACCTTCTACATAATCTGTTCTTTATAACACACACACACCTCACCATGTTCTCCCTTCTATTTTCTGTTCTCTTTGTTCCATAATCAGATCTCCTCCGCCATAGTTCATTCTACATGGTCAGTTCTCCTTTTACCACATTCTCCCTTCCTTCTGCTTCTTCTCACACCAGGCTCCATTCCCATACTCGATGCTATGTTCTACACACTTAAATCTCCATGCCTTCCATGCCATTCATGATATTCCTCCATCCATTCTTCAACCTCATCATTCATCACTTCATACTTCAGTGGATTCTGTTCTCTGCGCTTCATGGTTCATTCCTCATGCTCTTCCTTCCAGTGTTCATTCTTCCCATTCCATATCCTGTTTCCAGCACCATACTCCCCGAAAACACTCTAGTCTCCCAGCCTCATGCTCCTTTCTCCACCCTCTTTGCTCTATGTATTGCCCTTGTCCTCCATACCTCATCTTATGTTTTCTGTTGTCCACTGTCACATGTTTTATAAGTTATGGACAATGAGCAACAATATCCATATTTTCAGAAAGAGAGTGAAACATCAAATTAGACCCTTACAACATCCAGCAGAGATGACTGGAGTAGTCTGATTAAGAGAGAGCAAACAAAAGTAACAGCATCAGATTGGGGATTTATAAACATCCAGCAGAGACCACTGGGGAAGCCCCATTGAGGAAACTATCTGGGGTTTCCAATGAGAATCCTGGGTACAGCAGAGTGTCCCCTAAGGCAAGGTTTTCAAGTAAAAGAACAAATAATATCAGATAGGCGATACCGCCAAATTGTGTGTCCACGACATCCATCAGGAACTTCCAGAGGCAGTCAAGCTGAAATAATCATGCTGGAATGCTGGACGAGAGTTCCGGTAGAGCAAAGCATGCTCTCCACAGATGAGCTTCTGGCTTCTCTTTCACTGCAGGCATTTTTTATGTCATGGGATTAAATAATCACAACCTCTGTCAAAATAGTTTACTTTCTAGATGTTCTCAAATGCACAATGGTTTTATGCCCTTAGCTATTGCTGCTTTCCCCTCTCTCTGCTGCAGAGCCAGGGAGCCACTGGACCCAGGACAGGGTGTTTAGAAGACACTTGACATAAACACACTTGGGTCTGGGATGGGGGCAACCCCACTTATAGAGTCAGCTTCTCCCCGAAGAAGACAGTTTAAACAGTGTAGTACACACTACGCCGTAGCAGCACCAATTCATCATGTTCTCCATTCTTCTCCGTCTACACTGTGTGCTATGGCCAACTCCGTTCTCCACACCTCGGTCTTCATTCACCGTGTTCTCTCTTCACTTCCATCTGCTCTGCTCACACAAAACACTGATTCCATGTTGTGTCTTTCATTCTACTCTGTTCTCTGTACTCTGCGCCCCATTCCTGGTGCATTTCCTCTGTTCTCTCTCCTTACTCTTGATTCTGTATGCCCGAGTTCATCTGCACTTCACATTCTATACAGTGCCAACTTTCCCACTTTCCATTCTCCTCAACCAGTACTTTGCCACCATACGCACACATCCTTCTGCATGGCATTTTCTCCACCCTTATACTCCATTTACTATGTTCTCCCTCCCGTTCTCCAATCTCCTAACACTTAACCGTGTTCTTATGCTTCATTCTACAGACTGCAGTTCTTGCTTCACGCTGCCTTCACCATATTATCCTCTCTGTTCACAATTCTCCCCACCCCATACTTTGCCACCTTACGTAAGCCTACACATTCCCTGCTACATACCTAATGTTCCACTTGCCATGTTCTGACCGTTTCAGGCTCCTCATACCACTATGCTGCTATACTCCATGTCTCGTTCTACATACTCTGCTGTACTCCATGGCATAGTCTACATACATCATGCACATTTCACTATGCTCTCCCCATCCACCAGTCTCCTGCCTCATTTCATTTTATGCACTACATTAGTACCTCACGGTCTATTTGTCAATCATTTGCCTTACTCCACACTCTGTTCTCATACTTCATGCTTGTTTTATACAGAGTCTCTTCTCAGTATCACAGACTCCAGTGATGAAACTCTGCCTTCCAGTTCCCATTCTTCCCTCTTGATATTTTACACTTTATTCTAGATAGTCTGTTCTCCATACCTGACACCCAGGTAGGGAGACCAGCTTCTCCTCTCCATGCTTCTTATTTTATAGTACGTTAACACGCTTCTTTCTAGTTACTTTATTCTACACATATCATGCCCCATTCATGTCGGTCTCCCTTCTATTCTCCTCTATCTATCACTCCCGTCTGCCATACAGAATCCTCCAAATGTTGTCATTCATACCTCGCACACCATTCACCTGCTCTCCCCTCCTCGTTGCTCTATACTCTGTGCTTTCCCGCACTTTCCATCCATGATATGTTCCCCTTATTCCACACTGCTCCCGTGCCCCCTGCTTCCCTCTGCACACTCTGTCCTCTGTGCCTCGTATTGCCCCATATGTTTTCTCTTCCCCTCACTCAGTATTCTGTTCTTCCTTCTACATATCCTATCCCGCATACCTGATTCTCAATTTACCACACCCTTCTCCCCAGTTTGCGAGTTTTCCAGCATACTTTGTCAACAGACTTTATATATCATTCTATATATTCATCTGCATATGTCACGACCTATTTGCCATGTTCTCTTCTTCCCACACTACACACGTTGTTATCCTTAGGATAATCTCTGCGCACAAGACTTCGTTTGCAGAGTTCTTCCCTCCACCCCCATTCTCTTCTCCTAACTCTTCCTGCACACTTTGCTCTTTGCATCATGCCTCTCTAACCACTCTCTTCCCGCCATTCTCCATTCTCCTCACTACTCGGTTCTCGCATTCTGTACCGCCATCAACATAGTCCATTCTCTGTGCATCACAGCTCCTTGTGGAACACAGCCCCTCCATTCTCCATCCTCCTCACCCACAGTCGGTTTATAGTCTTCTTTCCACTGACTCTACTTCCCATACCTCATGCTTCATTTTCCTATGGTCTCTCCTCCATTTTCCAGACGCCACACTCTGTCTCCACTCTTAATACGTAGTTCTATGTATCCTACCGTTCACACCTCATGCTCTGTTCACACCGTTTTGCTGACCTCCTTTCTCTATTCGCCTCACAGTTCCCATTCTCCCTACTGCATTCTGTACTTTCTAATCTCCGTACATCACAGTCCACCCGTGATATTCTCCCTTCCATTCCCAACTTCCTCATGCCATACTTCATATTTTATACTGTGTGCTCTAAAATTAATACAGTTGCTACACCCTACTCCGTTCACGGCATTCTCTTCTCTGCTCTTCACTGATCTCACTTCACATGCGTGCTTCATTGTGCATAATCTCTCCTCCATAGCTCACACTCTTCACTAGCTTCCGCCTTACACAGGCTATGTTTGTCACACAAAGTATTGTTCCCACGTTGCATTCTTCATTCTGCCTTCTCTACTCTCTGTAACTCATGCTCTCACATCCGTTCCGCGTTCCTCTCTCTATATGGTATATGTCATTTGATATAGTCTATTCTCTGCCCATTATATTCTCCTCACTGCGTTCTCTGCTTCATTTCCATCCTCCTCACACCATGCTTTGTTCCC
The DNA here is from genome assembly GCA_004026605.1 of Ondatra zibethicus. Classification (NCBI taxonomy): domain Eukaryota; kingdom Metazoa; phylum Chordata; class Mammalia; order Rodentia; family Cricetidae; genus Ondatra; species Ondatra zibethicus. The sequence goes on from PVIU01000409.1 coordinate 297,761, forward strand.
ATCGTGTGTTCAGCATGCTGAATACCGCCTGCCTCTCAATCCACTCACCATGTTCTCCTCTGCGTTCACCATTCCCTTGATGCATACTCTGTTCTTACACGGCATCCTCCATCCCCTACCCCCTAGTCTCCGTAGCTCCTGCTGCATCCTCTGTGTTAGGCCCTCTGCTTCCCATCCTCCTTACTCCAGACTCTGCACTTGGTGGTGCGTAGTGTCTTCGCTGCACCTCACAGTGTGTTTACCGTATCCCGGGCATTCTCCATTCTGCACACTCTGTTCTGGTATCTCAGGCTTTACTGTCCGAGCCCATTCTCTGTACCGCGTACTCCCCTCAGCCGTGTTATTAATCCATTTTCCATTCTTCTCACTCCGTTCTTTCTCCTCATACCTAATTATTCACACTTTGTACCGCATGCCTCATGCTGCATTTACCAGGTTCTCCAACCTCACCGTTTCCTGACTCTGTACGCCAGCCCCACAATCAGTGCCTCATCCTACTTCATGTCCTCCACTCCTCCTACTTTAATTCATCAAGGTTTTTCCACTGCCCAGGCTCCTCCCTCCGTGCTCTTTCCTCAGCCTCCGAAGCTCATGCTGCACACTGTTCTCCATGTCTCATGCTGTATATGCCAGCTATGGCCTCAGTTTTCTGTCCTCCTAACTCCATGTTCTGTGCCCTTATTTCAACCCACATCCTCCAAAACATATTTGTAATTCTCTCTTCCTTATTTTCAGCTTCTTTGTGTTGTGCAGTGTGCCTACCCCTCCACACATTATTCCACACACTCATTTCCATACATCATGTGCCACTGAGGGGTTCCCCCTCTATTTCACATCCTTTGCTCTATGCTGCATGCTTCATTCTACATAGATTAATCTTTATACTCATTCTCCCCTCCCTTCTCCATTCTCCTCACTCCATACTTTGTTTTCATACATAAAATATCATTGTACATAGTTTGTTATCATCTCACACGCCACTCACCAGGTCCTGCCAACCATTCTCTGTTCACCTCACTCTCCATTGTGTTCCCCAACTTCCTTCTGTTTGTTTATCTCTGTGCATCATAACTCTTCACCATGGACCTTCTTCCTCAGTTCTCCTCAGTCCACGCTCCACACTTCTTTCTGTATAGTCCAGCACCATGCTACATCACACACCACTGACCAACCTCTCTGTTGTCCATTCTCCTCACTTTAGTTTGTTCATGTATTTTTTTCTGCCTTACTCTTTGTCTATCATGCTCCCTTTGACGTGCCCCTTATACTCCATCCTGTTTCCATACTTCCATTTTCTAGTCTCCATGCCCTGTATTCCGTTCACACCGCTCTTCCCTCCATTATCCCTTCTCCTCACTTTTCTCATGCTCCGTACTTCGTTCTATGCACTCCAGTTATTCATCCCACTAGGTTCGCCGTATTTTCTTTTTGATGTCACTCTGCTCTTCATACCGTGTGCTCTAAGCAGATTGCCGCATGCTCTAGTCAATGTATCCCCCTGCTATTCTCCATCCTCCTCTCTCCATACCTCATGGCACCCGGCCTTTCTCCGCCTAACTCACACTCTGGTCACTGAGTCTCTCCTCTTCTCATACAGCACACTCTTCACACATTGTATAATTCTTTGTGAAGATTCTGTTCTCTGTTCCTAAAGCTGCATTCACAGGCTATACTCTGTACCCCCCTTCTCCTCCACAGTGTTCCCATATGCCATACCTCATTTTACCCAGTCTGTTCTTCATGCCTCATACTATACTCACCATGTTATTTACTCTGTTTCCCTTCTCTCCATCCCATATTCTATACCCATACTCTGTGTCTCCTTTAACATGATGTTTTCTCTGTATTCCATTCTCCATTCATTCTGTTCTCCCTTGTACTTTCCATCCTCTCTATGTACTCTTTCCCCACGGTCCATGTGTCGTCTATCCACTGTTCTCCATATGTCATGCTGCAACAGCCACGTTATCACCTGGTTTCCATCCTCTTTAATCCATGTTCTGCTCCCAAGCCTCATTCTGCAATGCTCCACACTGCCCTGCTGTTTCCCCCTCGTCACATTGGCTGTGCTTTCAAATACCAGCGCCAGGCTGTTCAGACTGTAGCCTTGGGAGGATTTCTGTTCCCGTGGACTGTGGCTCTGTTGCTCTTGCTAAAGGTAGCTTTAACTAAATCTCTTATCATTCTAATAAAGCTTGAGATTCAGAGGCTAGCGTGAAAACCTGCGAGCTCAGAGAGCTAAGAGCAGCAACTGGTTAACTTTCTCTCTTTGCTGGCATCCCCAGAAGCCTCTCTTCTTCGACACTGCCACAACTCTAGGGAGCTGGTGGCTACACTGTTGCAGGTGTTTTTACTTAGCTTGTTATTTCTACTTAACATGCTGGCTGCTCAAGTGCTCATTGTACGGCAGAGCTGCGCCTCTGTACGCTACGAGCACTAGGCTACTAGGAAGTCATGTCTGGTTTTGTGTGTTTTTTTTTCTTTCTCCCCCTCCCAAGCTTTCTCAGGCCCTATGTAGAAATACATGCCCCATATTGGGTGTTTTCTTGGACTGCCTGCTATGAATGCTCTGCCTTAGCTTAAGCTTGTTTTTAGCTAGCTTTTTTTTTTGACTTAAGTTAACCCATTTCTATTAATCTATGTCCTGCCCTGAGGTTTGTTTACATCATCTATGTATTGTCCATCCTCCTTTGCTGCTTCATTTGTGTCTGTCTGTCTGGCCCCTGGCTGGCTTGCTGGCTCCCCTTTTCATTCTGCCCCGCCCCCAGCCTTGCCTATCACTCCTCTGCCTAACTATTGGCTGTTCAGCTTTTTATTAGACCAATCAGATGCTTTAGACAAACAAGATGAAATAGCAACACATCTTTACATGGCTAAACAATTATTCTGCAACACAAACAAATCAACACATCTTTACACAGTTAAACCAATGTTCTCTTCCACAGCAGTGCACGTCTAGTGCTTCCAGTGTCATGTTCTCCCACCTGTTTTTCAGTTCTGTTGCTATACTCACACATTGTACGCACCCATCTCCATGCATCATGCGCCACAAGCCATGTTCACCTCTGCATTCTCCTCACTCCAAACACTTCATTCTGTGCAATCTCATTTCTGCAATCTCTTGACCAAGTTTTACCATCTATTGTCCATTCTCTGCGCTCTGTACTCTGGTCTCGTGGGCCACATGTCATTCTCTATAGCCTATTCTTGCCAACGACCATGTTCTTCCCCCATTCCCAATCTCTGACTCCATATTCTGTTCACGTCTTTCTACATATTTCACTCTCTACCCCAGGCCCTATTCACCGTGGTCTCTCCCCCATTCTCCTCACTCCCCACTCCATATTTCACTCTACATAATTGAATCTCCCTACCTCCCCTCTCCAGTTAACCAGGTTCGTCTCTCCAGTCTCCTCACCATAGTCTGTTTCCATCGTTTCCTGTGCCTGCTTTCTTCCCTGTACATTATGTTTCACTTACCATGGTCTCCCCTCAGTTCCATCTCCTTCCTCCAAACTCTGTTCGTCAAAGTCCAGTCTCTATATGTCATACTCCACGGACTAACTTCTCTCCAGAGTATGTTCACATACTTCTTTCCACCTAATTTTTTCTATGTATATATTATTCTGTTTACCATGGCCTCCTCTCCATTCTCTCCATTCAAACCTTTGTTCCTATTGTCCACTCACAATGCTACATATTTTATCTTCCACGCATCATACTGTGTTCATGCTCCTCTCTCTCCTTTCTCCATCCTCCTCACTATTCATTCCCGTACTCCTTCTTTCATTCCACACATCCTGATCTCCATACATCGTTCTCAGCTCACTGCATTCTCCCTCCCATTGCCCAATCCCTCCATGCACCATTCCTTCCTCTGTGGCCGCACACTCTGCTCCATTCTACGTAGTCCGCTGCTGATGCCTCAAACTGCAGTCGCTGTGTTATCCCTCTCTTTTCTGTTACTCTGTATTGCACACGGTGTGCCATTTTCCATGTTCTCCATGTGCTTGTCATGAGCTCACCCCATGTTCTCTCCTCATACTCCGTGTTTCTGAGCCCCTCACTCTGCGTTTCCCATGGCCTTCCTTGCTTTCTCCTCTTTCCATGCTCTGTTCCCATCTTCTTACTTCAGCTAATACTCTGTGCTCTCCACATCTCCTGCTGTGCTCACTGCTTCATCTCTGTTTTCTGTTATCCTCGCTCTGTTCCCATATTCACTGTGTATGTTCTGCCCATCAAATGCTCCTTCTGCCGTCTTCTTTCCAGTTCCCCACATTGTAACACCACATTCTGCTGTTATACTCCACACAGCATTCTCTGTATTTATCTCCATACAAGATTCACCACTCAGCATGTCCTCCCTTTCATTCTCCTTGCTCCACACGCTCTTTTCATCCTGCTCACACACCTCCACATAGTCTATTTCTAAAGCCTCATTATCTTGCCCATTCTCTATAACGCCCCCCTCCATCCTCCTCACTCACACTCCATTCTTTATTCTTCAGAGTCTGACCTCCATACCTCACACTTCATTGGCCAAGCGCCTCCTGTGTTCTCCGTTCTTGTCACCCATGGTCTGTTTCCATCTGCTGTCTACCATTTCACTCTCCATACATCATGCTCCGTTCACCATCTCCCCTCCATTATGCGTCTCCCACGTCTGCATTCCCCTACTCTGTACTCTGTTCCCATCCTCCACATTTTAATCTACATTTCCTTCTAAGCTTCCTAGTTCGTTCATCGTGTTCCCCCTTCCAGTCTCAATTCTCCTTTCTCCTCACCCTGTTCCCGTATACCACACTTCATTCTACATACTCTAGCCTCTGTACCTCATACCGTATTGGTCATGCTATCTACTCCATTTTGTTCTCACTATACACCGTTCTCATTCTTCTGCTGCATTCACCATGTTCTTCTCTGTGCTCGCCCCTCATTGATGCTCTGTCCCCATAACCCATGACTGTGCAGTGTTCCTCTGTACCTCATGCTCATTCACCGTGTTCGTCCACTCTCATCACCACTTTATCCCTGTGGTTTCCATTCTCTTCCCTCTGTGTCCCCATACTTCACCCTACATGCTCCGTCCTGCCTGTCTAATGATCCATCCACCATATTCCCCGTTTTCCACCTTCCTCACAGCATCCGGTGCTGTCATATTCTACACAGCAGTCTCCAAATTCGTCTGCACACATCATTACCAGTCACCATGTTTCCCTCTTCACCTCCATCCTCATCGTTCCTTCTCCAGTCTCCTCCCTCCACGGCTGGTTCCCATACTTCTTTCAGACGTCGTTGTCCTACCTTGTGCTCGAGCTCCATCTCTCCCCTCCATGATTTTCCCATCATGCACTCCATTGGCCAGGAACTCCTCTCTGTTCTCTATCACCCCCACTTTGTTCACACACTTCCTGTTTTTCTTATGTGATTCTGCATGCATCATGCTCCATCACAGCGGTCTCTCTCCATTCTCCTTACTGTTTCCCTACTTCATATGTAGTTCTGCACATGCTTTCTCCACTCCTCACACTTCATTCCATGTTCTCCGCTCCACTGTCCTTTCTCTTCCCTGTTCCTGTACTCCATAGCTTACCTCACACACTTCCGTCTCCGCTTGCCGTGTTTCTCCGTCTGTTCCTAACTGCTTCATGTGACCCTCCATACTTCATATTGTGTACTCTATTTGTGTGTGTCAGCCACTCATTTATCCTCTGTGTTCTCCACTCTCTTGACTAGATATTACAATATTGCGTATTCTTTGAACAAGCTACATTTCCCTTGCTTCACACGACTTCTCTGTTACACTCTCTAGTTGTCTCACACAAAACACTGTTCACACACTGCACGCTTCATCCTGCATCCTCTATTTTTCTGACCAATGCTCCATCCGTAGTGCTGTCCTCTCCAAACTCTTTCTCCACATACCGTAATTCATTCTACACTCTTACTCTCCATACCTCACATGTATTCACCATGCAATATCCTCAGTTTCCACTCTCTCCCCTCCATGCTTCCTGTGTAGTTCATTCTGCATTCTCTATAACGTGTGCCACATGCTCTGTTCACCGCCGTCCCCCACTTTAGCCATTCCTTCCCTGTTCCCAGTCCCTGTCTGAGTCTTCTCAGTTTTTCCTCCACACATTGTGCTCTGTTCACTGTATTGTCATTCCCATTCCCAGTGCTCATAACACACTGTTGCTATGCTCATTCTACAGTGTCAACTTCATGCACCAGTCACCCCATCTGCCCCCATTCTCCTCACTCCCTAATGCATGCATCTTTGTACATTGCTGTAGACTTCACTGTCCATTGACCGAGTTCTCCCCCATTGTCCATACTTCCGTCTTGTCTTCCATACGTCATTCTGCATAGTCGATTCCCTATTTCACACACACCGCTTGCCAAGGTCGCCCCTCTGCCTTCCATTCTTCCCACGTCATAGTCTTTTCCACGTTTCTCTCCACATACATTCTCTTCTCTGTGTGTTGTGCCCCGGTCACCACCATCTCCCCTGCTTTCTCCTTCGTCTCCTCCCTTTATATGTCTTCCCACACAGTCTAATCACCACACTCTACACTCCACTGACTAAGCCCCCATCCGCCATTCTCCTCACTCGTACTGTGTTCTAGTACGCACACTTTTCCATGCATCATGCTGCATGTTCCACGGCATCCCCTCTGCGTGCCAGGCTCCTGACACCATAGTCCATACTTCATTGTACCTCATCTCTTCTCTATACCCCACACTCCATGTACTAAGTTCTCCTCTCCATCTCTCCTCTTCCCACCCAACACACTGTTACCGCATCGCATACTTCACCCTGCATGTCCTAGCCGTTGAATGTGAGGCTCCAGCCGTTTCTCTCCACACTCTGCCCGCTTATTGTCTATTCCTCACTGTGTTCACACCCCACATATCACACTTGTCAGTCTGCGCTCTCTCCCCGTTCTTCATGCTCTACATGTGCACCTCATGCTGCGCTCACCATGCTCAGCCTTCTGCTTGCCATCTCCTCACGCCATGCCGCGATGCTCCAGCCTCCATCTAAACTGTTTTCTCCATGTCACATGCTCTGTGCACTGTGCTCTCCCTTCCGGTCTCAAGTCTTCTCGCTTCACACTTTGCTCTTTGTCATGCTTCATTTAACACCCTGTAGTCGCCATCTCGTGATGCATTCACACATTCCCCTGTTTCTCGTTCCCACCCACACTGTTTCCATACTTCCCTTTTGCTACTCTATACTCATACTCTTTCCTCCACTCGCCACACTTTCCTCTGTTTGCCAGTTCCTCATGCCAGCCTCTGCTGCTACACTCCAGGATTCCTGTTTATGTCGCAGGTCTGTTGTTCAACTGAAAAGAGGCAGAGTGTCCATTCGGCTGGTCAGAATGCATCAGCCAGCCTTGGAGGACCCAGGAGAGAGGGAGGAGGGGAGAGGGAGACCCAAAGGGAAGAGATGGGACCCCAAGGTGGCATGGAACCCTTTAGGAGCTAGGAAGTGAACAGTGTCAGGTATTCGTGGTGGCTTGTGACTCAGCTCAGGTTTCTTTTTTGTTCTTTATTATTTGTGCACGGAGTTTGTTTCATAATAAAAGTGAAAGAAATCATTTTGTTAATTTACCCTTTCTCCCCTCCATTCTTCATTCTCAGCTCTTTAACCATACTTCATTCTATGTACTCTGTTCTCCATGACTCATTTGCCGTTCATGTCGTTTCCCCTCCATTTCCCGTCTGTGGTGGCCTTGTTGGAGGAAGCGTGTCACTGTGGGGATCATGCTTTGAGGTCTCATTTGCTCAAGCTTCCCTCAGTGTGACAGTCGGTTGACTTCTTGTTGCCCACAAGATGTAGCACTCTCTGCTCTAGCACCACATCTTCCTGCACGCTGCCATGCTCCCTAATAATGGACTGAACCTCTGAAACTGTAAGCACCCCACCCCAATTAAATGTTTTCTTTATAAGAGTTGCCATGGTCATGGTGTCTCTTCACAGCAATAGAACCCTAAGACCCCGTTCTGCTGCTCCAGACTTGGCTCCTTCCTATTCTCCGTACTTCATTGTATACACGCAAACTCTGTACCTCACACTGTGTTCATGATGCCATCCCATCTATGCCTCTACTTTCACTTGATGATCCAATCACCAGTTCTTCTTTTCCTTCTTCATTTCCTCACCTCATGCTCTTTTTTCTTACTCTTCGTTCCACACCAATGTATTCTCCACACTTCACACTCCAGTGACCAGCTTCTCCTCTCTGTGCTCCTCACTCCGTAGTCTTCCCCAGTACTTCTTTCTGTACGATACCATCCTTCTATCATGTTCATTTCTACACTCTACTCACCTGGGGTCTAACTTATACCTCACAACCTCTCCCTTCCATTCTCCATTCTTCTCTCTCCACAGTCTGCGGACACGCTCCTCTGCTTACTTTGTTCTGAGTCTATTGTGCTGCATTCGTCCTCCCCTGTCTTCAGCTCTTCCTCTATTCCCACACTAAGTAAGTAATTCTCATGTTTGCACTCCATTCTCACTTAGTCTCCATTTTCCACACTCCACATTCCATTCTCTTCTTCATCCTTCGTCCTTGGTTCTCAAGCTCCATTCTTCTTCTTCTTCTTTTCTGTAGACCCCGTTCTCTTCCTCCATCCCCATCCCTAAGCCCACTCCAGACTGCCCTCTGCACACCCCAGATCCTAAGTTGCACTGTTCATACTATTTGTATACCATTGTGGGTGCTCCATGCTCAACACCTTCTATTGTAACCTCCCTCCCATTCTTTACACTCTCCTTCATGCAACACCATCTACACATTACTAGGCATGGTCACACCTCATCTCCCATGCTAAGTTCTACCACATTATTCATCCCTCATGTCCTTTGACCATTCTTTACATGTCACTGTCATTCTTCACACTCCATACTGTACACATGTGTACAATATTGTACCCATGCAGGTTCCTGTATTTCCTCCCCCTTGACTGACTCTCCAAATTCGTTCTCCACAGACCATATTCGACTTTCCATTATTCATGTTCTGTACTCTTTATTTTATTCTCCATTGTTAATATACTATCTTTCATGCCTTAACCACTTTTTATAAATATTCTCCACACGTTAGTCTTCATATTCCAACTTTATTCTCATTTTGCATGTCATTTTCCTGTACTCCAGTCTCTGTCTTTCACATTCCAAACTACATCCTTCATGTTTTCTTTCCGTTCTTCATACAATAATCTATTCTTCATACTTCCACTTTTTCCATACTTCATTTCCATATTCTAACCCCATTATTCATTTTTCACACTTTATCATTTATTGTTCATGCTCCACTCTACAACCAGGTCCTCTAGATTCCTTTCTCTAGTCTACTCAGTTATGTCTCCACTTTCCATAGTTTATATTCCAGTCTGTATATTCAATACTTTATTGTCCAGTTCTTTCCTTTCACCAGCTTCATACTCATACCCCACCAACTAAAATTGTGTGTGTGCATGTGAAGGGGTGGGGAGGAAGAGAATTCCATATAGTAATAAGAAGGTAGCAAAATTCTATGTACTATAGATAACAAGAAAATATTATGAAGACCTTTGTGCCAATTGGTTCAGCTCTATATAAATGAAATAGTTGGATATTAATGAGGAGTAAGCATTAATATTTACTATGAGCCCAAACAATGAAAAATTTGGGAATAAATCTACAGATGATATCAAATTCATGCCCCCACCTACTAAATATTACTGAGGGGAAAATAGGTACTTACAACAGTGGAGAGATCCACTTTTTTCCCATGGGTTGCCGTATTCATTAATTTTTGGATGTCAGTTCTTCTCACAGTCTATGGATGACATAGAGTAGAAAAACACATTGACCGTGTTCCCCACTGCTTCTGGGAACATCTCCTACTCATGGGAAGTCTTCTGGGATGGGAATATGTTTGGGAAATATGTGTACAAGAAGGAGCTAATGCCTAGACTACACAGAAATATCTGCAGCTCAACAATAAAACATCCTAGTTGAAAACAGGCAAGAGGCTTGAAAGATGTTTATCTACAACAGATGCAAAGGTGAACAACAGGAACATGAAAGGTTCTCTCCGTCACCCAGTGTCACCCTGCATCACCCATCATTGCTCAACATCATCTGCCATCACCCAGTGTCACTTAGTACCACTCAAAACTTCTGGCCACTCAGGAAATGCACCTCAAAAGGACAATGAGACCCCATCCTAATCACATGACCAGCTGCTGGCACAACCCAGACAATGTAGGGCAAGATGACCGACACCTTTGTGCCCAGCTGGCGGTGATGGAAGATGATGCAGCTATTGTGGAAGGCAGATGAAGAAGATATGTGAAATTATTTCCATTCTTTTGTATTTGGTGAAACTTTATTTTGGGGTTTGAATGTGATCTATTTTGGAGGAAGTTCCTTAGATTGCTGAGAACATGTATTCTGTATCTTTTGGAAAGAACATTTAGTTCGTAAGTCTATTTGATCTGTGGTGTAGTCTAACTCTGAGGTTTATTTACTGGCTTTTAGTTTTGATGGCCAGCCAAAAGATGAGAATGGGGTACAGAAGTCGGTCACCATGATTTCTACCAGGACTTATTTAACATTTCATATCCAGTAGCATTTACTTGTATATGTACTTAAAATTGTTATGTCTTCTTGATCAGCTGTTCCCTTATTCTTATGTGGTGGCCTTATTTATCTCTTCTAAGTAATTATGGTTTGATGTCTGCTTTGTCAGGTGTCTTAGCTATGCCAACTTATTTGAAGCATTCCTTTGCTTGACAGATGGTCTTCCATCATTTGGCCCTCAGTCTGCATCGTTACCAATGAAGTACGTTTCTTGGAGACAACAGATAATTGGAACCAGGATTTTTAACCCAGTCAACAAGTCCATGTCTCTTTATTGATAAATTGAGGAGGACATTGTTACTATTGAGAGATCTTTGCTAATTTCTGCAATTTTGTTAGTTCTTTTTCTGATTGGTTAGATCATTGTTAGTTCTTTACTTCCTCCCGTTGGTATTAAGGGTTTTCTGGTTTGGTATGTGGGACATGTTGGGGTCCTACCTAGCTTTCCTTCATTCAGCCATTTCTTTCATGACATGCTTTCTTGTGCTCTGAGACTCTTCTTTCTCAGGGATGTGTTATTCCTCTCAGTACCATCTGCAACGCTGGCTTGGTGGTCAGGAGCTTAGTTTCTGCTTGTCTTGTCCTGTTCCACCATCACTTTTACAGTACAGATTTCTTGCATGACACTATTGTTGGGCATTTACTTAATTTCAGGAATTGAAATGCCTTGCTCTCCATGTTCCTGCTTTGAAGGTTGCTGACTGAGATCTTGTGTTCTTCTGACCTTTCTGCCTCTGCAGGTGAGTTGATGCTTTCCCCTCTAGCTTTGTATTAGCTGCTTTTCTGTTGTGTGGCAAACACCTGAAGGAAACAGCCTGAGGACGGAAGGGTTTGCGTTGGCTCACAGTGCCTATCATGGCGAGGAAGGCACAGCGGCAGGTTTAGGGTTGGGACAGAATTTCTAATAATGTCTGAAAGGGCTCTAAACTTTCTCCTGATTCTTTGTACTATATCTTTTTTTTTTCAAATTAGTGTTCCCAGCCCTAATCATCAGGAAATCAAAATATTGGACAACTACGAAAAGCATTGAAGACATCACCCTGTGGTATCAAATCCTCAGGTAACGTTTCATTTATGTAAAAAAGATCACGCCCATCTCATTAGTGTGCAAATTTCTTTCATCTTTAATGAATGGTAAAATTATATGTATATCAAGCAATTACTTTGAAATAAATTTATTTATGGTTTATGATAAGTAAATGTTTGATTTATGCACCCACTTTATATTCCTATATAGTTGAGGTCATGTAAATTTTTCTTGGGTGAAATGGGATTGAAAGTGGAGAGTTATAAATTCCAGGCTTAACACTCACTTTCCAAGGGTCTGGCCTCCCAGAGACATGGAAACTGCTGTGCGGCCGGTTGGGTTAGGCAGACTGCATGTCACTTGTGGTCATGGAGCCTCTGCCGGTCCCCACTGGTCTTCCTCACTGTGGAGCCAATCCCCTTGCTTCTTCCTGCTTACTGACCTTTGGTTCCAAATAATGAATTTCAGCATTTGGGGTTCCTCATCCCTGTGAATCTGTTCTCTTCTAGCATGATAGTTTCTGAGAAGCAGTTCTTTCTCATTTGTTCCGTGGGTTTCCACTGGCACACTTTTGGTACTGATGTCTGATGCAGTTCTCTGTCAGGGCAACCCAACACCCGGTCACTCCAATAAATCCCAGGTAGGAGGCAGGAGGATGTCAAGGAGGTCGTAGATGTTGAGATGAGCATTAGAACAGAGCCTTGCAGAGTCTGCAGTTCAGGGGAGGCTGAAAAGAGAGGACTGAGGAGAGGAGGCCTGGTACATGGTACAACATAGAGCTGGAAGCAGGACAGGAGCCTCTCAGCAGAGACACAAGCCACACAGCCAGGAAGGGTGTATGGGCACATGTAGAAGGGGCAGGCCCCTGAAGTGTATCAGGCCTGTGCCCTATAACCCCTTATTCACACTGATCCACACTCATATGTATGCCTACTAATATCTCACACTCAAACACAAAAACATTTGTTGAAACCCACAAGTGCAGGATGGATTCACACTGGAACACACAAGCACACTCACCAGATACACAGTCACAGACACTACATACACTCACACCTGTACTCAAATGTACATACAGACACATCTTCAGTCAAACACACAGGTACATCTCACACACACACACACACACACACACACACACACACACACACACACACACACACACACACCATAGCCCACCACATTCATCCTTTCTCTTCCCTTCATGGTAACTGAGAAGCCTTGGTAGGTGGCAGGTGCTAACAGTGTCTCCATTTATAGAGTGGGAAACTGAGGCATGGGGGAAGGGGCTTTCTGAGAACTCAAGGATTTGGATTTGGCTTAATGGAAAGCACTGGATGTCAGGCCCTATCCTCCTGTCACTGGGGTGACATAGACACACTAGGAGCACATAGGGACACTGGAGAACCACAACAGCCTTCTCTCATGTGAGACCTCCCAGGGACAGAAACACTGAAACAAGGTCAGGGACATCCAGAATGGAGTCTGTGGCTCTCTAACTAACAGATGATCCCAGATCTCAGGTTCCCACCTGGGCCCTGCAGGGCCACTTCCCGTCTCACATACAGAGGTCCAGAGGGCAGAGTCCTGTCCACTGGCCCGGAAGTAGAACCATGTGCATGCACAGAGCAGGAAGACCGTTCTCTTAAGAATGTCCCACCACCCACGCATGCTTGGTGGCAGGAGGTGAAGCCAGCTGTGGCCACAGGGTTCTGGTTCAGAGCAAATATTGTCCTAAAGTGGTTCTGGAACGTGCCTTGTGCATTTGTGTTTTTGTGTGTGTGTTTTGGGAGCTGCTGCGTTGACAGTGGCTGCCAGCCAGCCTCCACAGAGGGAAGTAGGGGAGTTAGACAGCCTCTTGGGGCCCCCACACCTGCACCTCACATCTGGCTCTGGTTTATGTCCAGGGCTGTCCATCCACCATGAGCTTGTACTGATAATTCAGGGCAGGTACCCATCTGAAAGATGCCCGCCCATCTGAAGGATGCCCACCCCTCAAGGTGGGGATGGAAGACAGGCCCAGTTGAGGAACTGAGTCCTCTTGTTAGAACAGGCCCAGCAGGAGAAACTGCTCTTTACCAACCTTAGAACTGGCCATTGAAGCCAGTTAGATACTTGAAGCCACCAGATAGATACTTGTCCTGGAGCATAAGAGGCAACCAGACCTGATGACTGAGGAGGGACAGAGTAGACCCTTTCTTCTGGGGTCTCCAGTCTTCTAGTTCTAGAATCAAGTGTAGGAACGGGGAAGGAAGACAGGAGGTCTGGGCCCTGGCCAGCCCTAGGGTCATCTCACAAGGACCTGACATTCCCTGGGAGCAGAAAGAATGAGGCTAGTGGGCTGGGGCCAGTTTCCTGGTCTCCACCATTCCCGCACAGCTGGAGGGTTCACTCCCCTCAGTCTCTCACATGGGCAGGTGATGGTAAGTCACATTTTTGTCCCCAGGAGGGTGGCTATGGTCAGCAACTCCACAGATCTGCCCAGTGTTCTCAGGAATGTTCTAGAAGCAGAAGTAATGAGTTCTCCAAGGTTGGGATGGATGGAACATGGTGGGCTGTGGGGGATAGCACTGAATTCAGGAAGGTCCTTGGTCCTCTATGTGTTAGACACCTGGTATCATGAAGCCCACCTACATGCCGCTGTCAGTCTGTTTGCCAACTCCACCCACTTTCGCTCCCTGTAAAGCTGCCTCAAGCAAACACTGGCCATACTTAGATGACATTTGTAGGCTGATTCCTGCCCACCTAATGGGCTCCTCCCTGGGCATCTGAAATCCAGGTCCTCTCTCAAGGGTGCCTAGCGTCTCTTTCAAAGAGAAAGCCCTCAGACAAACTTGACCCCCCATATATGTCTCCCTATGATGCTGAGTTTTGTTTGCTTGGGCAGGTGGGCACACAGTGGTAGTGACTCTGGGGAGAGTTAGGACTCTCTGACCTGAGATCATTCCTGTCACCTTTTGTACACTTCTACTTTGTGTTTTGTTTTTTTGAGGGGTGGGGGTGGGGAGCGTAGTATATGCACATGTTCATGTGTATGTATGTATGTGTGCATGCAGATGCATCTGTGTGTACATGCATGTGGAGACCAGAGGCCCACATCAGATGTCTTACACTATTCTCTGCCTTATTCTTTTGAGCCAAGGAGCTCACTGATTAGCTAGACTGTCTGAACAGTGAACTCCGGGGATCCTCCTGACTCTGCCTACTACTTCCACTCTGAGCACTTGGGTTACAGATGCACTCCACCCTGGCTTTGACATGCTGGGGAGCCAAGCTTAGGTCATCATGTTTGCATGGCAAGTCCTTCACCCATAGCAATCTCTCCAGCCCGTACCACAAGCATCACTTTGTATATCTGAGCAGCCTTCTACTCTCTGCTGGAGATAATTGATTCCCAGCCTAGCCATGTGCTCTCTTAGGTCACTAGACTTTAGTCAGATCTTCTGAGTTGGCACTGTGAGGTGGAGGTGAGGGAAGGGCCAAACAAGAAGTCAGGAAGAGACCAGCATGATCTTTCTGTGGGGTTGGCTCTGCCAAGGCCCTCTCTACTGACCTCACTTGGTCTCCCCTTGTCCTCCTGGAGTGAGACACCTGCATCTCCTGTTTAACCATTATTGAATGTTGGGAGTGATCTGTGACACACAAGACAGAACTTGGGACCCAGCTAGAGAGCCAATGTATTCCAGGCATCATCTTGGGGAGTGTGGAGGACCTGGAAAGAAATAAGTGGCCCTAGGAAGCCAGAAGGTAGCTCAGATGCTCTCCATGGCCAAGGCAATGTAGGCAAGGAAGGATGAGCATCCCAACAATATGGAGAAAATCAGGATAATGTGAGTAGCTGTGGTCCCTGTGGGTCTGACTCAGGTATTCATTACTATGATTGTTCCTTCTTTGAAGGCTTCCCAGGGCCTGGCGGTGGTGGCGCACGCCTTTAATCCCAGCACTCGGGAGGCAGAGGCAGGCGGATCTCTGTGAGTTCGAGGCCAGCCTGGTCTACAAGAGCTAGTTCCATGACAGGTTCCAAAGCCACAGAGAAACCCTGTCTCGAAAACCAAAAAAAAAAAAAAAAAAAAAAAAAAAAAAAAAAAAAAAAAAAAAAAAAAAAAAAAAAAAAAAAAAAAAAAAAAAAAAAAAAAGAAAAAGGAAACAAGAAAAAGAAAGAAATGAAGGCTTCCCAGGAACTTCAGGTCCTGAAGGAATCCCATGGGATTCCAGAAATGCCCCTCCCTGCCTTTCCTAACCTCATAGTCACCTCCATGCTCCTTCATGCCTTCCTCACCTGGTCATCTCAAGCCCTTGAGAAGCCAAAGACTTATTCACTAAGATCTTCCACCTGAGATCACTGACCCATCCCAGATCTTGGAGCCGCAGATGGCAGAACCTGAGCATTTTTGCCATCACAGTTACTTGGAGGCTTATTCTATCTCCTTTTCCGGTGCAGCAGAAGTCATGATGGGAGACATGCCCTGGCACTCAGATATCACCCCATAATCTTGAATTCTTTAGATTCGGGGAAGATGTTTGAATATGAGAAATCCCCCAAAGGTTCCATGGGGACTTTCAAACTGGAGCAGAGATACACTGGAGTGAAGACTTCCTGCCTGCGGCACAGGTCGTCACACCTGCCTGGCCTCCCATCCCATCCCCGTCTTCTTCCAAAGCAGATCCACTGGACTTCAGAGAGACTGTGGGATGCCTTGCCCTTAATTACAACCAGAACAACTTGAAAACACAAAGAAGAAGTCACTGACCCTCTCCCATGTCACACCCCAAGCTGGGAATTCTTGCAGAGCTCACCCTGAAAGACCTGGGGCTCTTTTTTTCTTTTGAGGAGGAGGATGTGGAGGCTTTGAATCCAGTCTTCCACCACCTGCTCTTTTCCTAAGACTTGCAGTAGACTCCTCTCTTAACTGATGTTTTGTAATAGTAGGACAACCAGGACTGGCCAGAGGGACAACTATTAAAAGCACAGCTCAGGGACCCCAAGGGCCTGACCTGTGTTCTTTTGACAGCCTCTGAGGTAGGATGACTTCATTCCCCCCTCCATAAAGAACAACTCAGCAGGGGCTGGAGGGATGGCTCAGTGGTTGAGAGTTTTTGTTGCTCTTGCACAGGATCTGGGTTCAGTTCTGTGACTCAGAACCATTGGTAATGGAGAGTCATCCTAGCTGTCCCCTGTGCCCCAAGTGTGAACACACAGATACACGTCAGTGGCCTATGTATATGTGTATGTGTATGTATATGTGTATGTGTATGTATATGTGTATGTGTATGCATATGTGTATGTGTATGCATATGTATATGTGTATGTGTATGTATATGTGTTTGTATATGTGTATGTATATGTATATGTGTATGTGTATGTATATGTGTATGTGTATGTGTATGCATATGTATATGTGTATGTGTATGTATATGTGTATGCATATGTGTATGTATATGTATATGTGTATGTGTATGTATATGTGTATGTGTATGTGTATGCATATGTATATGTGTATGTGTATGTATATGTGTTTGTATATGTGTATGCATATGTGTATGCATATGTATATGTGTATGTGTATGTATATGTGTATGCATATGTATATGTGTATGTGTATGTATATGTGTATGCATATGTGTATGTGTATGCATATGTGTATGTGTATGTATATGTGTATGTATATGTGTATGTGTATGTGTATGTATACACAGTAGGCACACCAATAGTCTGGGGCCAAAAGCAGAATAAGAAAAGCAGTGGATTTGCTAACACAGGGCTCTCAGGGAGTAGGTTTCCTGAGACTGATGGCAGCCAGATTGGCACAGAGGTGCCACAGCCTGGGAATTCCTGCTGCCTTTGGCGGTGGGGCCTGTGGCCTACTGAGGGCAGCTCAAAACCGCCAGGATTCCGCTCACACCTGTCCCCACTTTTCTGGTAGCTCTTTAATCTTGACTATCAACCTGATTGGATTGAGACACCTAGGACATTAATGAGCAGTCTGTGTGAGCATTTCCAGAGAGGATTAACTGAGGGGAGTGTGGGCAACACCATCCCATGGGCTAGGATCCCCGATGGAGTAAAAAGAAATGACAGAAAGAAGCTAAGCACCAGCATTCCCCACTCTGCTTCCTGGTCTGCTGAGGTGAAGGCAAGCCGCATGCAAGCCGCCATCGTAGAGCTACCTCCTGTTGTGCCTTCCCACCAAGATGGACTATATCCCTCATCCTGTGGGCTGAAATAAATCCTTCATTAAGCTGTTTTTGTCAGGTATTGGTCATAGAGAAGTAATACAGTCCTGGTTTACTCCCACCAGGAAGGTTCTTCCCATCTCAGACCGGATAAAAGCCTCACTAAACAATCGCCCATTGCTCTGGGAATGGGGGGAAGCCAGAAGTCACCATGCAGGACATCATATATTAGCATACAGGAATACTGAGAAAGAGTGCCTTGTGGAAGGCACATTCTCCCAGGTGCTGCATTTCCATGTGCTGACCCTGCCCCCGGGCCACTCTAGACTACAGATGGCCATGAGGCCATACTGGCCTCCTGGACCACAAAGGGCTCATAGGATCGAATCATGACACTCACATGGTCTAGAACTCTCTAGGTGATGAGGTGACCCTGGATCTATGCCACTGAACACACTTCTGCCTCTTGGCTCCATCCACCATCACCCTTTTCTTTCCTTTCTCTCTTTCCTTGAGGCTTCCCTCTCAGCTGCCTGAACCCCAGTCCCTAACCAAACCCTCTACTAGCCCCTCCTTCCCACCTCCCTGCTTTATGCAATCTGAACCCAAAGACTCTGAGATTCCTTCAAATCCCGACACTCCTCTCAGAGGGAGTGAGGGATAGCCCATTGCCTAGCATCTCCCGAGTTCAGATGCTCTCCTGATGGAGAACCTTACAGCTTGGCCCTCTGGAAGGTACTGACTGGCAGGAAGTTTCCCCCTCACTCCTACCCCACGTGATTCAATTCCTGGGAGACACAGCAGCATTGATTTTGAAATCCTTTTGAAAATGTTTGCTTTGTTTTATTTAGAAATTTCCCAAATTTTTACCAAGTTAAAGAGATGACCACAAGAATGTGTAGCCTGGGTAGATGTCTGGCATAAACAGCCCCTCCCCCACCACCCAGCCTTCCCCTACAACCGCAGCCCCCCAACTCAGCATCAGAAATGCCAAACACAAGTAAGAAGATACACGGCGCTGTAGATGTAGCTGGGTGAAGGGCACAGAACTTCCCTGTGGCCACGGTGCACATGGGCTTGTGCGCACAGATGCATGTCACACACACCAGAAAACATACTTGTGTGTGTATGCTGGTATAACACATACTTATGTGTACATGAGCTATACATACATACAAGTATACACGTGCATATTAGTTAGGCAACCTGTTTCTAATCCTGGTGAAGAAGTTCTGGTGAAGGGTTGGGAACAGGGTGCTGAAGTCAACTGGGGATCTCAGCAACCACTTGGCCTCTCTCTGCCTGTTTCCTCATCCTTTCCCCCACACCTTCCAAGTTCCTTTGGAGAACCCAGTGGGGAAGATATCATAAGGCTCTGCTTGTCAGCCAGCACAGTCACATGGACAACGCTGTGCCCCCTACCCACCCAGGAGACCCTGGCAGCTGAGAACCCTGAGGCTACTGTAGAAAAAAAATGAATGAGCATTGCAATCTTGAAATCCTGCCCTTGATCAAGACTCCACCTATAGAACACAGAGGACACCTTCCCAGAGGCAGCTGGCACTGGAAGACCTGGGATTGTGAGTGGAGATAAGGACAGAACCCTGATAAAGGATCCAAGTCTTATCTAAGAACCTCTCCAGTTTTGCTCTACAGGCTACACCTCCAAGGCCCATTGGCTTCTCTCTTCTTCCAGAAGCTGCTTAGCCAGGTGGTAGAGGTCAGCTTTGCTGCCTGAGGGACTCACCTTGAGAGATGCCATTCCTTGGCCAGGTACATTTATTTGTAAGTATCCAAGATAACTCCCTGCTTCAAGAAGTGGGAATTCTTTGCCCCAAAGCCCAGAACACGGCTGCCCCATGGGCCTAAGATAGCATAGCTACCAACCAACAGTCTGGCCACATGGAATGGTGCTCTGCCCACCCAAGAGGCCAACATGGAGCCCAGAGGAACCCCTCATGAGCTGGTTCTTTCACAGGGGAGGCTTTATAGACCCTCAGGGCCCCTGGAATCTCACTTTTCTCTGGGCATCTACAAAAGATGATCCAGGACTGCAGGACTTTACTGGTACATAGACTCTCAGCCTTTCAAATAGTCACTGCATCAGGAAATTAATTCACTATGCAAGGCTCTGGTGGTGAGAATAAACACACACCATCACTCAAAGCAAATGTGGGTGTCCAAGGCTCCTCATCTCAAGTACAAGGCTCATGCTGACCGTTCAGAACAGCCATACTTGCTGAACCCCATCCTGCCCTCCTCCTGTGCCCTCCCACAGAACCAGCCCTGGGCGTGTGGGGACTGTCTATCCTGTAGTCATCCCTGTGTTGGCTTCAGAAAAGTGGGGCTGCCTTTCTTTTCACTGATGCCGGGGTTGCAGGGAATCAGCCAAGGAGCTTGGATAATGGCCAGCATAGAGCAACCCTAGCTCTGCCCACGAGGCAGGCTTGGCTGGGCCATTAATAGGGCAACATCACTGGTGTTCAGTCTCTGCCTTTCCTCTTGAATGGGGTCCACCAAGCTGCCTGCCACCCAGCAAGCAGAACTGAGCCAAGAAAGACAGCACACTGGGCCAGGTATAGATGAGGACCTGAGCTGCCAGCCACACCTAGGTACACCATATGGATCTTTGGCACAAGCCCCGGCCAGATAACATCCTTCCTTCCTGAGCCCCACTTTGCCAGCGCATCTCAAAAGGCACCCAAGTGCCAAGTTCCCAGCTCCAAGACATGACCCTGCTGGCTGCCTCTATGTACCAAGGGTCCCAGAATAGGCCCAGGCAGGCCTAGAGAGTCCATGAAACATTGGCTTCCTTTAAGAGTCATTTCCAAGTGAGAACAAGAGCTACATCATTATCCTAGAAAACATCTGTACCCCAAGTCCAGCCTGCATCATGTGTTCCAATATCAGGTGAACACTTGGGACCTTATTCCACTATAGAGTGACCACTGTTTGTCATCTCCCACCCACCCAGGCCTCTGCTTCATTCTGACCAGCACCCTCCACAGCTACACCACTGTCCGTGCCTGCACCAAGCTCTGACTACAGTGGATGCTCCTCGACCCTTCTAGCCAGTCCCTACCTCACAGTCAGTAGCACCATTTTCTGCCAAGATCCTTATCATAGCCCCTTCACCTTGCTCCCAGGGCCTACCCAATACCGTCCCCAGTCGTCCTTCACCTCATGGGCACCTGTCTTCAGGTGTCCCTTCCCACTTACCCCAGTGACTGAGAGACTGAGGTAGTGTGTGGCTGCTTTCACTCCCTGCTGTTAATCTGTCCTGGTGAGGTCTGTGCCCGGTGTGCTGATCCAACCTTGCTCATCTGTAGTTTATTTGATAGAGTCCCACCTGGCTCCAATGGCCCTCTGTGCCTAGCACTTTCTGCTTGAGACCCTCACTCTGGCTTCCTCCAAACTGGGGTCATCTGGGTCCTCAGGAATGGCAGGCCCTCACCCGCCTGGCGCATGCCGTCCTATCTAAGCCCCAGCATTCTAGGAATGGCTTTTCTGCCCGTGGCTTTCATTGCAAAATACAATTAAACATCCCCAGGTTGGCTCTGCCAGCTGGCACAGGACATCTCAGTGAGGTGTGGCTTTGGACGCCAAGGGACTGGCTAGTGCCAGGAAACTGAGCTGTGTGCCCCCGGGATACTGTTCTGCCCACTCATCTGCTGGCAACGCCTTGTGCCACAGCGCTTTGAAAGGAGGAGTCTGATGTCACACACAACCTGTCTGAAGACAGAAGTAGCTCAGCTGCTGCTTCAGCTGGAGCTTTGCCTTCCCTTGGGCAGCACATGTGGGCTACAGGGAGGGGCGGCCTATAGTCAGGCCCTACAATAGCACAACAGGACTGTATCAGTAGTGTTTAAGCCCCACATGTCCACTGTGATGGCCAGGCATGGAAGGCCAGACCTACAAGGCTAACTTGTGCTGGCCCGAGCAAAATGTCCCCAAAGAGGCTCAAATACGGCCCTCATCCCTTTTGCCAAGTTCATTAAGGCCACACTTGTTTATCTATACATTTATTGAACATCCATTGCATATCTAGCTGGGATCCAGGTGCCATGTGCCTCTGACAAAGACAGCTAAGTCTTAACATACATACAGTAAAGATAACACAAGCAGAGTGACAAACACCCAGTCCTTCCTAGGTGGGACCTGCAGATCTGTCACACCAAGCCAACCAGAAGCCCATTCCAATGGTGACTTTTACCCAAATGAGGTGGCCTCTTTGTCCCAGACAGCCCAGATTACAGTGGGACTATGCGGGGGTGGTGGGAGGGGGCGTATACCAGGACAGCGCCTTGTTATCTCAGACACTGACGTCACTGTCTGTAGTGGGGAGTGTAAAGGGGGGTCACTTCCCTAGACCAGACAGGAAACCTGCCCAGCACAGGAGGAGGTTCCCTCTGAGTCCAAGGTACTGGGGCCCTCTGCTCCCATGCTGGTCCTCCCAGGTCAGCCTAGACCTGCTTTCTGTTCCTCACAGCCCTGCACCCTTTCTTCAAGTTCAAAGCCTGTAGGACAAATATCTCACTTGTCTCCTGTGCCTTCCGAATCTCCCTGAGTCCCACTTTGAAAGAAGGTTGGACAGGAGTCAGAAGATCATTTCACAGGTTGCTTTATATCTGGATGCCTGCTGACCACTGAGTGAGAAAATGGGAGACACTTAGGAACCTATAATGAGAGACTGCCCAGCATATAGGTGCTCCCTGGTTTAGGTAGATGGAATCTAGAAGGAAGGAAAAGATAGAGACAGCCAGCCTTGAAGATTCAAGCGTGTTGGGAGGGAGGATCAGGATGACCTAAGAGACAGAGGGGCTGGGGTCCTAAAGAGCGGCTCAAACCAGACCCAGGATTCCATGCTCAGAAGAGCCAACTATTAAAGAGGAAAAGTCACAAGGCCCTCCACACATGGCACCAAAAAAGATGTCAGGCCCAGACATCTTAGCAGGGCTACTGTGGTCCTAACTGGATGCACCATCTCTCCTCACTAGAGACTTCCTCATGACAAACTCACTAAATCATTTCCAAGATTCAATTTGGGGCTAAAAGTTTAGTCTCAGCCCAAGGGACTTTAGAGCAGGTCAAAGAGAGGAGCGGCCTTCACTTCCAGGAAGCATATTGAAGGTGCCCAGCAGACTCCTCACAGCAAACTTATATTCCCTTTACAGAGAAGGCCAGGCCAGAGGAGAAAGACACTCTGCCACAGTCTATCAGAGCTCAGACTGATACTTTCCACACTGGCAGCCTTGGGAACCTCTGCCTTCTTAGTGTCTCCTGTACGATGATGATATCATCTCCATCTCTATAATGGGACAGTTTCATATCCTGGGCATGGTGTCAGGCATCACTCACAATGGCTCAAATCCGCAAGTCATCAATATGGAGCATGAAAGGAAGGCAACATTACCCCCACACACCCACAAATAACAATAACAACAAAACAAAACAAAAACCTTCACTGAAGACATTTTCTTAGCAATGACTTCCAGTTACCAAATCAAATCAAGATACTACAAAAATGATAGAAATGGTGTTGGGAGATCGTCTTAGTTCCTTTTCTGTTCTTTGGGGAGATACTATGACCAAGGCAGCTTATAAAAGAAAGCATTTAATTGGGGGCTGTCTTACAGTTTCAGAGGGTGAGTCCATGACCATCGTGGTGGGGAACATGGCAGCAGACATGGTGCTAGAGTAGTTGCTGTAAGCTTATACCTGATCCAAAGATTCAAGTCAGATAGATAGACAGACAGAGACACTGACTAAGACTGAGACTGGCTGGGCCTGGCATGGGCTTTTGAAACCTCAAAGCCCACCCCCAGAGACACACTTTCTCCAACAAGACCACCCTTCCTTATCCTTCCCTAAGCAGTCCACCAACTAGAAACCAAGCTTTCAAACACATGAGTCATTCTCATTAAAGCCATTACAGAGATGTATGTGAGATATGGAGCTGGATGGATGGACAGATGATGGATGGATGAACTTTAGGTGGGTGAATGGATGATAGGTGGTAGGCGTATGGATGGATGGACCTGTGGACAGATGGGTGGGTGGATGGATGGGCTGATATGTAGATGGATAGTATGATAGGTAGGTGGATAGATGTATGAATGAGTGGGTAGATGAAGGGATAGAAGTAGATGAATGGTGGCTGGCTGGATATATAGGTGGGTAAGTAGGTATATGTGTAGATTATTGAATAGATGGATAGTGAAGGATGTAGGTGAGATAGGTGGATTGGTTGATGTTGGGTATAGGTGTTTGGATATGATTGAAGATGTGAGTGAGTGGAAGAGGAATAGGATGTATATGGATGGGTAGGAGGTACAAGGAAGAGCTGTGGTCAGCTAGATAGAGTGTTAAATGGATATTCTAATGGTACTTTCTTTAGCTAAGCTCTGAGCACAGAGAATGGTTGCAAAGATCCCCTCTACACATACTGCATAGCTGTGGTTTCAAGCCTTGGCCCCCAGGCCACATAGCTGTGTGGCTTCTTAATCCCCAAATAAGGTGGACAAAGCCCACTCTGGCCAGCCAGGGCTCAGGAAGCCTGGGAGGGGTGGGAGGCACTGCTCCCGGAGCTGAAGTCAGTTCCTCCTTTTCTAAACAATGGGACTGGCCTGGTCTTGCCGCACCTCCACCCTGCTCCACCCAAGCTCCCTCCTCATCTGCTGGGGTGCTGGGGCCCTAAGAATGGGATGCAGGGAGCTAGGGGTGGGAACAGGAAAGCATAAAAGACCAAGGAAGCACATCTGTCTGAGGCTTCCTTGTGAGGAGAGGCGGCCCCTGGGACTGAGACCTCTGGAGAATGGGAGGGGGTGGTCTGCCTTCCCCGCCCCCCATCAAGGAGGCACTCTGGTTTCTTATTATTGTCTTTTCTTCAAGTTCCGAACTGGAAGCCCTTCATCCTCTTCCTTACAGTCATCCTGCTCTGGCTCCTCCCTTCCCTTCCCTCGTACTCCCTCCTCAACTCATCCTCTGTTTCTCAGGCCACTTGCCCAGCTGACCCTGGGGAGGAAGACAGAGGTTCTGGATCCAGTACTTCCTGCTGGTTTCCCAGCTCTTGGCCTCCTGTTGAAACTCAGCTCAAAGCTGGGCTCCAGCTTCTGCCCCTCGGTGTACCATTCCTGGGGACAGCAGGAGGAGAGGAAGCCAGGTCTCCAGAGGAAAGCTGAGTTACTCCCAGGACCAGAGATTCTATTCCTCAGGGGCTTCCAGGAACTCAGAGATGGATCCAGGAGCTTTTCCTGTCTCTAGGCCTCCCAGGACCCATGGCCCGTGAACATGCAATACTGCCCCACATACTGACCTCAGAGAAGGATTGTTGTGGAGCAGGGTGGGTCCGGGGCCTCTCTGGAGAAGAACACGGAAGAGCAAGTGTAAAGGAAGCCGAGAGGGTCCTGCTGCCCTCCTGCTCTTTCCCTGTCTGTCTCTGGCTGTTTAAAGGGACTTGGCCTGTGGCAACCTCAGTGGCTTTCCTTCCTCATGCCTCCTCCATGGCCAGGAATTGTGGTGATTCTCACTATCTCATCCTTGCATGAGACAGTTGCGGCTGTATAGTCTCATGTCACAGTCAGGGAACTAACGCTGTTCCAGCTAGCTCTTTTTCTCTTTCTGCCTAGGCTGCTGGAGAGCCAGAAGCTCCAGTCCAAGACCCAGAGAACCAGCCATTGGTAGTAGAATCTGGCCACAAAGCCATGGTTGCCCACTTGCCTGAAGAGTTCTGGAGAAGCTCATGGGAAGCTGCATGGAACCAGCCCTGCATTCCTTCGGCCTGCTGCTGTCACACAGGTGGACACAGCCGAAGTTAATGCAAATAGGCTGTGCCCATAAGGCAGAGCCAGCGAGCCAGCATCTTCTTGATCATTGTTAGATGAAGGGAATTTCACAGAAGGATACACAGAGGAAGACCCAAAGAAACCAAAAAGATGAAGGTGTAGAAACTTATGCTCTTTTCATGTGAGCCATGTACATGTTCTCTCTCTCTCTCTCTCTCTCTCTCTCTCTCTCTCTCTCTCTCTCTCTCTCTCGTGCATGCACACATGTACATGCACCCACACCCGTGCATGAATGTATGCATGCCTGTACATACTAAAGGCCACCTTGGTCTAAGACTCCAAGCTCTGTCCGTTCTCAAGACTGGCAGCCGAGAAAACTCTCTTTTGTTGCCTGCTCCAGTTTAGAGCCCCCCCCCACCCCGTGAATGTGCCAGGGTCTCTGAGCCCTCTTCAAAGGTCACTAGGTTCTTGACACCTCACAACAGGATTCATACCACATACAGCCTCCCTCACCTGCTAATCTCCTATGATCCCTGGCAACCTCTGGGTAAGGGCCACCATGGGGTCCTCAGTAGCCCATATGTGGCCCAGGAAAGGTCAAAGAAAGTCTTACTTCTGGGGCCAATATAACCCAGTGGCAAGATGCAGAACCAGACCGGCTGTGGTGAGCCAGCCCTGGACAGAAAGATCTCATGTCAGTGTCCCCTGGGGCCTTGTCACAGCTGCAGGCCCAGTCCGTTGCTAGGATTAGTACCCAGATTAGCCCACCAAGTTTCCAGAGCCTAGAATGTGCCAATCGCCGGTGCTATAGAAACCTGGCTTGAGACTCCCTTTTAGGCAGGTCTGAGTTGCCTCAGCCCTTTATGGGGAACAATCAGAGATATAGGCATAGAGAGAGCCTGGTCCTGAGTCAGCATACTGGCCTAGGTTTCTTTCTCAGGGCTCTACACCCTGGGAAATTTGCTGAAATGGAACCATGCTCCACAAGGTGTCAGACTATGGGTGGGAGGCCTCAGTTTCTTCCATGCAGAACTCTGCACAGGGCCTGTGAGTCCAGACACAGAAAGAAACAAAGACAGACAGGAGGGCCCATCTCTGTTTTGTGTGACTGTTTAGAGACACCTGCCTACCCTTTGCAGTGCTGACTATACTGTCCTGATAGCAGAGAGGGGCAGAAGTGTAGCTCCCTGGGGCCATCTTGGAAGATGACTCCCATGATCAGAGGCCACTGGATTCTTTCACAACTTAGACTGGAATGAGAGAAGCAGCAAGTGCTGTAGCCTGGCATCCCTCATCCTTTTCCCATGCCAAAGGTCTTCCCACCTGACACCCCAGGCCCTTTCCTTCCCTCTCTCAGGAGTTCTACCGGCTTTCCTTCCCATCATCCTGCCCCCTTCAGCCCCACCACTGTTCAGGGCCTGGCTTCCTGTCTATCGCCCTCTCTGGTCCCTCCTACCCTCTCAGGGTGTACCACTTCACATATCCCTCGACTGCCCAGTTCACCATCACCGTTGGCTACCACTCCACCATCCCTGTCACTTCCTGACCTTTATTCTGGAAGCAGGCTCCCCCTTCCCACTCCCGAGGTGACACTGAATGACAACCTTAAGAACAGGATGTGTGCACTCTGAGAGTGAGCTTCTGTGCCCTGAGCCCCAACAATGCTGGCATATAGGAGGGGTACTCACTACTCTTCCTTGCTCCTGACCCCATAACTTGGTAGATACATTAACGACAAGGAAGGGGAAACTGGAGTGTTTTGTGGGGTGCATAATAAACCCCGGGGGCCCACTTTGGAACCCTGTGCAATAAGCCAGTACCATTGGACCAAGCCAAGTTAACTACAACTCTGAGAAAAAGAGAATTAGAGACAGCATGGGTTGGGGGTCCACCCTATCTTCCTTGGGCAAAGAAGGGAGGAGTGAGGGAGGAAGAAAGAAAGGGTGGGAGGAGACTGCTGCAGGGCTAGCTAGAAGTCAGGGGCCCCAGAAGGCATCCACCCTGCTTTCCCTGACCTTCTTCCCTGTGGGGCCCAGACCTGACATGACACGGAGAGTCTTCCTCGGCATTGACCCATGACTGGGAGAGGTCAGGGCTTTCTGGGGCTCTGCTGCCAAGGATGGGGATGAAGAGCTCCTTCTGGCCTGTTCCTTCCCTCCCAAATGCTCTAGTCCTGGCAAGTCCGGTACTGGAGGCCCACCACCCTCCCCTGGGAGCCCATGGCCCAGCTCTGCCAGCTGGGGCAGAGCATTTAAATTGACGCCTATTATGCAAGGAACGTTGCAGGCCCCAGGGCTGGAGCAGAGCAGGGTCATTTTTTTATTAAAAAGCAAAACCTAAACCAAGAAAACAAAGTGATTAAGTTTCTCCTCAGAGCAGCAGGCCCTGCAGAGTTGGGACAACCAACTCACGGTTACTTAGACCCTTAGCACAGGAAAACAACTGAAATCTGGACACAAACAGGAAGCAGCTGTTTTTCTCTAAATGTGAAGGGAGGGCTGGGGTCTCCAAGACACCCACCGTCTAGATGGTGGTGTTGGAGCCAAGAACTCAGATGGTTGAGGGCTGTCCTAGACACTGAGGACATGTCCAGACAAGACCCTGGGGACCTTGGGGCTTCTTAATTGGTCAGGTAAGGCCAGGAAGAGTGACTTCCCAAAGCATGCTTGCACATGTGCTCTCTCTCTCTCTCTCTCTCTCTCTCTCTCTCTCTCTCTCTCTCTCCTTCTTCTTTTGGGGCCACCAGTAGTTCTCTAATAGGAGCTAAAAAGGAGTGAGCATGAATACCAGTAGATAAAAGGTAGAGCCCCCACAGTAAAAGAGAAGGGAGTGCTATTGAGCCTGGGTTCTGGGGCCTGTTCCTTCTCAACAGCCTCTCCTATTGCCTAGAACCCCACTGTTGATTTGATCTGAGAAGAGGGAAATGGCTTTCTACTCTGCCTAGTCTCTGGTGGAGGTGGCTGTCTTGGTGGACCTGTTCTGTAGCAGTGCTGAGGTTGGACCCTGGGAAATGGCCGACAGAGGCAAGGAGGCTCCGAAGGCAACTTGGAGAAGGAATGGGCGGCCAGTCCAGCAGAGCAGTCTCAACCGGCTGGTTTGAAGGGGAAGCAAATGTAACCCCAGGAGGGGATCCCATCCCTAAAGAGAAGGAAATACACTGAGCTTGGGTTCTGGGACCTGTCCCTACATCAAAAGACAAGCATGCCTTACACATAATCCCAAAGCTGGGGAGGTGGAAGCAGGAGGATTCCTTAGGCTTAAGGGTCACCAGTCTAACCAAACCAGTGAGAGACTCTGGTTCAAAAAATAATCTGGAGAATGTGCTAGACATTGGCTCTGGCCTCTGCCTGCGTGGACAGACTGTGTAGACATGCACACTCCCCCACCTCAAGAGTTCTCCCCAGGAATCAAGGGAAATGACCTTACAAATCATCTTGAGATGGCTCACTACCACAAAACCTGCACTCAAATGCTTACAGCAGCTTGGTTCATAATTGCCTAGATGTCCCTCAGAAGATGAGTGGGTGAATAACTGGAGACAGGCAGATGCCATGGGCTGCGGCTCTGTGCTCACAAGAAGTTAGTTGTCAGTCATGGAACTGAGACACGTGGAACAAGAAGCCAGGTGGGAAAGACTCCACCATGCTGCAATATTCTACAGAGGGCAAAATCACCGTCTGGTCAGAGAATCAGCGGCTGGCAGGACTCAGAGCAGCAGTGGGGAGGGTGGAGCTCAGGGGATGTCTAGGATGGTGGAAGGAGTCTGTTTAATTCTGTCAGGTGTGGACATGTGACATTACACATTTGTCTCATCTGTGAGACTATATGATTCCAAAAGTGACAGGGACTAATCAGTTGAAGCCAAAATCCCACACCAGTGGAAGCGATTAATGACAGGGGAAGCTGGCTTCTGGGTTCTTCTTGTTGTTTCCAGGTTGACCTTGAATTCAAGACCCAGTAGACCTTGAACTTGAACTTCTGATGCTCCAGCCGCCACCCTGGAATTGGAATAACAGGTAGGCACTACCACACTCTTTTTTTTTTTTTTTTTGGTTTTTCGAGACAGGGTTTCTCTGTAGCTTTGGAGCCTGTTCTGGAACTAGCTCTTGTAGACCAGGCTGGCCTCGAACTCACAGAGATCCACCTGCCTCTGCCTCCCGAGTGCTGGGATTAAAGGCGTGTGCCACCATCGCCCGGCACTACCACACTCTTTATGCCATGCTAGGCATTGAACCTCCTGCCTGCTGGGGGGATTGTACTACATCTGCAGCTCTCTGCACAATTCTATAGAGCTAATGGCAGTTTTAATTTTTTAATGCTTATTTAATTTTTTATGTCTGTTAGTGTGTTGTGTGCATATATGTGCACCACTTGTGTACCTGGTACCCACGGAAGTCAGTAGAGGGCATTGAATCCCCTGGAACTGGAGTGGTTGTGAGCTGCTACATGGTTCTGGAGATAAAACCCAGGTCCTCTGTGAGAGCGGTAGTGCTGTTAACACTGAGTCATCTCTCTAGCCTGGCCCTAATGAGAATTTTATCTTGTTAAATGATTGACTATTTATTTGATTCTGAGGTCACCAGTTTACTTCATGGGGAAACAGACAAAAACTGGGCTGTTTACACAACTCATCCTGTGTGAGGCCCACCTTCATGGAGTCTCTGTTTGACACAAGGGGACACTGAAGCACACAGATGCTGGACAACACACCAATATTTATACAGGCGACACACTATCCTTTATAGAGATGTTAGGCAGAACTGGTGACTCCCGAGCCCTGTATTCTATGACCTCATTTCCCAGTCATTCTGGCCTCAGAATTTTAAGTTCCTAAAAGTTATGTAGGCTCCGCAAAAGAGCTTTTGTTGACATAAAGCTACACCTATTGAATACTAAAAAGATATACTCCAGGAGTGATATTTAATGTCCATCAAGGCCGTTCCTCAGCTAGCTGTCAGCTGGCCAGTAACTTGAGGTTACTTCTCAAAGTGGACCCTATGTCCCCAAAGGTCTCCAGACTAGCTCCATTGTTCTACCCCCAGCCACACTGCCCTTGCTGGACTCCAGGGTCTTTGTGGGAGTGTCTCAACCTTGCTCCTAGCACCATGAGCCTGTCCTGCTCACCACACTTTGGTCCTAAAAACCCTGTGGCCCACCCTTCCATTATCTAGCTTGTTTTCCCTTTCTTTCCGTTCTCCCCAGCTCAGAATGTTTCTGCTGCTGGGCCTCCGCTGGTTCCTTACCCCATCTCCTCCTCTGTAGATGTCCATCCCCTTCTGTTCCGAGCTAAAGGTGCTCACCTCAGTCTACCCAGCACTCTTCTGATTGCCTGTCATAAGGCCCCTTGCGCATCCAGCAGCAATGAAGTTCAGGTTTCCTGGACTTTTTACTTCTATTAAGCAAAATTTGCCCCTCTGCTAATGACAAATAGAATGTGGCCAAAGCAAGCATATGGCTCATCGCTGTGACAGGCCTGCCCCAAGCTCCTTCCCATGTAAAATGATGTGGAGCTTCCTAGAATGTCACGGAATTACATGAATTAGGTGGCAAGTTCAGTAGCCCACAGTGGCTATGAGGAGTTTCTGTGGAACAGCAGGGAGCAAGACGTATCAGGATTAAACTGCTTATGCTCTCTTGGGCTTCTTGTCTGGCTCCTGTGCTTTTCATAAGTCAGGAGGCTAGGGGGGGTCATGCCCAACCCAATCGCTCCTTCCTTCCTCCTTATCTGAGCCAGTAGCACCTTTGTTCCAGGGCAGCCAATATTCCCATTCACCGTTTATCTAGAATGAGGCACAGAAGGCCTGACTCCATCATGCACGATGCCATGGAACTGTAGGAGGCCTCCAGGACCTCTCCTGTACTCAGATCTGACTTCAATGGAGCATACAGATAGACCCCCCTGGTGGGAGGCCACAAACAGCCAAAAGGAGAGCAGGCTTGATCAGCATAGGCCCTGGGGGGAGGGGCACTCTCCTTCTGCCTAGGTCATACATAGGCTTATCAGGAGGCTCTTGCCTTTCTTATAATGTAGAAGAACACAGGGCCTTGGAACCTTTCCTCGAAGACTGTCTTCTTCCCTCTTTTCTAGCTCTTCCGAGCTCCAGGCAGTGCCTCTCTATCCTTGAATCCAGAGGTGCCTGTTGGCTAGGATGGTGTATGTCCAGCAGCAGGAGTCCAAGCTCCAGGCAGTGCCTCTCTATCCCTGAATCCAGAGGTGCCTGTTGGCTAGGATGATGTATGTCCAGCAGCAGGAGTCCAAGCTCCAGGCAGTACCTCTCTATCCCTGAATCCAGAGGTGCCTGTTGGCTAGGATGATGTATGTCCAGCAGCAGGAGTCCAAGCTCCAG